>CM072153.1:20275915-20785458 GCA_036850595.1 Rhyacichthys aspro
CCGTTTAAAAGTATACAAGGCCGAATTGTGACGTCATCAGCGGGCGCTTTATAGAGGGTGCGTGACGTCACAAGACGTGACAGTGAAAGTGAAATATTCTGGTTATTCTGATTATGGAAAACCAGATAAAACATATACACAAACAAATTGTGAGTATTTCAACTTATTCCCTGATATAATATATAACAGGAAGAAGTTCAAAAGTGAAATAATATAAATAAATAACAAAAATCTATAAGAATAGACTAGATGACTTTTATGACACTATTATTTCAGTGGATAAATGTATTTTACTGTTGTTTTTATTAATGTCAGAGTGATGGACCATATGCTTTTATAAACCCAGGCTGAATCATGTTTATGGTTTATTATTGTTTATTTTATAAAGTGAGTAACTCGCTGTCAAAACACCGTAGACCTACACTGTGCTGCCATCTGGTGGCCACAGCTTGAATGGTATACGACAAAGTTAATCACACTTTTTGACTTAAAAAACCAGGACTAAACCAGGGCTAAATCTCAACTAAAATGGGTGTAAACAAAATAATTTATTCTTTATAAACAAAGCAGACAAGAAAGTTATAGATACAAGCAGAGAACAGGTCGACAGAAGGTGGGACATGAAGAACAAGAAGAAAAAAAGAGACAGAATAAAAATAAGGCATCTGATTTTTACTCTGTGCACTTTTGTCGAGATGGATGTAAACCAATGACGTTTATTTTTAACAAAGAGTTAAAAATAAAAAAAGAGTTAAAAATAACTCTAGTATGTCATATTTGCAGCTTTATATTAAAGGTCATATGTTCCATGCACTGGATGTTTTTGATTATGGTTTTTCAGTGACCTATGCTGCCCTGTAGAAAACTAAGGTTTGTTTGGGGTTTTGTGTAGCTTGATGTATCCTTCATGTATTGCTTAACAGAAGTTCTTTCATTTTGAGTTTGAGGCCTCCATGAAAACCTATTGCACTCAAGCTCCTATCAAGTGCAGCTGGCTCAAAATATGGGACGGGCCTTTTTAGGATTAAATTGTTTCCTCAGGTAAGTATTTAAAGACAATCTAACCCAGTGATTCTTAATATCATATTGTTTGATTGTCACTGGGCTTACTAATAAAACTTGTGCATTTACTGTCTTGTGTGTTAATTTATTGTCTTTTGTTCTTGTGAAGCCCTTTTGTTGTGATACTGGGCTATACAAATAAAATTGAATTGAATTAAAGGGTTTGTCCAACTGCAAAAAACAGAAATATACACAGAACTAGACCAGGATTAGCACTAGTACAAACCAGGAGAAAAACAAGGAGTTAACCATGGGTAGTTTACCAGACCCAGGACTAATCCCAGAAATGACCAGAATAGAATTAAGAACTAAAACAAGATTTAAAAATGGGACTATAACCTAAACTAAAACCAGGATTAAACCTTGGACTACCACTAAAAAACACAGAATAAAATAGGATTTAACAGGGACTAACCCAGGGCACGGGAGAGCGCGGTTACCATGACAACAGCCCGCTCTAGCTTTTAGGAAAGACGTAGAACTACAAACATGGCGGACTGTACGGACTACAAATCTCTACTAGCAGACTGTCAGTTTTGCCAATCTGACAGCGGGGCGGAAACTGCTTATAACTGTGTGGCTAGCTTCTAAAAGTTTACATGTCACTCGACGGCATCTAAATACTATCAAACTCCGACAAATGAACGTTGATTTCGGAAAGAGACTAACTTTCACGACCGTTGGTTCAGCTAAGTTTAGCTAGCAGTTCGGAGGTTGCTGCTGGTGTAATGCCGAGTTGTGCCCTCCTGTCTATGTTAGCATTACTTCGCTTTGCCAGGGCCTCTCTAGCATTTTAAAGCTAGTAGATGTTACCCATTATATTATATTTACTTTGTTTATGCTTAACAATGCAGATTTTACCTATAGTATTTATTATTGCAAGACGAAAGCTAAAACGTTATTCAATGGGTTAAAATCAGTCATATTTATGTAAGTTACCAAGAATTTTCAAGTTAATTATCTATATTAGTTGGGCAATTCCTCGCACTTGTTACTTTCTAAGACATAAACATCGCCACATCGTCTAAATTGTGCCGTACGTCTTAGATTTCTTCATGTTTCAAATGAGGGAATACAAATATTTACAGGGGGCGGACTTCGGTACAACACCGGTGTGAATGAGTCTGCTGCCCTCGTGTTTACTTTTTCCCATTTCCTCCTCAACAAATGGGAACTTTTCTGCCTGTAGTCATATGATGTGAGCGTGGGGAAGAGGAAACGCGCCTGTCTGATAAAAACCGCTGGATTTTTTTTTTTATTTAAGGCAAAAAGGAGGAACATGTCGAGTGAAAGTTGGACCACACGTTTAGACGGTGATGTCAACATCCGAATTGAAACTACGCTTCTCCTTTTTTTAACTTTACACTACTGTAGCTTAATATTATGTAACTCTGCTAATATTTAGTCATGTTTTGTAATCCCACGAGTGTTTTAAATGGGGTTTTATTCGCTTCTTTACCGGGACCAACGATGCTCCAGTTTCCCGCTGTGCTGTGATTCTTCCCGGATTCATTGAAGCTAAATGCTCTTCTTGAAGTTGTCTTTTAACTTTTTAACAAAGCTACAAGGATTATGGCTGACAAAGAAGAGCTGGAGGAGAGGCTGAAGAAACTGTTGGTGAGGCTGAAAACACCACAAGAAGATAGACATCCCAACACTTTAATCCAAATCATACAGGACCTACTTTTTCTGGCGCACACAGAATATGGTAAGACAATAAAAACAGCTTTTATTTTTTGTTTTTCTCCTGTTTTTGAACCGTGCTCTTGTCCATGAACAACTATGTTTACTGTCAGTGCTGTTTAGTACTTTGAGCTTGTATAAAACCAAAATAACAAGAGTAAATAAATGGTAATTACAAGCACAAGTCCTTCATAAAGCTTCATAACTTTACTGCTCAGGTGCTTTAACATCAAGGTAAATTAAAGGAACTTCATTAAACTTGACTTACCGCATTTCAAGGGCAAACTGAACTTGAACTTCTAATCTCTGTTGAGCTAAAATTTCCAAGACTCATTTGGATCTATTTGATGAGTAATTATGCAGTTATGTATCAAAGTATATTCAAGATGTTATCAGGAGGTTTTGCATTGTTTTAGAAAAAGTAAACGGACAGCGTTATTGAAAAGAAGTAATATGACATTGTAATAACTGCCAGAGCATACAGTATACTGCATTTACATTTCTTCTTTATTTTATTTACTAGATGATAAGAACATGTCAGGGTCATGGCAGGGAATGTATTTTTATTAAAGACAATTAAAACATACAAAGGAATTAGGGTTGCACAAAAAAAAACGCTGCAAATGTATGGTTATTTCAGTATTATGAAGAACTAATGACAATTCATCATATTTTGGGAACATTACTCATTTTGTAGACGTTTATAGATGAATACGTACCAGTGGATGCTTGTCCAGGTCAAACGTGTACGAAAATGGAGGACATTGAGTTTCTGGAGCATGGATTTGCCTTTTGCTGAAAACAAATTGCATGAATAAGTCTGACATGCTGCTCTTCAAGAGGATATTCAGTTGTTGGGTCTTTTTATCTTCCATAATTTTACATTTTGAAAGAAGGAGTTGAGTTGTGTTCTGTCCTGCAGCTCATCGGCGTTGTTCAAAAGTTCAATGCAGGGGGTTATCCATGTTGTTCAGTACAGCATCCATCCTGTTGTGTGTCTGTGGCTCCACTGCTTCAAACTAATACCTATAGTTGAACCAGCCCTCTATTAGTTTTTCAATGATATTTTTTTTAATGACCATTTGAATTTCAATCGTCTTAATATAGTTTTTAAAGTAAACACATTAAATCTGGATCCATTGTGCAGCCTCTCTGTGTCGTACAATTTACATTTCAAGAACGAAACTGAACAAAAGGTTTGGCCTCAATAACCTCTGAACATAGCTGTAAAAAAGCTGACATAATCTTCACATGACACTTGACTCACTGGTTCAGCGAGTGTTATTTTAACTCCTGTAGTTTTTATGAGATATTTCAAAATGGAATCTCCGCATTGTTGTACTGTGCTGCTTTTGTAAATAACCTGTCCCTTGATGTTTTGTTGTGCAGCCGCTGAGCTGTTTGAAGATAAAGACGTCCACAACCCTCTCGTGACGGTGGTGTCCTCCAACCTTAGCAGCAAAGGAGTCCAGCAGGTGACACAACCTCACACAGCGCTCCCATTGGTCGACACTGATGTCAATAAGGAAGTAATGGCTGCTGATAAAACAGAGAAAGTGAATGTTCAGCGCTGTCTTTTTTACAGAGAAACAACGCAAAAAAGTGTGTAATGAGGCAGAGATAATTTCATTTATCTTTAGTTTAATGCAATGTAATAGTATTTTGCAGACACAAAATTGCTTTATTAATAAAAGAAAAGCAGAAAACTCACTTTTCAGCTGGTTGTATTGGTGTTACTGGTCTGCAGAGGCCTGATGAAGGTTACAAAGGATAAAAGTAAAACGTAAATGAGCTTCCTGAAATATTAAAGCTCCAGGGACCAAAATCTTACAACAAAATAGGGACATGCTATTTTATTGAACAAAAATATAAAACCGAAAACAATTTGAAGTTTAGAGCTTTGTTTACCTCATTAATTATTTTTTTCTTTCACTTTATGACCAGAGGGGCCTTCTCTCTTCTTTTCTCTCTCTGTATGTAGTTTTCACATGTTTGTGCATGTTTATGGCTTGTCTCGTGACTGGAACTTATCAGACGTGAAACTGAGGCATGACACATACAAAAACACTCATAACACACAGGTTCGGTCATAACACTGACATTTACTGCACTTTCTCGCATGAACTCAGATGTATTAAACCAGCAAATAACCACAGATCGGGGGAAGCAGTGCTGTAGAGATAAAAAATATATGTGTGTTAATGTGTGTCATTGCTGCAGAACGGTTGGTCGCTTCTGTGTCGTCTGATTGAGATATGTCCCAAAACCCTGGACCAGCTGACCACTCCTCTCCTCGCCAAAGACTGGGAGGTGTTGGGAGTGCACCAGTGAGTACAACTGTTCAAACTGGAGATACTTTCATGAATAATACTGTTTAAATCTTCGGTTTGTCCCTGTCCGATGTGTTTTCAGACATATCTTAAAGGTGTTGTCCCAGTTCAGCGCCGATCCCAAAGTGACTATGGTGGGACTGCGAGCGCTGGCTCTTCTGCTCAGATCAGGTACAAGTCCAGGACAGCACTAAAGATTAGACTCCTTCAGGTTATTCCAGCTTTATGAATGAATTCACAGAGCTGCACCATCACTATTTAAAATCACATGTTCTGCATGTGTTTAAATCAATATAGACTATAAATGAAATGTTTTAACAACACTGACTTTGTTTTTTGAGAAAAAAAGTAGAACATTTAGCATGCTTTCTCTGTGCATTTGGTTCAAAAGTCTTGGTTCAGTTTGGACCGGACCGACACTACCTCTTTTTTTCAAACCAAAGAGCAGCTGGAGATGTGAAAGCCACCTAAAAAACCACAAAGACTAGGCTTTTTTTGTTTTTGTTTCGAGTAGAAGGTTTTTGCGGATGGATTCAAGCTTCCATCACCAAAAAGGAAGCGTCCCTAAAAAGCGTGCTGTACCCGACCCACTGAACAAAACTAAATGCTAGACTCATAAAGACTCATAACCAAAGTATGTCACAAACATTTATTTCTTCTTTTTTATACAGATACATGGGTTTTTATTATTATTATTCTGTTTTTACGTTACACCAGATAATCTCACAAAGATTATCTGACTTTTTAAAGCCTAAGAATAGGATTATAAATGTATGAAGTCCTCAGAATACTAATCCTGATTATGATTGATGTTTGACTCGTTGTGTGACATATTACCAAGACTTGTGTAACTGGATTATGTGCATTACAGTCAAAAGAAAGTCGGGGGATTTCACTATTGAGCGTAACGTAGATCTGTTGGTGACACTACAAATTCAGTATCTGCATGTCAAGGTCAAAGCATCACATTTTTTTCTGCTTCGAATACAGTGAACACAATATAGAGTCATGAAGTTGGAGAGAACATTAGCCAATTCATAACATCAACAACTTCAGTTCAGGTCTTATTTAATTACACAGGGCTTAACATGCTACATAAGTAATTTCATGGCACTTAACAGGGGTACGCTAAGAGAAATCCCCCTTTGAGCAAACACAGAGCAAGTTCTGGGACTAATAAGTGAATGCACAATAAAGAAAAACATGTAACATACAATAAGTGTTAGAATAATGCAATATAGATAGGATCTGTGATATTTCAGTACCGCCTTGATATGTTAAAGTAATAGAATTATTAAGAAATGCAATACTAAATCATTAGTAAACACTGAAACAGGATTTAACCAGATCTAATGTGGACTAAACCAGGGCTAAATGAAAGCAACATTAAGGTTTATGCCATGGCTAAAGGATAAAAGGACTAAATCAAGACTAAATGTGGAGATGAGCGAGTTCTAAACACACTCTGATTAGAGAATTATCATGACATGTAAAGATCACCTAAGATTAAATCAATACAAGCAGTTCTTTGTGATTATGTGATATATGGTGGAGGCCGTCACTATGGTGTCAGACTCATTTTAGTCAAGATACAGCCCAATTTGATCCGTGGACCAGTGAAATAATAGTATAATAACTTATTAAAACCACGAAAGGTCCGAGATAAACCACATTAAACCTGTCCAAATCCATCTATAACCTGTTTAAATCCAATTAAAACCAGTTAACGTCCTAGATAAACCATATTAAATCTGTCCAAATCCATGTATAACCTGTTAAAATCCAACTAAAGCCTGTTAAAGTCCAAGATAAACCCCATAAAACCTGTCTTAATCCATCTATAACCTCTTAAAATCCAACTAAAGCCTGTTAAAGTCCAAGATAAACCCCATTAAACCTGTCTTAATCCATCTATAACCTGTTAAAATCCAACTAAAGCCTGTTAAAGTCCAAGATAAACCCCATTAAACCTGTCTTAATCCATCTATAACCTGTTAAAATCCAACTAAAGCCTGTTAAAGTCCAAGATAAACCACATTAAACCTGTATGTCACTGCTGCTAACCTGCAGACCTGCTAACAATTCATTTATCTTCTCTCTTTTCAGTTGTCTTCCTGTTGTATTTTTCGTCCATTAGTGTCAGAGTGGTGCTGAATATTATATTCCTTGAGACTGAAACTTGCTGATTTCACTCAGAACACTCAGATTTCCCATTCTCCTCAGTGAAGAAATAGGAAGTGGTCCATTTTTGTTGGAAAACTCTACTCTCTGTGTCTACTTTTCTCCTTTTTGCCACAGAGAGTAATTTCATATTGCTGCTTTTGTTGTTGCAGTCGGAGTGGATTTTTCTGACGATGTAGAAGTCTTATTTGAGTAAAAATGCAGCGTAACTAAGGTGTTTTGTCTCCTGTCTGTAGATGTGATGCCTCTGTTGGTGCTGCAGGAGGACGAGGAGGATGTCTTTGACCTCGTGGTGCAGGCCATGAAGACGTTTTCCAACAGCGAAGAAGTTCAGATTCAGGGCTGTACAGCACTGCACCTTCTCCTGAAAACTGGTACAAAACATCAGGGTTTATAACAGTCATCATCACATTCTCAAGTCACAGTCAAACCACACTCACAGCTCAATCAAGACTGGATTTGGATGTAGTCTTTTTATTCAGTAGAAGAGAAAAGAAGACATTTAACCGGACTTAACCTAAACCTCATAGATTCCTTTATGAATAGCAACGTTAGCACTCAGCCTTTATAATTTAAAAGCACAGGAACATAATAAAGTTGTAAAAAAAACGCTCTCCTAACGCAATAATGGCGCCTTCTGATGAGCTCCTGAATGCATCGTAAGCTACGCTAGACTAGCTTCCTCTTTCTAGACTTTTTTACACTTCATGAGACCAAAACAACCAACAAATGAGTTTAGTGAAGGAGTGACTATCGCTCTAAACATCGGTCTTAGTTAGAGTACTAGTCCAGTCATACCAACATAATTAAGTACTTTAAATTAATCTCTGTGTCTCTCCTAACATCAATATTTTGCTTAATAAACACATCACTACTAATCAACCTGCCATCTTCTATTTATCCAAAGCATTTTCCCAGTTAACCTCATCTGTGTCTGTATCCGTCTGTAGAGAGAGACGATCTTCTGCTGGAGTTTGTGGAGAAACAGGACCACGATGCGGTGCTTTCGTCTCTTCAGAGGTTTCCCGACAGCCCAGAGCTGCTCATCCAGGGCCTGAAGGTGCTGCTCCTTTTGGCTGATCTCAGTAAGTCCTTTTTTTTATGTGCTTTGGGACTTCCTCCTTAAAATATAAAGTCTGTGTCGCACGGGATTCATTCAAAAAGATATGTCCTTGAGTTGGAGCAGGTCTGATTTCAAGTCTGATTATGGATATTTTAAAACCAAAGTAGTTTAGTTCGTGTATGCAAAGCTCGAGTGGTGGTGCAACGGATGCCAGTGCCTTTCAGTAAGGAACCTCCAGACCGTCCCTTCCTCGAATTAGCGTGAAACACTCGGTAGTGCCTGGAGTTAGGACATTTTCTAAGTAATTTGGTCTCTGCACATTTTGTTTAATCGCGAACCCTGCTTTTTCTGCTCTTTTTAAACTGTTCCAGTCACGTGATTTTGGTTTGATAATAATTAATAGTAAATCTAATTATTCCTCAAACAAAAACTTCGGGAAATTCCGCTAAAACAGAAACTCAGTGACATATTTTTACTCGAGTACAAAGTTATGTGTTGGATAATCCAATTATTACATTCCTGCTTCAACATGTAATGATGAAAGTGCTGGACCTTATTTGTGATGGCGAATCCTGATTAGGTCAAGTAGCACTGAAGAGGAAACACTATCAATATTACGCTCCATTTTTATCTGGGAATATCTGTGTGACGTAAAATTAAAGAGTAAAAGTAAAATCAGAGACGTGTGTTTTTGTCTGGACAAATATTAGGTCATTATTTAACAGAAGCCAATAAATCAAGGTCATTATTTAACAGAAGCCAATAAATCAAGGTCATAAAAGGCTGTTTACGGAGAAACCAGTTCCTCCGGTCACTCTAATCCTCCTGAACACGGTTAATGTAAAATCTGTGAAAAATCTATGGAAATAATCTTTACTCAGTCTCTGCTTTAGAAATGCTCCTAATGCACAGACCATGCTCTTAATGTGTTCTTACACTGTAACCCTGTTTGTACATGGCATCATTGTTCATTACAGCCGCTCCACAGCCACTCCAACTTGGTTAAAGGCATTGGTCATGCTGCAATATATTATATTGGTGTCTGTGACCTTACTATTATTTATTTATTTCAATAAATAAGGTCATTTGTCTGGGAAAAATAAACAGAAAACATTCAAGATTTACTCGTATTCTTTGTGTTAAAAGTATTTATATGACACAAAAGGGAAGAAAATGAACTAAAACGTTTTAGTTTATTTACTTTTTCCATGTTTTTCAGGCAGTAATGTGGAGATACTGATGTCGGGCAGCGTTCGATGCTACAGTTTGGTCATCGCTGTGATGGACGCGTTTCCAAAAGAAGAGGAGATACAGGAAGTGGCCTGCTGCCTGTTTGAGAAGTTCACATCAGGTGAGACTTTGGATGTGTCTGAACCCTCCCCAAAATGCCCCTAACCACTAACCACTCTAATCACTTTATTGTGCAGTGACTGGAGGATAGGAAGTGGATTTGGACACATCCTTTAAATGCAAACAGTTATTCTTTTGTTACAAACATACAGCACCCGTTCACTGACATCGTAAACAAGTCCATTTTCGTACTAGCATCAAAGAGAGAGGGAAACAGAGCTAAGTCTTGTATCATCCACTTCTTCAGGATAAACACAGTGAAGTATTAATGTGATTGGATGGAGAGTTTTCTGTTTTCTGTTGTAAATAGGTGGTTTATTAGTCAGGGCTCCTGTCTGGAGAGAGGGCAACAGTAAACACACCATACATACTTAGTTTTTTACAATGTGTATTCATTTACTATTATAGCACCTGTACAATTGTATATAAACACACTCAAAATAATAGTATGGCTTGTTTATTAGATGAATAATCTAGAGATAGACCTTAAAACAGTGAAAGTGTGTGAGTTTGCCTTTTTTTTAGTTGTGTTTGTTCTGTTTAGGTTTAGACTTTTATAATGCCACACACCCATTGTTCATCCACCACAATACCACTACACTTTTGATCCTAATTTGGTTTAATAGGTTGAATAGATTACAGATTAGTTTGTTAAAACATATTTTGCCATATTGTTTACAATCCCTTGAGCCAGGGTCATAACTATAGACATTATTTACATGGGTCAAAGTTTGCATATTTACTGTCTGTTTTGTGAAGCCCTTTGAGGCAATTGTTCAGTGTTTAAAGCTGAGTTGAATTTGAATTGAATCAGTGCTGCCGCCGTATTGGACCACTGACGGTAGATCCACTCATCAGACGAAAGAGTTAAAGCCAAAAATGCGGAGAGAGCTGATGTGTCGAAAATACACATTTCTAGTTTCTGAAGAACAAAAACTCAGAGAAAAATGAAGTTCGATGCATTCGAGTTTTATTTAAAACTGGAGTACAGAATCCCAATGCCAATCCATGTCCAATCCCCCGATCCTAAAAAACCTTGAGCTCTTATACCCTTCTGTATGTGACAGTCTTGGTCCCAAACAATATGACAACTATAAATTCTGTTCAATTTTGGACCGTCTTAAAGTATCTTGGTTGGATTTATGATCAAATAAAACTCAACACAGCTGATGTGGCGTCCGTCATTTATTTTCTTTGTTAAAACGGTAAAGACAGTCAGCCAGAGTACCATCTCTACGTATTAGTTCAGTCTTGTGTGTACTTTGTTGCAGAGAGTTACTACAGTATCCTGGTGGTGAACGGGGTGCAGAGGGTCGCCATCAGAGCCTGTGAGACTTTCCCGGACAACGGCGCGCTGCAGGCCGCCGCTCTCACCACTCTGGCCAACCTCAGTGAGTCTGGACACTCTACACACTCACAACCAACACTACGGTATTTAACAGAGGGAAGGACGACTGTGGATTCACGACTGAGACGACAAAACGATGGCTGACCTCAATATGGACGCACAGAAAATGAATTATAAGAGAGTACATTCTAGATCTGCTGTAGTTATTAGAGTTTCTCATCACAGCCTTCCACCAGCTCTTAAATCATCTCATTTGGACGAAGACAAATGGGACGAATGTGACCAACAGAGACCGATAGCACTTTACCAACTCCCTTTTTTGATCTAGATTTTTACATTTTGATGTTTAATGCCAAACAAAATGGCAGGACAGTCAACCTACAGCAAAACGAGCATGTTAATTACACAAGAAGATGTATTACTAATTGGACACATGCTAATAGGAATTGGATAGGTTACTTTAATACTAAAATACTTTCCAAACTTTCCAGAGATGTGAGATATATTGCACTTTATCTCAGCAGGTTCATTTTGTTAGATTTTTGTATTGATAGTGTTGAGCAGCTGTAAACAGGAGAAAATAGACTAAGAATAAACCATGATTAATCAATAGTGTTTTAATTTCACTCCTGTTACATAACACGGAAACACAGAGATATGAGGCATGCAGCATTGGTTTATTTATACATCAGCACTGTTTGTACCAGGACGGTTTATATTGTGTGGATAATGTATGACCGTATTGTCCTTAAAGCCACCGTTCAAATGAGAAAAAACACTGAGGACAGACGGAGAATAAAGTACTTCACTTAATGTGGTATAAGTCTCTCTGTGGATACTATTCTCTAAACAAAAAGAGATGTAAGCTGAAGTATTGAGAGCCACAAAAACAGTCTCCTGATATTAAATGTCTACAAAAATGAATAAAAACTGGTGCATTCGGGACTCTAACTAAAGTAAAAACAAACAAAGAAGGTATTAACAAACAAAAAAATATAAAACAGCACATTTAATCTTGGCCTTAAACAAATTAAAGGTTCAAAAAGTCCTGATATAGACCTGGTTTAGACTGTGGTTTAATCTTTATTTAGTTTTGAATCAGGTCTAGTTTTGAGCTGTGGAAGTGACACCAGAGACTCTCCTTATGGATTTGAACTTAATTAATTAATCTGATTATTAGATATTTCCCTTTAAATGATTATAAAGAGAAGGAATAAAAACATCAACATCCAAAAAATCCTTAGCTTTACAAGTAGCGACCGACATGAAGCTGTAATTGTACAATCCTGTAAGTATTTTTCAATGAGACAATGCCCTTCTTCTTCTCTGTTTATTACCATTCATTAAGTGGATATCATTACTCCAGTCTTTGACGTCACTAATTCACATTTTCTCCTGGCAGCTTTAGACGATATTACATTAGTGTATTATCACAAAGCCGTTGCATAAGAGTTGATCTGACCGGTTTGATAGGATCTTACTCTTTATTTCCGTGTGCAGCTGCGACGATCGTGCAGAACAAGGCGGTGGCGGCTCAGGGTCTGGAGGAGGGAGAGGAGGAGGAGAACAGAGGGAAACAGGAGGTGGACGACCTGGGTTTGGGCTGGATGGAGGTCTGCTGCACCGCGCTGGAGCTGCACGCCGCTGAGCCCGCTGTGCAGGTCCACCGCTCTCACCTTTCTGAATGTCTACGCATAAATATCATTAAGATTCACACAAGTTGAATGCCCCTGACTCCTGTCAATTCACGTAGATCTCTGCTGTTCTATTTTAAAGAGACTGTAGGGACTGGAGCCTCATATTTTCATTTTACAGACTTGCAGAGATTATGTTCATAGTTTTGACAATTTGTGACATTTTTACATTATATTTTGACTGTTTCCAATGCACGAAAGCTTTAGGAACATTTGATTAAGTCTAAGCTTTGTTATTTTAATTAAAAAAAATCATATTTCTAAAGCATCCTCTGTAGTGGAGTCAGGAGAATGTTCAGTTACATTTTTTCACAGATTTTTGAGCAGCACTTCATTTAGAAACCACCTAAAATAATAATAAATTAAAAAATATGACATTTTACAAACGCTTTCCCTGTGCTGTAAATTTTAAAACTCACATTTCTCTTTTGAGACGTTGAGACAAAGTGCAGCTTGTCACTGTGTCTACAAAAAGTCTAATGTATTCAAGCAAAAAGTGACATTCATAATCAACTTAAACTGTCAAAATGTCTTATTGTTCTGAATATTTATACTTGTGCAAGACCTGTTCATTCAGTCTTTTTTTTCTGCTGCTTCAGGAAGCTGCGAGTTGGGCCATTCACAGCCTGTTGTTGCACGGAGCAGGGCTGAACCAGTCCGACGAGGAGCACCATCAGAGGTTCACACTTATCACACGCATCACAACATTAAAGTTTTAGTAGCAACACTTTCCCCAAAACGGAAATTAACCAACCACATAATTCTGTCTGAGGTCGTTGTGTTTTTACGTCAAAGGCCATCTCAAATTGATAACTGTTTTTAACTTTAATGTTTTTCTTTTTCAGTTGTCTTATTTTTTAATTGGGAAAAGTTTTGTATTTTAAGACATGCTTTTTTTTTCTCCAAACAAACTTTTTAAATGTAGTCATGGCTTTAATTTTTCATTGAATCGTTGTAAGTTTAAGAAATGGGTTTCTACACTTTTTTGAACATTTTTAAAAATTATAAAATCCTTTTTTTATTTTTCTTTTGAACAAAAACTATTTTGATAATGCATCTCTGCGCCACCACACTTACATCTAGATGAATATCTCCCAAACACCTAATAATCAACACATTCTTTTGGCCCAATCCAATTTCAAGCCTTAGCCCTTTCTCTTAACTCTCAGTTTTACTCGTTCATGTGAAGGTGAAGGGGTATCCCGTTTCTTTATGTTCTTTAGTGCTGTTCTTTCATCACGTTCATAAAACATTTGTAATATGTGTTTTTAAGGACTCCAGTTCACAGACAGTTAATGGTGGCCATGTTGCTCCACTCCTCGTCGACAAAAGTGTTTGAAGCTGCTACTAGTGCCATCGCGACACTCATCACACACAAAAGTGAGTCCTCCATGTTTGAAAATACTGATCGATGGAGCCTTGTGTTATTACAGAAATGCTATTCTTGAAGCGTTATTTCATGTTTTCTTTTCTCTCTTTGAACATATAACAGTACTCAAACCATTTCCCATTCATTTATATGAGTGAGCACATTAATGACACTAAAAAAGACAAAAAAATCCTGTGTAACATACTCCTAAACATCCAGTGACTTATAGCCTTTAGCTGCTGTAGCCTAAATGCTGGAATAAATAGAGCAGCTGAATATTGAGCCAATTACTAATGTTCTCTACCCGCTCATCCATTTTGTTTATGCAGAATCAACAAAAACTGGCTAAATTCCCTTTTTGTCCTTAACTTTCGTTGCCAAAATGCACACATTGTTGTGAATCTTTACAAACATTAAAAAAGGCAGCCTAAAGTCAATTATTAGTATTTGAGCTCATGCAGACTTTGGTTAAACCTGTTTTGTTGTTATTATGTTGTGTCTAAATCAGGTAAAATGCGTCCGCTGCTGTTGTCCAGTGGGCTCCATGTGAACTTAGTGGAAATGATGAAGAGACACTCGACCTCGACTGAAGTCTCCGTCAGCGCCTGCAAACTGCTCAGTCTGCTTTTCCAGGGAAGGTCAGGACAAACCCTCAGCTTTTTGTTATTGTTTGGTGTAATATCCAGCTTTGTTTATTCATATTTAAGTATTAAAAGACAAGTATTATCTCTAGATGTTTCTTTGTGGCACCTCATCTTTACCTTTCTGTCCAAATATGTTCACTTCTGGCTCCATTATCTGTTTATTCCCCGGCTCTCTACATCAGAACCTTATTTCTTCTGCTGTCTTTGAGTAATAAACACAACCGGATGCTGTTTACTATGTTTAAAATTGAGTTTTTTGTCAGGATCCGGTTCCAGAATAGCAGTTCCGTTCTTTTCTAAAACTGTGAGGCACTATGGTAGCCCTGCAGGGACATCTTGTTTTCTATGAACAGACCCAGTAAATAAAATCAAATAAAACAAATCATTTAAGGAGTATTTTCTTTGTTGGTGCTTATTTTTTTAATGTCCGAGTAGGTTTGAAGTAGCTTTTAGTGTCTTTTTTCATGATAAATAGACTTTATTAACCTTTATTTTGACTTAATAGTTAAGACTTTCATAAAATTCATCTTTAATGTTAGTGAATTGGATCAGTGTATATAAACTCTTACTGGTCTGTCTTTAGCATCTCGTGTCTAAATGTATCTCAGTGTCCTGTTCAAATACTGTAAACACTGCTGACTCCCGTCTGTGCGCTGCAGGACGGCCAGTCTGGATGAACTGAACATGGCCATGAGTCAGATCCTCTCCACCATGAAGGCACATAACTTTGAGCCAAACGTTCAGCTGGAGGCTCTGAAGGCCAGCCTCGTCTTCCTCTGCCCAGGTACCGCCTCATTTCAACGACAGCTACACACCGCTTTGTTCTACAGCAGCGGTGTCAAACTCAAATTAGTGAGGGGCTGCGATAGTTCAGAATCTTTTCAGGGGCCGAAGATGGAGATTAAAAATTTGAGTGGTTTTATCGTCATTTGTGAAGATGTTTTATTCAGATTTGAACAGGTTTTAGTTGGATTTGAACAGATTTTAATTGGATTCAAACAGGGTTTAGTTGGATTTGCACAGGATTTATGCGGATTTGAACAGATTTTATTCGGATTTGAACAGGTTTTAGTTGGATTTGAACAGAATTTAGTTGGATTTGAACAGATTTTAGTTGGTTTTGAACAGGTTTTAGTTGGTTTTGAACAGGTTTTAGTTGGATTTGAACAGATTTTAGTTGGTTTTGAACAGGTTTTAGTTGGATTTGAAGTGGTAGTGGTAGGTTAATCTTTGTAGCAAAAATCAAAACCATCTAAAACCTGTTCAAAACCATCTAAAACCTATTCAAATCCCTCTAAAACCTGTTCAAATCTAGTGCTAAAAATGTAATCTACTAAATGTATTGAAGGGCCAGATAAAACATTGCAAAGGGCCACATTTGGCCCCCGGACCTCGAGTTTGACATGTGTCGAATTGTCGCTTACTTTTAGCAGAGCTTTTTGCTAATGTCAGTGAACGCACCACAGCTCCAGCTCTGAACAGAATCTCTGACAGACTTCACTGCTTTATTGAGCTGTCGTGAAACAGGCAAAATTAACCAGAAGTACAGCCCTAGACTTTTCCCATATTGTACATTTTTTCTTTTCTAATCTACTACTTACTTAATACTTACTAATAAACTGAATTATCATTGTTGCAATCCACATAGTGATTACAATTAATAATGTCAACCATAATAATAGTCACCACATGAACGCTTTAAAGTTAAAAACTGAAACGATAAAAGGAGACAATGAATCACAGAAAACAGAAAGAACAAGATGTTTTGTGGTAAAGGCCACTCCGTTCATTTTGATGCGTCACATTGATTTTTACAACAGGATGTCGATAAAACATCTCAGAGCCTTATCTTCGAAGGGAAAACCCTGATTTGTCTTGTTTTACACTGTACTTTCTCTTGTAAGGATCCTGATTAGATTAGTGATAAACAGAGCTGTCATTGTGAGTACAGTAGACGTTTGTTTGTGCGCCGTGTGGATTCCCAGACAGGAGTTTACGAGAGAACGGCAGCTCCGTCTCAGACCCCGACATGGCTGACGTCTCTCTGAAGGTGCTCAAGAACCAGTGCGTCGTGGAGGGAGCCCACACTCTGTATCTGGAGGTCCTCAACCGGGTACGAACATCAAACTGAAGATTTGAGATATTATTATTAGAGGTGTAAATCTGTCAGTGTCCCGAACAGTTCTTTTAATTTGATTTAGATATTTGTTACATGACAAAATAATCAAAATACACATAAAAAGGATGTAAACAAGTCTTGTTCCAAACATGTTTCTTAGTAGTCCTTGTGCCAAATTGTTACTTATCCTTAAAAATTCCTTTAATTTGGTAAAAGCAGTGAGTTAATGTACTCTACGATTCAATTCGATCCGATTCCGAGCTAAAAAATCTTGATTTTCCGATTTTTTTTGTTACTCCCTCCAAATTATAGTATGGATTCATTCTTACTGATAAAAACAGAACAGAAATCCACACTCAGATATGACTTATTTACCACATTTCCAGCAACAAAGGGACAAAAAATAGTCACAGGACGAGGCGCTATGGGTGGAGTAAAAAGAAAGCGTAGGAAGAAAACAACATCCTTCAGCGGGTGTTTAGTGGGAAAAAAAGGAGTATGAGACACAAACTCAATGACCAGCTGCAGTTTTGAAAGAAAAGTTATGCCACAGTACTTTTGTCTCTCTTATCCTTCACACAAAATAAAAAAAGTCACATTGGGCCTCATTCTCTCTGTTAAAGGCTATTGTGTTACATCCATACCTCACTGTGTAACTAGTAAGGCCCAGAAATACCAATTCTTAAAAAAAAGGCAGCTGTAATTGTCTGGAATTGACCGGAACAGTTCATAGAAATACTTCTTTATGTGTTTGACCAGATTTAGTCAATTAAATACATGGATCCGAACTGAGAAACACAAATGGCAGGAAATGAACAGACACACAGACTCATTCATGACTGTAATGGGATAAGTGCAAGAATACAGAAGGCTGAGGAATAGTTGGAGCTGATTTGTTTAAGATAAAATGTACACAGAGGAAAACTGAAAGTACAAAGACAGATATTGACTCAGTTCTGGGAAAATGTGTTCATAAAGTTTGTGGTTGAACCTGTTTATTCACTGGAGTAGCTTCACAGTTCACTAGAGTGGAGTTTTTCAATCTAATCTCACATCTGTTTTATTTTTCAAGTTGTCCTTTAAACTGCTCAACTCACATTATTCCCCTTCCTTGTAAGATATAAGATTGTTGCAGCAGGAACTAAATCTAAAAAGCCCTTTTGAAATGCAGCAGAAACAAAGCTTCAAAGGGTTGTTTTTTGTGTTTTGTGAAAGGAAAGCATGCTCCATGACTCAGAATTGCAGTCAAACCTCTGTTAAGTTATGTTTGTAGTTGTGTTTATGCTTTTCATGTCAGGAAACCATTGCATTTACTCAATTTCAACCTATTTTACAATTACTGTCTGAACATTTAGACTTATAGGGGCTCAAAAAAATGGTTTAATGTTGACATATCTCAGTAAAATGCTCGGAGTGAGGCGCAGTTGTCATAATTATAACTTTACAAAAACAGCTACGGTTTGTTATGCTTTTATCGACCAGTACAGCTTTAATCTTGCTTTATTACAACTTTAATATAACGCATGTCGTCCCGCAGTTCATCAGCCGCCCGTCCATCCAGAGGACAGGTCTGAGGGTGCTGTCTGCCCTGGCCGACTGCTCCGGTGCAGTGGACCTTCTCTGCCAACAGGGGGCCATCGACACGGTGCTGCACACGCTACAGATGTTCCCAGAGGACAGAGGTAAACCCAAATAAAAAACTAGTGTAACAGAGAAAAGCGCCCCAAAAGTGTAAGAAGTTTAAGCCCTATTCACACACAGCAAGGCGGCCATTTTGAATCAAGCATGTGACAGCCATATGTTTGTATTTTAGATATCTTCTTCTAGGATTTCAAACTCAAAAACTAAACGTGGTCAACCTCATCAAGACACATTAGGTTCCGCTTTAACGCTCGATGCACATTGATCCCTCTGTTGGATCTTGAATTTTTGTCTGTGCAGAGATACACTTCTGGGGCCTGACGCTACTCAACTACCTCGTCATAAAGAAGAAGCTGTCCAGGATGATTTTACCTGTTTTGGCGTCTGTTCTCGTCGCGTCTCTCGTTCAGTACAAAGACGACAGTGAGATGCTGCTGAAGGTTGGTGCTTGTTTGTGTACAATCAGTGGCATCACAGAACTCAATTTGATTACATTAAATTACTTAAATCCAAAGCCATGCATCAGATAAAAGTGATTTGACTACATTATCTTTGTCCTGCAAAAGACGATTGTTAGTTACTTCTAATGCTTGGGCCACTTTCACAAAATAGATGAGTGTTTCCTAAACCTTTTTTAATAGAACGCATTTCAAAGGGTCCTTCCTGGTCTGCTGCTGTTTTGATAAAAGCTCTTCTTCCACACATAATGTTCTTTAATTATGTTATAATAAGTTATAGCAGAAAAAATCAGGCTAAAAAAAGGCACCTGTGGCTATATTTATACTAAAAATTATAACTTTTTAACCCCAAAGAAGAATGGAGCATCATTAAAACAAAAGCATTAAATTCATTTTGCAGGTTTCTGGAAAAAAAACAAGCAAACTAACTACTCTTTTAAAGACAAAGTTTGACAGATTCTGTGAGTTTGACAGATTAGTGAGACATTACACTAGAAACTAAAATTGTAAAGTAATTTTGTGAAACTGGACCCTGTTTCCTGATGAATATTTTCATTCATAGCGTGGTGGTGTGTCCTGCAGTGTTTTCAGGTGGCTCTGCGGATGATGGACGCCTGTTCGGGAGCCGCCGCTCAGCTTCAGAAACAAGACTTCGACCGACACATCTTCCATCAGCTCAGAGACGAGACTCCGGACACAGGCAACAATCCTGTACGTATTAGTTAAACGTGAGAATCAATCAGAATCAATCAATCAAGTCAGAATCTCCTGGAATTAATTGTGTGTTTTCATTTAAAGTTCAAGGTTTGTTGTTCTGGCTATGAGGAAATATTAAAATGTTTTGAATGTGTCTGTTTAAAGGCTAATTTTTTACAGTTGAATTGGAGAAATACAATAATCAGACTGTAGTAGGTTCAATAGAGACATGTTATTATTAATATAGACTTAATACAAACAGATGAAACTTCAAATGCACTGTTTAAGACTTGATTCAAATCACCATAACACTATAATTCTTGCATTTGGTCAAAAGTCCACAGTATCGTCAAATGCACTTTCACAAAAACAAACCAGACCTTGGTTTAGTTTGGTCCAGACTGAGACGTCATTACTACACTGACCTTTCGTTAAAGATTCGCTTAGATTCTCTTCATTTATAAGACAAAATGATCTAAAAAGAGACATTAGAGACTGCCCTGTATCTGATGACCAAATAATAAATAGGTTAAGACGTTCCTGTTCCTCTTTATGCCTGTTAACTTGTTTATAAAAGACAAACATTTTAACTACACTAAATACTGTACAATGCATCAAATGGCACAAAAAAATCTCCTAATTCCATTGAGAAACGTCGTAGAAGCACAGTTACCGTTATGTCATTGTCCTATTTGTTTTTCTCATCATGCATCTCTAATTATTTTTTCTGCTCTCAACATTTTGTACATTTTGTATCACTTTCTTATTTTAGTTTGATTAAGACAAAGGCCTGAGCAGAACATACCAGACATTCCTGATAATTAAAACATCTAGGACACACACACGCTTCCTCTCGACTTAAAGTAATAACACGCCTCGCTCTTAAAGACTGTGAAGCGCCGTGTTTAATCCGATTGTACAATGTCACAGATTCTAACCTATTTTTTTCGCTCTGTGCCTGTGTTCAGCTGCGTAAGTCCGTGTGCCTGGCTCTGTCTAAGATGTGGTGTGACTCCGAGCTGCACTACGCCATGTTGGAAAAAGCCTGCGAAGAAGGAGACACCGCGATGGCCGAGTGTCTGATCGAACTGGGCGCTGACATCAACAGGAAAACCAAAACTGAGTCTCTAATCTACCAGGTCAGAGGGCGAAAACTGTATGCACAAGAAACAACAAGATCTGATAGTACAGTATGAGGTTGTTGGACATCATTTGTGCTGCTGCTGAGAAAAAAGATGATGTGGACATTAGCTTCGGTGCTCTGTAATTTCATAATAAACATAACAACGCAGACAATTCACTGTGTTCAAAGTTCTCTGCGTTCAAGAGCACAACAGTGTTTTGTTTTTTTTAATTATTATTGACGATTATGAAGACTAAATTGATAAATCACGACACAAACAGAACACACAATCACAATAACAGAACATACAATACAATAAAACAACTTCAATCAGATAATATTTCATTCTCATTCTTTCAACAATTTATCCAAACATTCATTTATTATCCTTCCCAATTATTATTTTTTTAATCTGGTCTATCGCTTTTGATGATAATTTTTTCTTTTTCAGAATCTATACTCTTCTACTTTATTATAATACTGCAAAAAACGTAGAAACCCACACATAGTCAAAGAGCACAACAGTGTTAATACTTTTTTTTATTTAATTAATGACCAACAAGAAATACCGCTCTTAAAGATGTTAAAAGGAAAGTTACAGTCTTTTGTTTCATCTGTTGCACTTATTTCCAGATGTAAAAAGGTAAAAAAGGTGTGTCTTGTGAGTCAAATGTAGCCCTCTGTAATTTACCATCCACCTTAAACACTCTCGAGGTTAACACGATGGTCTCACTCGGCCGTGGGTCTGTGTCCAGGTCTGTGAGCGAGGCGGACCTCTGGAGCTGGTGGAGCTGCTGTTGAGTCGAGGAGCCCAGGAGCAGCACCTCCGCAGAGCTCTGACGGTGAGCGTGAAGCGCGGAGACGGACCCACCATCGTCCAGCTGCTGGGACGACTCGGGCTGGACCTCAACAACAGCTCTCTGTGTCTCGGGGGCTTCAGACTGGGACGGCTGGACGCGGCCTGGATGTGCGCGCTGCTCGCGGAGAGAGGACGCACTCACAGTTTCAACTCCCGCGTCAACAACGGTACGAACAGAGGCTTCGGACAGATTTATGCAGTTTAATACAGGGCTTTAAAAGCACAGTGTTCAATGGAGTTTATTTTTGATTCAGTCGATTGATAAATGAAAATACTGAACCAGATCTACAAAGCTGTGAGATTGTGATGGTAGCGTTAAGGAAGAGTTTTTAAAGGAGTTGAATTTTGGTGCTATTCATTGATTAAGCTGTGTCTCATTAAATACTCCAAGGTTTTGCGTTGCTAAATGGAAAATCCCACAAATAAATAGGCTAGTATCAGCTGTATCCACACCTTTCCTGTGATAAACTAAACTGCAGCTCTTTAATTTTTAGTTTTTAGTAGATCTGGCCCTGAATGTTCTGAACGCAAAACTCTGTCCTACTTGAACAAAAAGTTATTTGTTGTGTCTAACAATTCATTACAGCCTTTATAATTTGTGTTTTTCTGCTAAGGTAAGGTTATAGCTGTTAGTTGAGTACATAATGTTTTGAAGACTTGAAATAAAAACTCAAAACAGGGTTAGTTTAGAGAAAATTATAATAGACAAATAAGACACAGACGACTAACTTAAAAACATGGATTAAGGTTATATCCAATAAGTATAAGTTATAGCCAATCTTTCAGCATAGAATTACTAAGAAGGAAAACATTGTAACTTGTTTACTTGAATCATTTCCTTAGTATTCTAAATGTCTGCCTTGTAAGTAATCCTCATAATTAGGCCTCAAAATAGAATATTCAATAAAAGTGAATTAGTACTTAAATATTCACTAATATAATCCTCACTCTCTCGTCTGTCCTCGAAGGTAAAGGTGTGAGTCTGGCCCGTTACATCCAGTCTTTACAGAGGATGAAGAGCGTCAGTGGCCCCCACAGGTCCCACACCGACCCCTGTCTGACCTCGGGATACATTTCAGACGAGAGCGACGACTCCTGCTTCAGCTTCGTCTCGATGGATGACGGGCTGTTTCTGAACGACGACCTGGAGAGCGATGGTACTGGGCATTTAATATTTATGCTTTTTTATCATAATACCTTCACTACATCTTCTGGTCAACAATGAGATGTTTTTATTGTTGTTATAAGTGGGACTACTTTTTAGATGAGTTCAACTGCTTTTTAACTCCATTTTAAACATTGCTTGTTTTGTTGTTTTTACAGGAAGTGATTCGTTGACAGGGCCTCTGTCTCCAAAACCTCACAATAACTCGTCAGAGGAGCTGAGAGGGGGCTCTGTGCTCAGGAAACAGGGACGACGCAGACACGGCAGTGCTGAGGTGAATAGTTTCTGTGTTTAAAGTCATTACTCTGAACACAAATATATATTCTATGTATTTAAAAGGTCATACAGTCTTCAGATAGAGCCATTTCAATGCTGCCATTTATTGATGCCATTTATTCTGTATTATCAAGGATTTTAATAGATGAGGATATTCAGCACATGCTCGGTCTTTGGCCAATCACAGCTTGCTTCCAGAAAAAAAGAGCGCTCCCATTGGTCGACACTGATGTCAACAAGGAAGTAACAGCTACCAATAAAACAGAGAAAGTGTTACTCTGGTGCTGGATATGTCTTTTACACATCGAAACAGCGCAAAAAAGAACAAAACATAAACAGAGAAAAGGGAAGCAATGCATTCAAAATTGGTCTGACACTGAACTTGGAGCTAAAGGTTTAAAGTGATCTGGTTTTAGCTTTTTGTAATAAAAGAAAAAGTCTCATCCTGAAATCCAACTTTTCTCTTCATCATTTAATTCCATCACGTATTTACCAAAATAAACTTATTAATACTTGTCCCAACACACCATTTTAGAACCAATAATTTAGAAATCCTATCTGTCCTGAACATATATAATTGTATAAGTGTAGTGTTGTTAATAGTTCCCATTAACTATTTGCTTGTGGACTTTGAGTAACGTTCAAATGCTTGTTTTTTGTGTGTGTTTTCATTTTAAAGAGTGGAGCGACTGAGACTGATCACTCTGAGCCGAGGAGATACGGCCGAGCTGGCTCTGTCCAAAGAGGTCTGACTCATTCTCTAAAACTTCACTGTTTGTTTAAACTTTTGCCGCTTTATGTTACTCCTATTGTGTTTCAGATATTTGATCAGAGCTGATACAAAAGGAAACACGAACTAGTTTGTTTGTTTGTGAAGTAATCTTTAGAAATAGAGACTGTCTCAAAGGTTTTTCTGGATTTTTTACATTTCTAGGTTTATTTTTTTTCTTTGCGACCCAAATAAAATCTTTAGAGATCCAAGATTTAACAGCATAGATACCTGGTTTCAGACACTGCCCTTACGTTTGTTTTCCTCCTCAGTGTTCAGTGAGAGCTCTTGTCCCAGAGACCGGGAGCGGATCCGTCTGTTGGACCTGTCCGGTAACGAGCTGGACTGTCTCTCGTGTTTAATGGACGACGGCACCGTTCAGCAGCAGCTCGAGCACCTGCTCCGCCTCGACCTGAGCCACAACAGTCTCCTGGAGTTCCCCTCCGTCCTCTGTCAGGTGAAGACCCCGGAAAACCAAGTGCTGTGCTGTTGTCTGCGATGTTACTCCCTATTTCTGAGACTAAAGCAGACTCACTCTTCTCTGTACAGCACTGTTTGGAAATATTTTACTGTATGTGATGATAAAAGCAGAGACAACGGCAAATAATGAGCCACAAAAACTAATGAGCCACCCAAAACAAATCACTGATAAAACTCAGATCGCCTCAGATCATCTTAATATTTTAGATTATATCAGACTGAGACGACAGGAATGTGCCTTGAATTAACTTAAGTATGTCTCAGATGCATCTATCAATAGGCTCATTGCAGATACATCTAAAACCTGATAAGATCCATCTAAAACATGTTCAAATCCAACTAAAACCTGTTCAGATCCATCTAAAACATGTTCAAATCCAACTAAAACCTGTTCAGATCCATCTAAAAAAAATTCAAATCCATCTAAAACCTGTTCAGATGCTTCTAAAAATGCTCAAATCCAAACAAAACCTGTTCAAATCCAACTAAAACCAGGTTGGATCCAACTAATACCTGTTAAAATCTAATCAGAACCTGTTTAAATCCATCAAAAACCTGTTCAAATCCAACAAAAAGCCTCTTCAAATCCAATCAAAACCTGTTCAAATCCATCTAAACTGTGTCATTCAGATGATTCTACTGATCTCATGTCTAAGAACCATCAAAATAAGAGAGAATATATATTTTTGGTCAGAAAGTTACGCAGTGCTGCTTTAACTCCAGTGTTTTGTGATTCTTTTTTCCAGAGTCTGAAGAGTCTGACTCGTCTGGATCTTCAGGGAAACCAGCTCGAGTCTTTCCCCGTCGCGCTCCTCACTCTGCCTTCACTGAGCACGCTCAACGTCTCTCGAAACTGCGTCGGATCCAAGATGACCTTCGACCCCGCAGCCGCCTGCCCGTCTCTGAGGCAGCTCAACCTTTCCTTTAACAAAATAGAGGTGTTTCCTGAGCAGCTGGGCCTCGCCGTGGAACAACTGGAGGAGCTGTTCATGGAAGGGTGAGCTGACTTCAGATTAGACACACTTAAATTAGATCGAAGATATTAGATTAGAAGCATTTTGTGGTCCAGATTTTTAATAAATGAAAAGCAAAAGAGGTCCCACAACAAAAAGAAAATAGGATAATAACACTTTAAAGTAGCAATGTATAACTTTTAGCCCCAAAATATATATTCTCTCTCTCATTTTTATGGTTCTTAGACCTGAGATCAGTAGAATCATGTCTGTCTCACTGAAACAGTCCCCTCAGCTGGACACAAACCTCCAGTATAACTTTCCTGTCCCGGGACGGTGGCATATCGTGAGTGAGGTACTTTACGGCTCAAAAAGAGGGAGCAGAAATAGACTGGACCCTTGTATTTGTACAAAATAAACCAAACTTGCGAAGGTTAAAGCACATTTACAGTTTCAGTCTAGTTGGAGTTTTATAGATCCCAACTTTGGTTTGTAAAGTGGTGCACATACATTTAATTCCTCATTTTTTTTCCACACACAAGCTTTAGAAATGAGGCCCCAGATCATTTTAACCTAGAGACGATTCAAAAGATGTGAGAATACCTTAATATCGCTGTAGCTGACATTCTAAAACTAGTCGACAGGAGTGATAAAAGTGTTTTCTTCCTCTTTATTTCCCCTCTTTATTTTAAACTGATGTTATTTTATATTTGATGCTGACTAATGTGTTTTCTCTGTCTTTAGGAACAGTCTCAGTGATCTGTGCGCTCCTCTGTGTTTGCCCGAGATCAAGCTGCTGGACGTCAGTAAAAACAACGTGGAGAATATATCAGCAGACTTTCTATCAGCCTGCCCCAAACTGGAGATACTCAGCGCCTCCATGAACAAACTCTGTACGGAAATCAAATCAATACATCCTTGGTATAAATGATTGAAATCAGATTGAAATTGTTGTTGTTTTTTTCTCTCAGCTGAACTGTTGCACCTGCCTCCGAAGATCACGACTCTGAAACTAGCAAACAATAACTTCAGCTACGTTCCCGAAGCCATCCTCAAGCTGCAAAAGTAAGATAAACAGTATTATTGTCTCACATTTGGTCACTTTTACCCTTTAACCCAGTGAGCGGATATTTATAGCAACTATTTGTCATCTTTATTCTCGCTTCAGTTACAGAATAGTACGGTATAATATCAGATGTGTTTTTTGTGTTGTGTGGTCATCAGGAATAATAGCAACAATCTACTTTTACTGATTTTTGTTATTTCTAAAGCACATTTTTTGAAACTTAGAGCCAGTGTGGTTGAAAACTAATTCAAAACTTCATCCTCAAAAGAGAGAGCATCTCAGAACGTGTTTAAAAATTAAAAAAAACTTTAAAAACTCTTGTAAAAATGACACTTTCTCATCTAAATGTGACACATTAGCACCATCTTTATAAATCTGTCCATCAGCGTTTACCAGTGCTGTGAAAATTAAGTATTATTTACATTTCTAAAAAAAAAAAAAAAAAAAAGGTAGGGCAATAAACATTTTAATTTGTAGTATGTGGTAAATATGAGCGCAATGTAGTGACACAAACAAAACTAAGGCTGGGCAGTTAATCAAATTTTCAATTTCAATTTTGGCTCCAAACAATCACAACAATTATTTATTACTTGTTTTTTATATTATGCACTACATTGTTGATCTTATTTATTTATCTTAATTATTATTTCTGTTTATTTTTCAAGCTATTTATTTATACATTTGAATATATTATGTATTTTAAGGAGAATTCAGTGTTTTGTTCAATAAGTCCAACATATTTCCAAAGTCAATGTGTAATCGTGTAAAATAATCATGATTTCAATAATGTCCAAAACAATTGATTGATTGATTTTTACCATAATCAAGCAGCACTAAGCAAAACTGTTTATTTACAACACGCATCACATATTAACCATTAAAAAAACAATAAATACAATTCTGACATGACTGGCTCCAATCTCTGACGTGGATCAGACACAGAGCCTCGTCAACGTCACAAAAAATATCTTCAAGTGTCAAGTTTTGAAATTTGTGCATTTATTTTGATTAGCAATTACAAAAAAACCTGTAACACTGACTTTTAGGGCAGTGTTTTATCCTTTTAGCTGGAGCTGACAATGTGACGTGAAAACTAGGGATCGAATAACTTGAACTAGTCCTCTTTTGGTTTTCTATACTGACTGGTTTGACTGTGCCTCTTCAGTTTGCGTTCTGTGGACCTGAGGAACAACAGTATTACTCTGCTGCCGGGCCCTGGTCTGTGGGCGTCTAATAACCTCAGAGAGCTCATGTTCAGTAAAAACACCATCGAGGCTTTAGATCTGAGCGGAGAGATCTACAGATGGAGCAGACTCGAGAAGCTGCACCTGAGTGACAACAAACTCACTGAGGTAAGGACCCGGCTTTATCAACAACAGGATTAAACCAGGGGAGTCCTTTTTTAAAGAGGGACACATTTTATGAGAGGAAAGTTTCCACAGGCCAACAGTCTTTTCTGTTTTATTCTTATTCTACAAGTAGAGGTTCTTGTTGGATTTGAACAGGTTTTAGATGGATTTGAACAAGTTATAATTGGATTCGAACAAGTTTCAGGTGGTTTTGAACAGGTTTTAATCTGATCCCAACAGGTTTTAGTTGGATTTGAACAGGTTTTAGTCAGCTTTAAACAGTTATCAGGTGGTTTTGAACAGGTTTAACTTAGATTTAAACAAGTTACAATCGGATTTGAACAGGTTTTAGATGAATTTGAATAGGTTTTGGTTGTCTTTAAACAGGTTTTAGTCAGATTTGAACAGGTTTTACATGGATTTGAACAGGTTTTAGATGTTTTTGAACAGGTTTTACATGGATTTGAACAGGTTTCAGTTGGTTTTGAACAAGTTATAATCGGATTTGAACAGGTTTTACATGGATTTGAACAAGTTTTACGTGGATTTGAACAGGTTTTAGTTTGATTTAAACAGGTTTAAATCAGATTTGAACAGGTTTTAGTTGTTTTTGAACAGGTTTTAGATGAATTTGAACAGGTTTTAGTTTGATTTAAACAGGTTTAAATCAGATTTGATCAGGTTTTACATGGATTTGAACAGGCTGTATTTTAAACCTGTTTGTATAAAGCTGCTGTGTGATCAGTGAGAACCAAAATAAAGTACCATTGAATAAACTGAACTGACTTAATATTAAATCTGACCATTCAAAAGTGAGTGTCATATCCTTGTGCTGTTTGTGTGTGTCTTAATTGCGTGTGTGTGTTCAGATCCCTGCTCAGATCGGGCTCCTGGAGGGCCTGACCTCTCTGGACGTGAGCCGCAACACTGCTCTGCGCTCGTTCCCCGACGAAATGGGTAAACTGAGCCGACTGTGGGACCTGCCTCTGGACGGACTCAAACTACAGCTCGACCTCAAACACATCGGCAGCAAAACCAAAGACATCATCAGGTACAAACCGGAGATATTTCAAAATCCCAGAAAGCTACCTTTTTCTTGTGTAGGGAATATATTTTTAGGTGTTTTTTAGAGCTGCTAGGGTTAATATTGATCTTTTATACAATTGTAGCACAAACTCTGAGTCTGTACTACTTTATTTATTCATAAAAGGAGTCTCAGAGTGTCTTATTTTGTGGTAATGACTGTTTGGACTGGATATTATTTATATAACTTGACGCAATTCTCTGCCTGACGCTTCATATTCCTATGATATATCGTTAAAAACCATTCCTAAACTGTTGAAAATCTATATGACAAGAGAGGAAAGCTATTCTTATCTCCTTTAGAGTTTGTAGCAGGTAAAAGAGGAATAGTTTAGATTTCATTCTTTCAGTTCAGGTTAATTTAAAGCTCCAAATCACATCAAAATCTCATGACACTTTACAATTAGAGCAGATCTAGACCTACTTTCTCAGACCAGGACACCTTCTTCCATTGCTCTGGTCCAGTTTTCTGTTGATGTTACTGTAGAGGACCCACCATAAGCCCTGTTTAAGCATTGATTTTATTATTTTATTCATAGGTTCCTGCAGCAGCGGCTCAAGAAGGCCATGCCGTATTACAGGATGAAGCTCATTGTTGTCGGAAACTCAAGCAGCGGTAAGACCAGCCTCATCCAGCAGCTGATGAAGGTCAAACGCTCTCAGCTCAACTCCAAAAGAACCCCGGTCGGCATCGAGGTCTGTGATTGGACCATCAGGGAGCGTGACAAGAAGAGAATGGTGCTCAACGTGTGGGACTTCTCAGGTCGGGAAACCGCTCACAGGAAATACCGCTTTTTTCCCAGTAGCTTGGTTTGTTTTATAAAATCCCGAGTCTTCTTTTCAGGTGGAGAGGAGTTCAGCGGCTCTCACCCTCATCTGATGACGTCCCGGGCTCTGTACCTCGTTGTGTATGACCTCAGTAAAGGAGCCGGTCAGCTGGACGCCCTGAAACCCTGGCTCTTTAACATTAAGGTCAGCTGCAACTCAGGTCTTTATTTTTGGCACTGTTTTAGATGGCTTTGAACAGGTTTTAGATGGCTTTGAACAGGTTTTAGATGGATTTGAACAGGTTTTAGATGGATTTGAACAGATTTTAGGTGGCTTTGAACAGGTTTTAGGTGGTTTTGAACAGGTTTTAGATGGATTTGAACAGATTTTAGGTGGCTTTGAACAGGTTTTAGATGGATTTGAACAGGTTTTAGGTGGCTTTGAACAGGTTTTAGATGGCTTTGAACAGGTTTTAGATGGATTTGAACAGATTTTAGGTGGCTTTGAACAGGTTTTAGGTGGCTTTGAACAGGTTTTAGATGGCTTTGAACAGGCTTTAGATGGATTTGAACAGGTTTTAGGTGGCTTTGAACAGGTTTTAGATGGCTTTGAACAGGCTTTAGTTGAATTTGAACAAGTATTAGATGGATTTATTTCATTTGTTCATGAAATCTTAAGCCAGTTTTTACTACAAAGATATATAAAATCTGATTCAAATCCACCTAAAACCTATTTAAATTCATATAAAACCTGCTCAAATCCAACTAAAACCTGTTCAAATTCATCTAAAATCTGTTCGAATCCAAATCAAATCCAAGTTAAATCTTTATAAATTCTGCTATAACCTGTTCAAATCAGATGTATCATTTGTAAAACTCAAAGATGAAACCTCACATTTGAAAATCTTCTGCCCCTGAAAGGATTCTTATTAACTCTTGCAGCCCCTCACCACTTTGAGTTTGTCACCACTGTTCTGGAAAAAGGACAAGGATGATTTTGCAATAGCTCTAGTCAATACTACAAGTCAAAAAGACCAGTGCACATCTCATGTTTAACTTAGCTTTTCCACATTAATAACCAGCTGTGGATACAGTGGAGACGGGAGCAATGCTAAAGGATTAGTAAAACATCAGCAAAGTTACTTTTTTCATCAAATTATGTGGTTTTGGGAGGGGTGACAAAGAAAAAAACATACATACACATACAAATGACACACCAAAAGGGAGAAATAAACCACAAAAAACTCCCTCAGTGTATATTTCTGCAGTAATTGTCACTTCTAGCAACGTTCTAAGCGTGTCTATATTTATTTAAATGACTTGTGCCTCATTTTCATAAATCAAAGTGTAATTTGTACAATCACTGCAGGTCACATGTCCTTGGTGATGTGATGGGGTAGGCTTTTGTGTCTATTTTAAGCTCAAACAGTCCTACAACAAACAATTTCCGTCACACTGTCTGTGGGAAACACTGGTTCATGATATGCCCTGCTGTTTAAATTGCAATTGAAAAAAACAATATTTGAAAATGCAAATAAGGTAAGAGTCACAAATTGAGTTAATATGATGCTTTTATTCATTTATTCATTTTCTACTCCCTATCCCACCTGCTTTAGTTCTCTTACAGCTAATAAATAAAAACACTCTCAAATAAAAAGACAAAGCCAAACCCCCGTCGATGTGTTTATTCGGTCTTTATCCCGTGTTCCTCTTCAGGCCGTGGCTCCTGTGTCTCCGGTCGTCCTGGTGGGGACTCACACCGACGTTAGCTCCGAGGACCAGCTCCAGTCCTGTCTGAGTAAGATCAGGGAGGAGCTGCTGAACCACCAGGCCTTCCCCTCCATCAGAGACTACCACGTGGTCTCCGTCTGCGAGGACTCGGACGCTCTCGCCAAACTGCGCAAGGCCATCGTCAGAGAGGCCACAAACTTCAAGGTCGGCCCACACGGTCACTTCACTGGAGGCCCACCTTTGCCATGTTTTATGTGGCCCTTCAGTTTCCATTTAGTCTCTATGTTTTAATTGGATTTGAACAGGTTTTAGATGGATTTAAACAGGTTTTAGTCAGATTCGAACAAGTTTTAGGGGGATTTCAACAGGTTTTAATTGGATTTGAACAGGTTTTAGATGGATTTTTTGCTACAAAGATAAATAACATCTGTTCAGATCCATCCAAAACCTGTTAAAACCCAATCAAAACCTGTTGAAATCCATCTAAAACCTGTTGAAATCCCCCTAAAACTTGTTCGAATCTGACTAAAACCTGTTCCAATCCATCTAAAACCAGTTTAAATAAAAGGAGGAAATGAATGTTAAAGATAACTTTTGTAAGACTCAAATGAAGATGAAACCTCACATTTAAAATTTAATAAAAGCTTCCAAATGTCACCATCTCTTATTAACTATTTCGGCCCCAATTTTTTTTTTTTTCCCCCCTTTTTTTGGTTTTTTTTGTTTTTGTTTTTTTTTTATACATTGTCAGCTTTTTTAGTGTCAGTGCAAAAGTGTAGATTTCATAGCATACGGAATTACAAATAAAAAGCATGTGTGGGGCAGATAATAAACTCCACAGGGGCTGATTTGGCCCTTGAGCCTTGTGTTCAACAAGTACAGAACATAAAACTTTAAAAAAATAGCGTTACTCCAGTATAATAAAAGGCGTTTGTTGATAGTCAGCTCAAGATTTAACAGGTGCTCTCTAAAAACAAGTCTGCTTTTGAGGCGAGAAGAGACAAAACACAAATGGGACTAAACTAAAAGTCCATTTTCACTTTGAGGTCCATCATTTTCAAAGAGAGATGATGCTGTTTGGTGCATTTCCTGCAGCTGCTAAAGACAAAATTCATACAGTTTTGAGGAGACTGGTTTGACTAGTATTTATTAATGAATTTGAACTGGATAAGAACCTATTATTGACATCATCAACCCGTGTCCATGGCTGGACTTTACAGTAAATCTATTAGAGGCAGATCTATTGTGGACCAATGTAAACACTGGTAATAATCACTCATTCAAAGTCATACATATATGTTGACAGTAATGGGTTAGTTAAGAAAGCTTGTGACAAATGCATTAAAACACATCATAAACCCCAATTCTTCCAAAATAAAAATGATTTTGAGGCCTTTGTAATATCTCTACAAACCTTTAAGATGTTTAAGATGAAGATAAAACAGTAAAAGTGGAAATTATGAGTAGAACAGTGATAAAATAAGGTCTAAATATTTAACATCTGAGGTTATATACTATAATGACACTAGGAACTGCTGTGTCTTAAAGTCAAATCTTGCTTAATAAACCCCGATGTCCTGTCTCTCTCTGTGACAGATCCAGGGTCAGCCGGTGATGGGGCAGCTGGTTCCCGACAGCTACGTTGAGCTGGAGCGTCGTATTTTTCAAGAGAGGGCCAGAGTTTCTCCAGATTTTCCGGTTCTCAGGCGACGGGAGCTTCTTCAGTTCATCCAAGAGGCGCAGCTGCAGCTGGACGAGTCCGAGCTGCCCCACGCCGTGCACTTCCTCAGTGAAGCCGGTCAGCAGCAGCCACACACACAAAAACAGTGATGAAGTCCTGTTTGTGAAACTATTTTTAAATGTAATCACAGCTCTAAAGTACATCTTTATTCTCCTGTAGGTGTTTTACTGCACTTTGACGACCCCGCTCTTCAGCTCCAGGATCTGTACTTTATTGAACCTCAGTGGATTTGCAACATCATCTCACAGGTAACACACATTTATGTAGAACAGAGGCAAAAACCAGGACAGCAAAGTGAATGTGACAAAAAGCATTGAGGATCTCTGTGAATCAAACTAAAGAGAGAAACTGGGGCCCTCGAAAAAGTAGATAGCCTTTATTATGACATCTCTTTTTATTTTAGATATTAAAGTTTGGATGTTACAGAATTTTTACAGTTCCACCAGAACAAAACAGAAGAAAGAAGAAGGGAAAAAGGCCCCGGAACTAAGCTTTTTAGGACCACATTTTCACTAAGATCACCAAGACTACTTATTATCATCTAAAAAATATCTCTCGAGTCAGGCCATTTCTCTGAGCAACACTCTTTTATAAACAATAGGCTCAACTACTGTCTCCTTACTAAAAAAGATAAATAAAAATACTGTCCACCAGCTCCAACTTTTACAAAAAGCAGCGACCCGAGTGTTGACAAAGACCAAGAGGAGGGGACATATTACTCCCATTTTAAGGTCCCTCCTCTGGCTCCTGTTGGTTTAAGGTTGATTTTTAAATTCTTTTATTAGTTTATAAGGCCCTACATGGACTTGCTCCAGACTCCAGGCTTTTATTTGTTTTGTTGTTATGCCTCGAGACGTTGGAACTGAACCTGGCTCCGTTCGATTGTTCCGATCTTCCTGATTTATTTGTACTTTTCCGTCTCGTGTAGAAGCTGACGTTGAAGAGCAGTGGATCCCGGGACCATCCCAAAGGAGTGGTGCAGCGTTCGATGGTGGAGAGGTTTCTATTCGATACGCAGTGTTTCCCAAAGAGCCACGTGACGCAGTTCTTTAAGCTGCTGGAGAAGTTTCAGATCGCGCTGCCGTTTGGAGACGATCAACTCCTGGTGCCCAGCAGGTGGAGCCAGAGCAGGAAGCATACATTACAGCTCCATACCCTGACAATAAAAGTATTTAATCAGGAAATATAGTCACGTGATTGGTGTAAACTGGTGTATTTTTAGCATGTGTAGAGCAGTGCAAGAGGGGGGAGGTATAATTATTGTATGCTGCTACAATGAACAGCAGAAGAAGACTATTTTTAGTTCATTCTCAAATTTTTTTGCACCAATTTCCTACTTTTTAAGGATACACACACTTACGCTTGTGTTTAAAGCAGCGTAGACGGTGAGTGCATTGTTTAAATTCACAAAATGAGAGCCAGAAGAGGTCGACTCTGTCTAAAACTGCTGACCTAAGTAGTAAAAGTACTGCTATTGGACCTTTATAATTAGTAGCAGAAGAAAAACTAGTAGAAACACCATAAATGCAGATACATTTGTGCATACTTGTAAATTTTTTCATAACAGATATTACTTTTCAGTGTATTTTTGGCTTTGAAAGGTTGAAGTGATCACAAATATTGACTTTTTATGTTGAAGTAAAACTAAATGAAAGTACAACTCTTAACTTCCTGTTGTCTCTGTGTCCTCAGTTTGTCCAAGCACCGTCCCGTGATCGAGCTGCCTCACTGTGAGAACTCGGAGGTGATTGTGCGTCTGTATGAGATGCCTTACTTCCCCATGGATTACTGGTCTCGACAGATCACCCGCCTCCTGGAAGTGTCCTCGGTGCTGCTCAGTGGACGAGGTGAGTTTAAATCAGCGCTGCTCCCCACGTGCGGCTCACGAACGCTTTTACCGATTCTGTTCGTGCGTCTCGTTCAGAGAAAACCACTCGTCCAAACCGTATTTACTGGAGAAGAGGCGTGTATCTGAACTGGTCGCCTGACGCCTACTGTTTAGTGGAAGCTGCCTCTTTGGATGAAAGCCCCTCCAGCTTCGTCAAGATCACAGTGCCCTCATCACAGAAAGGTGTTTATCAACTCTTTTCAGTCGTTCTTGTCCAGCAGCTCACAGGGTTAACACAAACAAACGTGTTAGAGTTCTCAGATTACATTTTTAGATTATCTAGTAACGCATAAATTTTGTAATCCAATTGATCCATTGTCGAGTTACTTTTTCAAATCAGTAACGCGGGAGAAATCTGCTTCCTCACAAACATCGTTCTATTTCTTATCAGGCAGAGCAGCGGACACCTGTGTGGACCTGCTGCGTGTGAATATGTTAGTGTTTAGACTCCCACTGCAGCCGCTGTGAAAGTGTAAAGGAATAAAGCTCTGTGACTCGTCTATCATGATCAAGCTGCAGTCTCAGAGTGAATTAATAGATGCTTTATACACAAAATATTTGTAATAATCCAGGAGGACTTTAACATTTTACCTGTCTATAGCTTAGTATCACAATAACAATTACCTCAAAGGGCTTCAGAAAAACAGAAGGCAACAACATCCTCTGTCTTTAAAAACCTCAGAGAGAAACAGAAGGATCCAGTCCCAGGACGGACAGAGGGACAGATGTGTCCAGATGTGTCCAGGACAGTCACTGACAGATTTTATCAGAGGATAACACAGTAACATAAGAGCAGCCACAAGCTAAAGAAGCTGAAGAAGAAGCAAAAGCCTTTAAATTTCCCTTTAAACTGTAAATATATAAATAGATTGCTTTCAGCGTTAGTAAAATACTGATTTGAACACAAACTTTTGGTCTCTTACATCTCACACAGCACCTGCCTTCTTATTTTAGTTAAAACGATCTGAGAATAGCGAATGTTACTATGAGTTACTGCAGTGGTGGGTTGCTTCTATAAACTGACAGATATTATATAAAATAGCTGTGTCTATTGTTTTCTTGAACGTACCTTTGATCAAATACTCACTGCACTTCTTCAATTAGACAGGTCCCACTGTAAACTGTACTGTGGTAATAGAGGGTAATACACACTGCTGCTGCTTTTGTTTATGATAATTGATAATCTCTGGACTTTATTATCATCTCTGGACTCTTTGTGCTCTGCTTTGCTCTGTGTACTCTTGTGTAAATCTGAAAACATGGCATGAGTATATCCTAGAATGGTCTCCTGATACAGAGACTGAGTGTTAATCTCTTCTTGTCGACCCGTGTTGGTCGCAGGTCGCGTGCTGCTGGGTCAGGTGGTGGACCACATCGACTCTCTGCTCGAGGAGTGGTTTCCCGGTTTGTTAAATACAGACATGCACGGCAGCGGAGAGGCCCTGCTGAAGAAGTGGGCTCTGTACAGCTTCGAGGACGGACAGGAGTGGAGGAAGATCCTACTGGAGGATCTCTTCACGTACTTCGACAACGGTGAGTCTCCGCAGCGTCCGGGACACCTCAGTTACTAGATATTATAGATAAACGGGACTGAAAAGTGAAGACAATGATATCAGGTCTCAGCTCAGAGGGATATAATCTTAGCTCCCTGACCCTTTTACCTTCAGGACAGAGCTAATATGAAGGCAATTTCAAACAGATCAAGTAGCAGCATCATTAAATTAAATGTGAATCTGGTCCTCAGTCACATTATTGTTCTTCGAGAGCACTTTAAAAACAACACAAACCTCAATTTTAATTATAAAACAGAAAAAAAGAACTAAAGACATGAAACCAAATGGGTGAAAACTGTGAAAAGAATAAGAAATTTAAGAAACAGGCAGCTAAAGACGAAGAAAAATTGCACCATGAGTCAATACAGAGAAGCTAAAATCTGAGAAAATTGCTCTTACTGTGAGACTTGGCTTTATTTCAGATTAACAATAGCAACAAAATGGGACAAAACATCTTAAATTGGTTGATGTTGTTTTCAGATTTCCTGCTGGTGAACCCGGACGACCCTCGCTGCACGGTGCCCCTCTCACAGATCGCTCCAGACCTGGTTTTGAGCGACCAATCAGCAGGGACCATACTGGACAGTGAGGAGCTGGAGGTGGACCTGTCTGTGGAGAACCGTCTGGGTGAGTTACGACGCTGAAAAATCTAAATAAGTACATTATTTTATCCTTCTCCGTTTTTGGTAAACATTTGGTTATTGTTGCTTGACTTCGAGGTGCGATATATTTTACATTTAGTACCAATAAGTAGTCTTTCCCATTACTACAGTGCAGTCAAACATTTTGGGGTTTTAATCAGATTTAAACAGGTTTTGGACGGATTTGAATAGGTTTTACTTGGCTTTGAACATGTTTTAATTGGATTTGAGCAGGTTTTAGTTGGATTCAAACAGGTTTAATTCAGATTTGAACAGGTTTTAGTCATTTTTGAACAGGTTTTAGTTGGATTTGAACAGGTTTTAGTTGGATTTGAACAGATTTTAGTCAGATTAGAACAGGTTTTATTCGGATTTGAACAGGTTTTATTTGGATTTGAACAGGTTTTATTCAGATTTGAACAAGTTTTAGTCATTTTTGAATAGGTTTTAGTTGGCTTTGAACAGGTTTTAAGCAGTTTTGAACAGTTTTAGACGGATTTGAAAAGTTTTAGTAATTTTTGAACAGATTTTAGTCAGATTTGAACAGGTTTTATTCAGATTTGAACAGGTTTTAGTCATTTTTGAACAGATTTTAGTCGGATTTGAACAGGTTTTATTCAGATTTGAACAGGTTTTAGTCATTTTTGAACAGATTTTCATCAGATTTGAAAAGGCTTTATTTGGCTTTGAACAGGTTTTAGATGCATTTAAACAGGTTTTAGTTGGATTTGAACAGATTGTATTTTGAACCTGTTTGTATAAAGCTGCTGCTGTTGGGGCCATAACCAATGCATTTTATCACTAAACTCTTGGTGATGTGTAGTAATTGCTTCTATTTACTACTTTTTCTTCAGGGGATGGTGGCTTTGGAACAGTTTACAGAGGGATGTACAAGAACGAAGAGGTTGCTGTGAAGATTTTTAACAAACACGCCTCTGAGCTTTACGTCTACAGGCTTCTGAGACAGGTAACAGGAATCACTGATGAGAACTCATTAGATATCACAATATACATCACAAATATAAATGTTAGCTCTGTTTTCTCATTGTAAAATATCGTTCGTGAGCGTTTGAGTTTTCTTTTTATTTTAAACAAAGAAGAAAAACAAACAAATACAGACTTAAATGATACACAAAAGTAAGAAAAGGGAACATGGAGGACAGTTTTGCTGTTATACAGTTTAGAGACACATTTAACTTTTAATCAAACTATTTTTTATAACGACTTATTACCTACTTTTGAACGACTCAATGAAATAAAGGTGGTTACTTAAAAGTTTTACATTTATTAATATGTAAAAGAGCCGCTAGAAGAGTCTATCACTGAACTATTATTGGTTTATTGAGTCAAAAATCCTGAATTCAATCAAATTAAAGCTGTTTGAAATTATCAACAGGAGATTTTAGTCGACTACAATTTTCTGTGTTTGTCTGCAGCTGTAAAAAATATAATAAAAATATATATATAACAGGAAGTTGTGTGCTAAATTTACTTTTCTCCATAGATTCATCAAAATAAGCAATGTGCTGTTAATTTCAAGTGATTTGTAGAAGCTTAACTGTTTTCGTTCAAGTTTAATCGCGGTATTTCCCGTGTGTCTGACCTCCGTCCCGTCAGGAGCTGGCGGTGCTGGGACGTCTGCGTCACCCCAGTCTGGTGGGGCTGCTGGCGGCCGGCTCCGCTCCTCAGGTCCTGGTGATGGAGCTGGCTCTCAGAGGATCTCTAGACGCTCTGTTTCAACACGAGAGCAGCATTCACCGCAAACTTCAGCACAGGATCGCTCTGCAGGTGTCAGACGGGCTCAGGTACTGGACTCAGGACGGACAAACCACGACGTTAATGGGATTTTAGGAGAGAAAGATAAGGAAAGATACTTAATAGCTCTTATTTTATCTCATCGCTCCGTGTTTGAACTGGAAGTTATTCTCCATTCACAATCTGTACCTCTGTCTTAAAGCTTTAAATGCTGCGCAGATGAGGAAGGAGTTATATTTTATTCAACTGTTTACAAGAATATTTGCACAGTGCTCCTTCAAATAAACCTTGAGACCTAGTAGTAGTAGTAGTCTGCTTCATTTATTTCACACTAAGACAGAAAACAATCCATTCATTCATTCCAGCGAGTGTTCACAGCTTTTAAAATTAGCTCCAAACACAAAAACCAATGGTGCTGCTATCCCAAATACTAATAAGGTACATTGTTATTACATTTGACCTTCTCAGTGCTTCACATTTGCTTCTTCTCATTTTATTTAGTGGACAGTATTGTTTCAGTTTCTTTTTTTTCCGCTCTGGAGGAAACTAAACGTTATGTGATGTTTTCGTTCTGTTTGGCGTCATCTACGGTCTGCTTGAGGTTCACACTTTCATCAAGCGGTACTGGAGTTCAGATTCGTACCGATTCGATTGAGATTCTTTTACAGCATTCACACTAATACAAAAGAACAATGGATCTGTTTAGAGTGAAACTAACCAGGTGCTCTTTGACTTTAACTTGAGTTAAATAGACAAACTCCAAGGCACTCTGACCGTTGTAAAGTTAAAAAGCCTTTATTCTTACATGGCTAGTTAGATTTAAAAATAATAAAAGCTTTTTAACTTTACAACTGTCGGAGAGCCTTGGAGTTTGTCTCTTTAACTCATTGTTCTACGCTTATCCTTGAACCACACCAAACAAGAATGAAAACATCTGTTCAAGCTCACGAAGTACAAAAAACAAATGTACTTGGTTAAGAAACAGTCTTAAAAGAGTCTTAAAAACAAGGAAGAGCTTTGATTTGTCTTTGTGGATTCAGATACCTGCACTCGGCCATGATCATCTACCGCGACCTGAAGCCTCACAACGTCCTTCTGTTCAACCTGAAGACCGACTCTGAAATGATCGCCAAGATCACGGACTACGGCATCGCTCAGTACTGCTGCAGTATGGGAGTGAGGAGCTCCGAGGGGACGCCAGGTCACGCTCACTGACGAACCACAACGCCGGGACTCATCAAATAAACTAAAGATTTTTCAGAAAAGGGAGACATTTTAACAGTTCCTCTTTGTTTGTTTCTCGACCGGCAGGTTTCCGAGCCCCCGAAGTGGCCCGTGGGAACGTGATCTACGACCATAAAGCCGACGTGTTCTCGTTCGGCCTGTTGCTCTACGACCTGTTCACCTGCGGAGAACGCATCTGTGACGGCATGAAGTTCCCCTGTGAGTTCGATGAAGTCGCCGTGCAGGGAAAACTACCAGGTAAGACTCTTTTTAGACTCTGTTTTTAGCCAAATGCAACTTAGAAAGGACCAAAGATGAGGTTAAGCTGTAGGGCTGTTCTTTTGGACAATGTTATGATGTCTACATGATTCAGACTGTCAGTAAATATCACTAAACCAAACTCTTAGATGTTTAACTCAATCTGAAGACACAGACTTGTCCGACATCCTCTAAACCAGGACTTAACATTGTGTTTCTGCTGTTTTTACTGAGGTCTGTTGATTTATAATTCTGTTAAATTATTGTTTTGATTAAGATTTGTTTCATAGCACCTCTAATAAATGTTTAATGATACTTTATTCTAAATATATTGTTATAACTTAAAGGTAATAGCTGTGTTTTACATACATTACACACCAAACGTCCATTAAACACCACATCACAGCAGGGTTTGTGTTTAAGTAGTTATAGTCTAGCTTTGACAAAATTTAGAGTAAAGATTTATTGGAGTGAATGACACCTGTAGTCTGTAATTTCACATGTACAGTTAAATACATAAATGAGATGTTAATGTCTTCCTCTGCGCTGTTTCAGACCCAGTCAAACACTACAACATCGCTCCCTGGCCCTGTTTCCAGTCTCTGATGAAGGACTGTCTCAAAGAAAATCCACAAGATCGACCCACTTCTGCTCAGGTTCAACAGGATTAATCACACTCACCACTCACACAAGAAAAAATAGAAATAAATGCCCTCCAAACACATGTTGTCCAAGTTTTTATGTTCAATTACAGTAAAATCTATTACAATTACCAGAGTCTAACGCAGTAAAGGGGAAAGAAACTAAACCTGAGTCACCTGCTTTTATATTCCCTCATACAACTTATTTATTCCACAAAGCTTTTTCTTCTTATACGTCTCACATAATGGGCCTTACTTTATTACTAATACTCAATAATAATCACAAATATACAGTACTGTGCATGAGTTTTCTGCAGGTGTGGATATACAAAAGTAAAGTAAACTATAAAGTCTGGTGATTTTTATTTGTTTGTTGACAAAACACAAAGCTAGCACATCCAACGTCTCAGGAAAAGTACAAATTGTGACTAAAATGTGGATCAACAGAAACACAATAAAGTGGCGTACCTCACTGTGTTTGGGAGATGCTCAAAACTCAAAGATCAAAATCTGATTATATCTCGTTTTTGAGATATGAGCCTCCTGTAAAAAGAGACCAAACTTAAAGGGACACTTCATCCAAGAAATTAACATGTTTTTGCTCAAACAAGTATTCAACAATTTAACCAAAGTCTTTTTTTATGCCACAATGGATTTAAATGAGAAAAAGTACATATGATATATTTATGTCAACATGTAATTTACTGTAGTTGTAAGGTGCTTGAAAAACATGAAAACACACCTTGAAAGTGCTTGAAAAGTGCTGGAATTTGAACTTAGAAAAGGTGTAAGAACCCTGCAGACTCCATGATGTTGGGATCAGAGTTAAACCATCACGTCCTTCTTCTGGGATCAGTCTAAAAATCACTTCACTCACTTTTCCATTTTTTACATTGATTGATTAAAAAAATAAAAAGAAAGAAAAAGAAGGAAAGAAAGAAACATTTAAATTTCATATCTGCCTAAAACTTTCTCACTGTACTGTATTGTTGGAATTGGTTCAAGTGTACTCATGAAACAAATTCACATGATGCTCCGAAAGAGTGTTTAAACGGATCACGGTTTAATATTTTACTGTCCATGTTGTTTGTCCAGGTGTTTGAGCGGCTGAACTCTGGAGACGTGTTGTGTCTGATGCAGGAGCTGGTCGTTCCCAGAAACGCCGAGTGCTTCGTGGTGAGCTCCGGCGGCTCGTCTCACGGCGCGGCGTGGCTCGGAGGAGGCAGCAGCACCAAACGACAGGGCTCTATCAGCGCCGTGGACCTGGACACCGGCCGAGTCAACACTCAGGTAGGTTTTTAACTCAAATACGACGCTGTTATTGTCCCTGATGTTGTGATAATGGGTTTATATTGAACTAGAAATGATAGCTTTTATACAAGTCACATTATACTGTCATTTCCATCACAAACAAAGAAAAAAAACATTTAAGAATTAAGAATATTAAAACTCCAGTACCTAATATATTTTTCATCTAGTTGAAAAAAATGGTTTAGACCTCATATAGTATATTGCAAAAGCAATCGTTTTTGAAAAAATCATGCTCTATGACGCCATCTGCTGCTTATTATAAGCAATTTTAAGAAATGAACACTCAATAGAGATAGGAGCAACTCCAACGCAGGGACGGGGAGTTCTTGGCCAATCACAAGCCTCCTGACATCCAGGGACTTAACAGAGAACCCCATTGGCTGCTGCTGTACAATGTCTTTGGTCTGCACGTGCTCAACTGGTAAACAGAGACAACATGGCGGCCCAAGTCTCAGAGGGCAAGGTACCTATTCCTGCATTAGCTGTTACTGCATACACTGCTGAACATCATAAACAAAGGAAAACAGAAGGAGTAAAGAGACCAGAAAAGTACAAATGGGACGATAAAAGAAATAAAACGTGAATAAATAGTGGAACCACATTCCAAAGATGGAGAGAACTACACGACTGCTTTGGTCTAAAACTGGACTCTGAGCTGCTTATCTTCTAGACTGGTAACTAACTTTCTATTCACTATATTTTATTAGCATTGTAGACAGTTTCTCTTGTCTCGTTACATTTTAAACGAATTGCAAACAGATGTAAGCTTTACGTTGCTAGAGCTTAGCCTTATGTTGCTAATGCTAACATTGCTAGCGCTGTAGTCTCCGGGACTTATCGCTCTTGAGACCCATAATTTCAGCTTTCTCATAGCTAGGTGTCCTCACCTACTAACACCAGTTTCCTAGTACTGTCATGATTTGTGTTGGGACAGGATTAGCGGTCTATAAACAGTGAGCGTGTCCGTCTCGAGTTGTGCACGCGGATAAGATGAACACATGAATTCACGCACGTGACGAGAGAAAAGCCTGGAGGGGTTTGTGAGAGTGAGTAAGGAGCTAAGGACTGGGCTTCTGTTTGAAACTCAACTGTGTGTCTCTCTCTCTCTTGGTTCTGAAAAAGACAATCAGGTACTGGAGCTTTAATAGTTGTGACCTTAAATGTATGTTATTTATTCAGATATGTAACTTTTCTAATTAAATCATGATACTTTTCTCCCATTTTGACCTTTATAACAATGAACTTGCCGTTTATTTGCTTGTGTGCCGTCTGTGGTTGGATCAGTCTGTGTTCGTCTCCTGCAGGTGATCGACTCCAGCCCTGTCCTGTGTCTGGTGACGGTGCAGATCCCCGAGGAGCCGTGTGATTGGCTGGTGGCAGGGACACAGTCTGGGTCTCTGGTGGTGCTCAGAGCTGCTCAGGACACAGCCTCATGGCACCAGCTGCAGAGAGTCACAGACTCCGTCACGTCTCTGTACTTCCACCTTCATCCCAAACGCACGTAAGAAACTGATAACAAAACACCACCAGTTTAGATAAATGGTTATGATGGGGCGGGTCGGACTCATTTAGCTGGAAATAGGTTTGAATTTAAAGAAAATGTCGCAGATGAAAACACACTTCTACAGCTTTTAACCAAAGAACTTCTTCATTTTCATTGTTTTTGGCTCCAAACAACTTTAATATACAACTATAACCTGTTCAAATCCAACTAAAACCTGATTAATCCGACCAAAGCCTGTTCAAATACCACTTTAACCTGTTCAAAACCATCAAAAACCTGTTCTAATCCAACTCAAAGCTGTTCAAAACTAACTTAAACCTGTTCAATTCCAAGTAAAACCTGGTGGAATCAGAGTAAAACCTGTTCAAATCCAAAAAAAAAACTGTTCAAAGCCAACTTAAACCTGTTTAATCCATCTCAAACCCATTTAAAACTTTCTACAACCTGTTCAGACCCATCTAAAACTTGTTAAATTCAATTAAAACCTGTTCTAATTCAACTAAAAGCTGTTCAAAAACAACTTAAACCTGTTCAGACCCATAAGAATAAAATCAGAAAAGAGGAGAATTACTTGTCCTCAAATGTTTCATCAAATTTGTCAAAAAGACCCAAAAAAGTAGAAATTGCTTCTTCTTTCCAGTGATGAATCTGTAGTTTAGACTCTTTAAAGTCTTGGAAATGTATTGAAAGATAATTTAGTTGATCTAGATTATTGTAGGTATAAAATATGTGTTAAGTTAATATTTCTTAGCCTCATAAATGATCTTTTTTTTACTTTTTTTCAGGCAGAGGAAGAATTATTTGCTGGTGGGAACAGCAGATGGGGTTCTCACTGTTTATGAAGACTCTGTTCTCAAGGTCAGTATCATTCATTCACCGTTTATCCACAAACTAGCTCCACTTAGCCTTATCCCTGCTGGTCCCAGGAGGAGAACGGTCAGCCCGTCAAGACCTTAAACCTGGGGAACGTGAACACTCCCCTGATGTGTCTGGGCCAGTCCGTGCACGTGTTGGACGGCAGAGCGGTGTGGGCCGGCTGCGGGACCAGGATCCTGTCCCTCACGGCCGAATACGACGTCTGTAAAAGCATCGACACCAAACCCAGCCTCGTGCTTCAGTGAGTCCCAGTCACACTCAAACTAGGACTCAGAGGTTTTAAAAAATGGGAAAAAGCAGCAGTTTATGACCATACCTCCAGCTTTTCACTCCATTTTCCAAATAATTTAAATAACAATAACATTTAATTTAACAAAAGTGAGGCTTTTGGTCGAGGAAATGCTAGTATTTAACTGTGAAGATATTTCAGTCAAGCTTGAATAATCAGAAAACATCTGGAGAATATGGACCTTTTAAAGTGAATCAGTAAATCTATTTTTTTTTTTTATTCACACCTGAGTTTACAGCACGAGAGAAAATCGAAGTATGTGTCCACTCAGATGCTGCATTCATGTGTCCTTAGTATTTCACAGCATCAAGGTTTCATTAAAAAAGAAAACAAACTAATGTTAAATCTGATTTGTTCGTAGCTGTAGTGGACCAAACAAAAAGGCGAGGACAACAGGTGTAACATAAAGATAATTTAATAAAGTAAAAAGAAATAAGGCTCCAAAATAATACAAAAAGTTGGGCCCAACAGAGGTCAACTAAACCATAACTTAACGGAAGAAAACTGACCTGCCAAATCAAAGAACAGAGGGGTTTAACTAACAAAGGACTAACCCAAACCAACACAAGAGGGAGGCATAACGCTAATTATAAATCAAAATATCTAAACTTAGGCAAGTAAATATAAGGGAAATTATAATAGCTAAACATAATACAACAACAGTGATAAACTAAATAAAATTAAACCCAACTAAACGATCTAAATTACCCAAAATAATAAACCCAACTGTGTTCCCCCTCAGCCTTGGTCCAGGTGGGCTCTCCCAAAGATTTCCAGCCCCTTCCTCTGTCTCTCCTGGCACTCAAAAGAAACAAATGTAAATAAATCTTGAGACAAATATTAACTAATAAGTGTGCACCCAAATTAGAAAATATGTGTCTAAATAAATGAAACAAATTAAACTTTGTGAATTTAACTAATGAAATTAATATAAATGAAATGTAACGTGACAAAGAAAAATACTAATACTGAATGGTGGTGGCAGAGGTATCCACCACACACTCCCCCTCCTCTGAAGGGTCACTAGCACAGCGGGACAGATAGTCAGCAGTGGCGTTCAGCTTGCCCGGGATGTACTGCACCTCAAACTTGTAGGGTTGCATGGCCAGGTACCAGCGGGTTATTCTACTGTTTGTGTCCTTCATCCTCTCCAGCCACTTGAGTGCTTTGTGGTCTGTTTCTAAAACAAACTGTCTTCCCAGGAGGTAATAGCGGAGTGAATCCAGCGCCCATTTGATCGCCAGGCATTCCTTCTCAATAGTGGAATAGCGAGTTTCCCTGGGGAAGAGCTTCCGGCTGATGAAGGCAATGGGGTGGCGGTCATGTGAGGGCCCCTGAAGCAGCACAGCACCAAGACCGCTGTCTGATGCATCGGTCTGTAGAATGAACTCCTGTTGGAAGTCAGGGCAGTGGAGCACCGGGTCTCTGCTTAGAGCCTGCTGAATGTCTCTAAATGCCTCCTTTGCTTCCTCAGACCACAGTAGTTTGTTCGGGCCTTTGAGACTGGTCATGTCTGTAAGTAGAGAAGCCCTGGCAGAATAGTTAGAAATAAATCTATGGTACCAACCTGACATTCCCAGGAAGGACCGCAGTTGTTTTCTTGTCTGTGGGAGGGGACAGGATTTAATGGCCTCCACTTTTTGGATTTGGGGCTTCACCACTCCTCCTCCGATGACAAAACCCAGGTATTGAGTTTCCCTCTGGGCAATGGCACACTTAGCGGGATTCACTGTTAAGCCTGCATTCTGAAGACACTCAAAGACAACTTTTAAATGTTGCAGATGTTCTTCCCAGCTGTTGCTGTAAACAATGATGTCATCCAGATATGCTGCTGCAAAGTGAGAAAGTCCATTAAGTACCTTATCCATAAGGCGTTGAAAAGTGGCAGGAGCCCCGTGGAGTCCAAAAGGCATCACCCGAAAGTGGTAGAGGCCCCACGGCGTTCTAAAGGCAGTAAGCTCTCTGGACCTGGAGGAAAGTGGAACCTGCCAATAGCCTTTGGACAGGTCAATGGTAGTGAGGTATTTTGCTTTCCCAAGTTTCTCAATCAAATCATCGATGCGAGGTGTAGGATATGAGTCAAACTTTGATATTGAGTTGAGGTAACGAAAGTCAATGCAAAACCGAATTGTGCCATCCTTTTTGGGGACAAGGACAATTGGATTGCACCACTCACTTTGGGACACCTCAATGATGCCAAGAGACAGCATTAGTTCAATCTCTTTTTTCAATGGTTCAAGAAGTCGCTCTGGAATGCGATAACTCATTCGTTTTACAGCTGCATCTTCTTTCAAGGCAATGTCATGTGTTATTACAGTGGTACACCCTGGGTTTTCCTGGAACACCTCAGCTGAACAGATACCTCTCACCTCAGACCTTTGTTTCTCCGTCAGATGGTCTAAACTGGGTTCTGAAGCTGATGGGGCAGGCAGATATTGCTCCTCCAGGTCCTCGTCCTCTGCACTTCTGATGTAGAAGGAGGCTTGTTGGTCTTTGGGTCGGGAGACCCATTCCTTCAGCAGGTTTATATGGAGAACTCGTGCAGAACGATTTTGACCTGGAACAGAAATTCTGTAGGTAGTTGGTCCTAGTTTCTCCATTACCTCGTAGGGGCCCTGCCACTTTGCCAGCAGCTTACTATCCTCCGATGGCAACATCACCAGGACTTTCTGGCCAGGCACAAACCCCCGCTCTCTGGATGCAATGTCATACCAGGTCTTTTGTTTATGTTGAGAGGTCTTCATGTGCTCCTGGGCCAGAGCGGTCATCTTCTCCAATCTCTCTCGCATCTGGAGCACATAAGACACAACATTCAAAGGTTCTTTGTTAGTTTGTCCCCCTTCCCACATTTCCTTTAGAAATGTCAGGGGTCCCCTCACTTCATGACCAAACAGCAACTCAAACGGAGAAAACCCTGTGGAGGATTGGGGAACCTCCCTGTATGCAAACAGAATGTATGGGAGCCATTGGTCCCAGTCTGAGCCAGTTCCATTAACAAATTTGCGCAGCATCTGTTTGAGTGTTTGGTTAAATCTTTCCGTGAGTCCATCTGTTTGTGGATGATAAGGTGTTGTTCTCAGTCCTTTGATACCCAGCAGCTGGTACACATCTTTGAGCAGTTTTGACATAAAGTTTGTACCCTGATCAGTGAGTATCTCCTGAGGGAAGCCAACTCTTGAGAAAAACTGAACTAAACAGAAAGCTACAGTCTTTGCTTTGACAGATTTTAAAGGAAAAACTTCTGGATACTTAGTTGCATAATCAGTCAGAACTAACATGAAGCGGTTACCGGTTTTACTTTTTTCCACAGGTCCGACAATGTCCATGCCTAGACGCTGGAATGGTGTACCCACGACTGGTAAAGGTTGGAGGGGAGCTTTGTTGGGGAGTCTGGATGATGTTTTCTGACATTCCGGGCAGGTCCTGCAAAACTGTTCAACATCTTTACGTAGCCCAGGCCAGAAAAAACTGCGTTCTATGCGGGCAAAGGTTTTATGCTTCCCCAGGTGGCCAGCCCAGGGAATCGAATGGCCCAGCTTTAAAACAGTTTCTCTGACTGAATTTGGCACGACAAGCTGTTTTGTTACTCCTTGATGTCTGTATAGAATGTCATTTTGCATACAGAAGTTGTTTTTCTTAACTTTAGCATTTTCAAAGTACTTTGCTAGACTCAAATCCTGGTGCTGCAGCTCTATAATATTGCCAGGTATTTTGAAATCCTGCTGTACCTCAGGCTCCAGTGAGTCAGAAGGAGTCACCACTGTCCCCTGGAACTTCTCCATCCTCCGCTGTCTTCTGGATTTGCGCTCTTTCGTGCCTTGCCCAGAGGAAAACTCAACATTATAGAAAGGTAGAGTGCTAAGATCTGACACAATATCATCTGGTTGCTTTGCCTGGGCCCGTGTGAGAGCTACATTGCACATTGGGGTAGACTGGAGTAGGTCAATTAATACAGGTAAGTCGCAGCCCAAGATGACAGGAAACGGCAGGTTATCCACTACACCCACATTGAGCAAGTAACTCTGTCCATTTACTGCAATATAAACATCAGCTGTAGGATAGGTCTTTTCATCGCCATGGACACAGCAAATTGGAAGTGTTTCACTGGTGCAAACCAACTGAGGTGACAGATACCTGCGCTGAACTAGAGTTTGTGTACTTCCTGTATCAATCAGTGCCTTGAGAGCCTGACCATTGAGCTCCACAGATGTCTCCTTTAATGCCTGCTTCACTGCTGCTTTGTGTACTTCTTCCCTGGGCACAAAACACATCTGAGACAACTTGACAGGGTTTTGTGGGCACATTGGTTTGGTGTGACCCTCTTGTCCACACAAATAGCATACTGGCTTTCTATTATTAAATTTTGAAGGCTGTGGTGTAGAAGATTTTTCCCTCGCAGGGGGCTTACCCACGCTTAAAAACGGTTGGGCTGGGGGTTGATAGCGGTTGTCCTTCCAACTTTTGTTAGTCCACGACTGGTTTTTCCTCCTAGCAGCCACAAACACATCAGCCAAACGAGCAGCCTCCTCTGCGGTCTTCGGGTCATGCTCCTTTATCCACACCTGTAGTTCTGGGGACAGCATCCTCAAATACTGCTCAAGAATAATAATTTCATTAATTTGGTCAACTGTTTTACCTCTTGGTTGCACCCATTTACCATACAGCTCTTTCAGTCTTATATACAGCTCTTTAGGTGTTTCTTCAGGCTCCACATGGAGAGAGCGGAATCTCTGCCTATAGGTTTCACTGTTAATGTCAAACTTCTGTAAAATTGCACCCTTGACATCATCATAGCTCATAGATAAATCAACATCCATGTGAACAAAGGCACTTCTAGCTTTGCCTGTTAATAATGGTATTAAGTGGAAAGCCCAGTCTGTCTTTGGCCACCTACAGGCAATGGCAATTCGTTCAAAAGTAATTAGAAAATGTTCAATATCATCTTCTTCACTTAATTTTTGTAACTTAGGGGCATTAGTGAAGTGTGGAGGAGCATGGACAAGGTCACCTGATTGATTGTGTGAAGATCCAGGCTCGAGTGTTGGTGCAGGCCTCAGTCTGGAAGTAGCTTGAGCCTCCATTTTAAACATGCTAAACTGTTGCTGAAGCTCTTTAAATCTTTGTTCTTGTTTAACAACTTCCCTGTCCCAGTGGGCATCTTTGGCTTGTTGTTGACCTATATGAAATCGCAGAAGGTCAGCTATTTCAGCTAATGTAGGCCCAGTTTGCTCCTCTTCTGTATCCAACTCTCCACCAACAGCTCCACCCTCCTCGTCACTCTTTGGATCACCTGGCTCATGGCTGATTACTGCCCTTGTACGTCCTCTTCCCCTTGTCGACATGTTTTTTGTTTCTTTTTTCTTTTCTCTTAAAAATCAGAGGCTGGTAGTGTAGAAAACAATGAATCAAAAAATGAAAAATACACCAGTGTCCTTTCCTGAATGATCCCACCGCTGCCACCAACTGTAGTGGACCAAACAAAAAGGCGAGGACAACAGGTGTAACATAAAGATAATTTAATAAAGTAAAAAGAAATAAGGCTCCAAAATAATACAAAAAGTTGGGCCCAACAGAGGTCAACTAAACCATAACTTAACGGAAGAAAACTGACCTGCCAAATCAAAGAACAGAGGGGTTTAACTAACAAAGGACTAACCCAAACCAACACAAGAGGGAGGCATAACGCTAATTATAAATCAAAATATCTAAACTTAGGCAAGTAAATATAAGGGAAATTATAATAGCTAAACATAATACAACGACAGTGATAAACTAAATAAAATTAAACCCAACTAAACGATCTAAATTACCCAAAATAATAAACCCAACTGTGTTCCCCCCTCAGCCTTGGTCCAGGTGGGCTCTCCCAAAGATTTCCAGCCCCTTCCTCTGTCTCTCCTGGCACTCAAAAGAACACAAATGTAAATAAATCTTGAGACAAATATTAACTAATAAGTGTGCACCCAAATTAGAAAATATGTGTCTAAATAAATGAAACAAATTAAACTTTGTGAATTTAACTAATGAAATTAATATAAATGAAATGTAACGTGACAAAGAAAAATACTAATACTGAATGGTGGTGGCAGAGGTATCCACCACAGTAGCGTTAAAAGCTAATTTGGCGTCTGATTCTCTCAGTAATCATCGAGTTATTAATAAATATGAACAGTTAACACAGCAACTTTGCCGCTTTAGTGTTTTATTTATGTTTAATTATTTCTAGACATTAAATAATACAGTAATTAACAAAATGCTTAGTAGAATCACGCAAAGTAAAGTAAAGTAGAAGCAATAATGAGAGGAGAAAATAAAAAATGAAAATAACACACCGACTTTATGAGTTTAAAATATGTAAACGCAATAAACTAAGAACATGTTCATTATTATATATGTTCTTTTAAACTTTTAACGACAAGAATATAGTAAAATAACCTTAAATATGTGTCTCTAAACTCGTTTTTCTGTTCACACGTTACTCCGTCTGAATCTGGAGCTGCTCAGTCCGACAATGAACCACATGATCCAGGTGTGTTTAGAGAAATAAACTAGATTCTAATCAAATGAATGTATCTGTGAATAAAAGCTGTGGCTGCTCAGAGAGAGAAGAGAGAGGCAGAAGTCTAAGGAACACTCCACCCACAGGTTTTAGTGCCAGGTCTGAAGAGGACGTGTTCGATCCTGTGTTTTGTGCTGTGTTTGTTCCAGGCAGCGGTCGTTGGGCGGAGAGGCCTGCGTGTCTCGTTTGGTGGTGGATAAATACGTGTATCTGAGTAAAACCGGGACGTCCACGGTGGAGGTGTGGGACAGACGGAGCGAGAGGATGGTGGACTGTGTCGACTGTGCTCAGATCATCAGGTACAAACATATATATTATTCTGCCCTCCCTAAACGTCCGAGGATAGTTTGGCAGATAGCGAACAGCTTCAAATGAAGACACTGGTTTACGACTCTGAGCCACGTTTAATGTCCATTTGAATACACGTTTTTTGTAAAACTGCAAAATTAAACACATACAGAAAACATAATGAGTCTCGGCATTTCAAAACACACGATACAATCAGTCACGTCGATTACGTCGTAATCACATCTTGTAACATTGACCATGACTTCATTGAAATCTGCGCTAGCATAGTTAGCATTGATTAGCACACGTTAGCATTTGCGTTGCGGCCGATAAACATACAAATACAGTTCAACATTTTAGTACAGAACAACACCCAACAACATCAACCTACAGGCATATGCTCCTTGCAGCTAGCCTGGCCAGCCAGACCAACTTTCTCATTGTATTACATACAGAGAAAGTTAGTCTGGGATCGCTGGATTTAAGCAGGATTTCAAGGCAGGATCATGGGCAGAACTAACGCTCGCTGAGTGAACCAATCAGAGAAACCACGGATGTGACGTAAGGAAAGCGAAACTTACTCTAGTTGTCAACAAACCACAGCGTACACCAGCGTGGCTCGAGAGAGAAGACGGTGAATGACTTCTGTTGTTTTTGTCAGAAAAATCTGAGGACACAGGGTGTAATATCGAGTTTAGTGCTTATTTCGATCGTTGTAAGCTACTGAAACCTGCTACTGTTTTCTCGCGCTCAATATGACGCGAAACAAAATCCCGCCTCCCTCGCTACGATTGGTCGGAAAGAAAGAGCCGGAGCAGAAATAGGGGGCAGATTGGGCGATCCCAGACTAACTTTCTCTGTATGTAATACAAAGAGAAAATCGGTCTGGCTGGCCAGGCTACCTTGCAGCTCCGTAGAAAACAATTTTCACAACAACTGGCAACTACAACTCCAACTCAAACGGAGAGAAAATCCGTTCGGACAGTAACTCCTTGTCACAAAAACAACCTGCAGTATAGCCCCAACACCACCAGGGGGCCACCTACGCTGCTTTTCCTTAGGGGACAGCACACATATATATATATATAAGAAATAACAATAAAGTAAAAATAAATAAAATATTCAGTGTTCAAAACCATCTAAAACCTGTTCTAATCCAACTAAAAGCTGTTGGAATCAGAGTAAAGTCTGTTCAAAGCCAAGAAAAACATGTTCAAAGCCAACTTAAACCTGTTAAATCCATCTAAAACCTCTTCAAAGCCAACTTAAACCTGTTAAATCCATCTAAAACCTGTTCAAAGCCAACTTAAACCTGTTAAATCCATCTAAAACCTCTTCAAAGCCAACTCAAACCTGTTAAATCCATCTAAAACCTGTTCAAAGCCAACTTAAACCTGTTAAATCCATCTAAAACCTGTTCAAAGCCAACTTAAACCTGTTAAATCCATCTAAAACCTGTTCAAAGCCAACTAAAACCTGTTCAAATCCATCTAAAACCTGTTCAAATCCATCTAAAACCTGTTCAAATCCATCTAAAACCTGTTCAAATCCAACTAAAACCTGTTCAAATCCATCTAAAACCTGTTCAAATCCAACTAAAACCTGTTCAAATCCATCTAAAACCTGTTCAAATCCAACTAAAACCTGTTCAAATCCATCTAAAACCTGTTCAAATCCAACTAAAACCTGTTAAATCCATCTAAAACCTGTTCAAATCCAACTAAATCCTGTTCAAATTCATCTAAAACCTGTTCAAATCCAACTAAAACCTGTTCAAATCCTTTTAAAACCTGTTCAAATCCAACTAAAACTTGTTAAAGTCCACCTAAAACGTGGTCAGATCCAACTAAAACCTGTTAAAGTCCATCTAAAATTTGTTAACATCCATCTTAAACCTGTTCAAATCCATCTAAAACCTGTTCAAAGCCAACTTAAACCTGTTTAATCCATCTAAACCTGTTAAATCCATCTAAAACATGTTCAAAGCCAACTTAAACCTGTTAAATCCATCTAAAACCTGTTCAAAGCCAACTTAAACCTGTTAAATCCATCTAAAACCTGTTGTAATCAGAGTAAAACATGTTCAGATCTAAGTAAAACCTGTTCAAAGCCAACTCAAACCTGTTAAATCCATCTAAAACCTGTTCAAAGCCAACTTAAACCTGTTTAATCCATCTAAACCTGTTTAAATCCAACTAAAACCTGTACTTGCAGAATAAGAATAAAATCAGAAAAGGCACTTGTCCTCAAATGTTTCATCAAATTTGTCAAAAAGATTTAAAAAAAAAGTAAAAATTGCTTGTTTGTATTGTTTCTCTCAGGCGGCACAGTGGCGCTCGAGGCCGGGGCAGCGATCAGGACGTCCCCTCGGAGTCGCCCCCGTCCTGGGCCCGAGTGAAGGCGCTGTTGGTGCAGAGCGGGGCGACTCTGTGGATCGGCACCGGAGGAGGTCACGTGATCTTACTGGAGCTGAACAAGAACCAGGTCCTGCACGTGATGGAGCCGCGGTGCCACTCGGTCCGGAGCATGTCCTCGGGGTTTTACGGTGAGAAACAGACACGGGTTCACGAGTCCAGCTCCAAATTTACACCGTGTCCAAAGTCAATACTGTTTTTGTTATTAACAGAGACACTAAACTGGAAAAATGTGGTGCTAGTTTTGGGCAGAAGACTTCCTCGGGACAAGAGTCACTTTGGTAAGGATTTAAATAAATGAAGATGGAGGTAAAAAACAAAACACTAGTGGACCTTTGGAAAAGCAGAGGACGAACTGACTCACAATAGAAACAACTAAAAGGCTGTGCAATTAATAGAATTTTCTATTTTAATTTCGGCACCCAAAAAACTTATATAATCGAAATAAACAATTATTTATTACTTGTTTTTATTTATTACTTGAGATTGTGGAAGTGCACCACATTGTTGATCTTATTTTTTTATTTTAATTATTATTAATGTTTATTTATACATTTGAATATATTATCTATCGCTATTTTAAGGAGAATTCACTGTTTTGGTCAATAAATCCAAAATATTTCCAAAGTCAGGGAGTAATCCATAAAATAATCGTGATTTTAATAATGACCAAAATAATTGTGATTATAATTTTTTCTGCTGGATGGTGATCAGTGCAAAAACAAAACAACAATAACAAAGCAGCAGCACCTATTTTGTTGAGATAAAAAAATGCTCAAATATGTAAACTTTTCAAAGGTTCAGACTGATGCTAAATTCTCACTGGTGGTTCTTATTATCTCCTATTGTCTCCTGTGCCGAGATAAAACAAAAAAACAGTCTGTACTGGTTCAACACGAGGACAATCATTACATTTTAAATGATTTTAATGACCCTCAAACAGGCAGCGTTTTTTCTTGACTCAGTGTAAGTCTGCACAAACTCGCCCACTTTGACAATACTGCCTCCTAGTGGCAGCTTACGTTCCACCACAAACTCCAACATGAGTCTACGCCTCATCTTTCTGCTCCGTTTTAGTTTCAGTTTCTCTTAAATGTTGCGTTCAGTGACAGAGTTTTTAACCCCTTCCAGAGACCAACTTGTTTTGTTTTACCGTAATGTATTTATAAAAGTGCAACCTGTGTGTCTCAGACGAGGAGTCGGTGCTGATGTTGTGGAGCGGCTCGTTGCCGAAGGAGGTCCGAGATCTGAGCAGACACTGTGAGAAAAGAGAGAAGATCGCTGCCAAAATGAGAGAGCAGCTGCTGCAGAACTGATGCGTTCAGTGTCCTGTTTAAAGTCCGCGTCCCATTAAAGACCACTGAGCAGCACTCGTCAAAAAAGTGGAACCAACAATATCTTTTTGTTTTAAAGGACATCCAAAAGGGATCAACTCTCATCAACACACTCCAGTTTTACCTCATTTTCTCAAAGCCATGGATCAGTTTTTACAACAGAGACGTGTTTTTATTAGATTTTTAGAGACGTTTTAAAAGGGACACAGTTGTTGGATCTGTGTTTCTGCCTCTGTTTGTCACTAAAACTGGAACCAAAGCCATACAGAGTTTGTGTTTTGTAATTTATTGTTTGTTTTTTGTGTACACTCCAGGGTTTTTGTGTTACATATTGTTTGAATAAATGCAATTTATTTATATTTGTTGTTGTCTGTAGTTTAATAAAGGTCTCCTCTGAACCAAAACAAAAAAAAAGATGAGGCCAAGAAACAAAGGATTAGTTTTGATCGACTTTACTCACAGTTTGGTCCTGTTTGAAAGATAAAACCTGCTCAAAACAGCTTCAGGAGCCAGGAAACTAAATCTGAACTTATCTGAAAAAACCTAAACCGGTCTCGAGCAACAGGCCTCAGAACCAGACCCAGGACTAACCAGAACTAAACCCTGAGTCTAGGATCAAAGTAAGACTAACTTGGACTAAACTGGACTGAACCAGCTTCATTAAAACTGAAAACCCAGGGTTAAACCTTTTAATCCAGTTTCAGAGAGGGTTTAAACCAAGACTGAACCAGGACTAAACAAGGTCTAAACCAGAAATACACAGGGTCTAAAACCAGGATCAAAACAGAAACAAATAGAACTAAACATGGTCTAAACCTAGAATTAAAACCAGGACTGGACCAAGACTAAACCCTAGACTAAAATGAAATAACACAAAATCCTCAGGCTAAACCTTGATTTAATCAGGACTAAACCAGGACCAAAACAAGACTAAACCAGAATATATCATCCAAGATTAAACCAAGAATAAACCCAGGACTGGACCGAGACTAAACCTGAAACTAAACCTAGACTGAACCAAGACTAAACCAGGTTTAAACTGATAAAACCAGACAAACCCACAGAAACCACTCAGAGTCATGTTCTTATCTGGACCATGTTTGATCTTTAATCTCAGTAAAAGTAAAAGAGGAAGAAGAGACATTGCATTTAAAGCCATTTCATGGAAAAAATAATATTTACACGAGGACTGGGTCCCCACAGACACCGACCACACATTAGTAAAAAAAACAAAAAAACAAAGGGAAAGAGTAGTTAGCATTTGTCCCGAACCTTTTAAAACATGAGATAAATACAATGATATTTATATTTTATTTACAGAATACTTCAAATGTACAGCCTTCACGTATTCCATAAACAAATATAAATGACTTAGGCACACGTTTAGTCTCATCACGGACCGAACTAGAGACGATTAAAAGAAGGCATCTGATAAAAGTCAAGATTTTCAAACTTAGGTCTGGACTTAAAGAATTAAAACAGTGTCTCAAGACCAAGACTTTTAGATCGACAAAGAGTCAAAGTCAAGTCCAGTCTTTGGGAGCTTCAGACTTTTACTGTTTTAACCAAATCCTCACTGGACCATGGTTCAAAGGAAGAAACTGGTCTTTGGTTTTGACATGGTCCAGACCAGACTAAACCAAGATCTGATTTGTGTTTGACGATGGTTTTGACTTTTGGACCAAACACGAAAAGAAAAGCAAACAGAGGAAGAAAAAAAAAGACCGGAGCTGCATCGAGTCAAGCCATAGTCCAGTCTTAGAGCAAGTCCTGACTCACAGAAGGGTCTTAAAACCAGTTTGTAACGGTCTCAACTCTTTAAGTCTTGGTCTTGAACACACATTTTTAGTTTATTTTACGTCTTTTTCCCCAAACACTAACCTCCATGAGTCTGGACTTGAAAACTGGACTTGAACTGTTCCCTTGTTTCTATCACAGTGTATCATGCACCGGTTCTGGTCTTGACCCGGTCTTGATACGCTCTGGTCTCCGTCTTGGTCTGTGCGGTTTTAACTCCAACATTAGCAGATAAAGAGTGAGATTTGTGGTCGAGGATGGTCTGAATTTTTGTGAAAACTGCGTAAAACTTTGCCCAGATGCTTTCTTTTAACCTCTTTGACGACCTGGATGAGTGAGAACTGTAACAGACAATCACTGAAGGGCTTTCTCTTCATCGAAAGCCTCTACGCTGCGACTCAACTCCGAACTGAGTCACTCTACAGCAAGACAGTTTTTTTTTTTTACAGCAGGACTCGAACGCAACACGAGCCGGACCCGAAGTCACCTCTAGACCAGATTTTTACAGTGTTTTGGACAAAAACACAAACAAAAAAATAAAAAGATCCCTCAGTAAACTCCTAATCCACAGTGAAATTAATACTTTTATATATTTTTATCGTCGACATTCACAAATTAATGGGAAATAAAGCAGGTTGAGTTTAAGTGCTTCCGTTTAGTGAGAGCTACAGTTTACGTCTGCGTCGAGAAACAAATATAAAAACACGTTCTCTTGTTTGTCCAGAATAATCTTTCCATTATCTCTTTTTTTCTTTGAGTTACAAATTGTGCAAAAAGCATTAAAGCACTTTTTAGAAGAGACTAGGATCCATAAGAACTGCAAACAGGATTGTCAATATCAGCTCCATCAGTGCATAGTTTTACAAAAAGCATTAAACATAACATGATTTGTCTGACATTAAAATATTATATTCCTAATTTAGGCTTTTTTTCCTCCAGTATAATTGGTAATTTATATTTTTACTGGTTTTTTATTTTAAATTGAATTGATGAGGCAACAATTGTCAGTTTTTAATCTGATCTTATTATATTTACTTCAATGATATCCACACTTTTTTACAATCAGGGCCACATTTGATAAAAAGAAAACTTCAAAGAGCCGACTGTCTGTTCTGATTTTATTCTTATTAGGTTTTAAATGGGTTTGAAAAGGTTTTAGTGGAATTTAAACAGATTTTACATAGATTTGAATGAGTTTTAGCCAGATTTGAACAGGTTTTATATGCATTTGTTTTGGTTTTTTTGGTTTTTGTTTAATTTTTCCAGACAAATTTTTGACTTTGCTCATTTTTTCTCTTGCTATCTGAGCTAAAGAAGGCGTTTCTAGTATATTTTAGTTTCAAATATCAATAACAAAGCAGCAGCAGTGTGTATTACCTGGTCTTATTAAGAGACACAAAAGCGCTGCATTAAACCGAAGCACATGGATAATTTGCATAAATCAGCTATACTCTCCATGTTTTATATCAATGTCCTGCCACTTACTGAGGTCACATGACTCCTTTTTCTGGTGATTATTGGTGTGTTTAGCGTCTGCAGAGTCAGCACAGACATTTAATCGAATTAGAAACTGGAAATAATCACATAAATTTAAATTTTCACCCAGCTCTCGACTTCTGGAAACTTGATTTCTAACCATTAGCATAACTAGCAGCAGCAGCTAACACTTAGACATCTCTATCGGACTGTTGTTATTGCTAACTCCAGTGAAAGTGGGTGGGGCTAACTCCAGTGAAAGTGGGCGGGGCTAGAGGTGAGTTGGGGTCGGGTTTCGGGGGCGGACATGTTTTAATACGACCTTTTTTCAGGGTAAACAGTCATAAGGTTCGGAGACGACGAACAGAGCAGCTGCGTTTATCTACAGAGACTTTACAAGGCTGTCACCTACAAGTCCGACTCGGGCATGTCGGGCACGTCGGCCATCAGGTACCCGATCCCGTAGCGGCCGTTGGGAGCCGTGTCGACTTCCGGGGGCGCGGTCCCGTTGGCGGCGCTCTGTTTGCGGTAGATCCCGGGCATCGGGGACGGGGCCTCGCTCGGGGTCTTGCCCTGAATGAGGCTGGTGTCGTCGGCGTCGTCCGGGCGAGGGCTCTCCGCGATCATACGCCCCTTTTTGTAGGACACGGTGGAGAGGCCGCCCGCCCCGTCCTCGATGATGTTGCAGTAGCGCAGGACGAACACCAGGGGCACCGGCAGGATCGCCATGACGACCAGGGACACGCAGACGACAATGCCCCAAACGGGGAACCGCAGCTTCTGCTCCGCCGCCTGAAAAATACAGCACAAAAGTATGTTTAATCCCATTCATCAAATAATCTTTAAATTAGGGCTGGTGAAATTAGAGTCACTTTGTGCGTTGATGTTTTCGGTTCAGTGCATAAAAAAAAAAATGCAACCGTAAAATTTAAAAGAGTAAAATAATACTAGTGATTGACAGATTTAAATATTCTGTAAGGCTCTAAATGTCAAGTTCACAAAAATTGACTTTTCAAATAAAATTTTCAGTCCTTTGTCCAATCACAGCTCGCTTCTGCAAAAAGGAGCACTCCCATTGGTCGACACTGATGTCAATAAAGAAGTAATGGCTGCTGATAAAACTGAGAAAGAGTATATTTAGCACTGGATTTGTTTTTTACGAAGAAACAGCGCAAAAAAGAAAAAAAGAAACGGACAAAAGGGAGGCAAAATTATTTGTTTAACGAGGAGGAGATAATTGCCGTTCTGGCGCTGAAGTCGGAGCTAAAAGTTTACAATAAACTCTAAACTTCAGTTTGATTAAATGTATTTGTATTTTGTGGAAGAAAAATTGGTCTGGTTTTATTTTTTAATAAAAGAGAAGCAGGAGAGGTCCCTAGGCTGCTTTTGGAGGAGAGTGGAGTCTGAGACTGGGACAAAAAAAGAAAATCAGGAAGTGGAGCTTTAATTTAATCTAAAGCTTCTCTAAAAATAAGTGTAACTCTTTAAATTAAGCGACAGATAAAACACTGAGCTCAGATTCACAGACAATGACAAAATATCTGAGGTTTTTGAGGTTTTCACTGACTTTACGCTGAATTTTTCTTACATTATTTTCAGAAAGTTAAGGAAAAATTCACCAGAGAATTACAACAGTGTGGTTTCTGAGCTGTACAGATGTTCTATGACCTCTCTGCTTCTTCTCAGCGTTAATATTCATTCATGCGGGACGTTTGAAGCGGTTTTTGCGGCGCTCACCTCGCCCTGGATCCAGGCGCTGTAGCTCGGTGGAGTCATGATGAGCTGAACGAAGCTGGAGCCCAGCAGCACCAGCAGAAGGATGGGAGTGATGTACTTCCACATGTAGAAGTAGAACCGGAACGGAGTGAAGCCCAGCATGTCCTTCAGGTCCTCGAAAAACCTGAGAGAGACACACACCTGGACTTAACGGAGATCACACACACTCAAGGTTAGCACTAGGTTTTAACTGGATTTGAACAGGTTTTAGATGGATTTGATTTGTGCAATAAAGATAAATTAAAGCTGTTCAAATTCAACTAAAACCTGTTCAAATCCACCTACAACCTGTTCAGATCCAAATAAACCTGTTCAAATCTGACTAAAACCTGTTCAGTTCCAACTAAAACCTGTTCAAATTCAACTAAAACCTTTTCAAATCCATCTAAAACCTGTTCAAATTCAACTAAAACCTGTTCAAATCCATCTAAAATCTGTTCAGATCCATCTAAAATCTGTTCAAATCCATCTAAATTCTGTTTAGATCCAACTAAAACCTGTTCAAATCTGACTATAACCTGTTCAGTTCCAACTAAAACCTGTTCAAATTCAACTAAAACCTGTTCAAATCCATCTAAATTCTGTTCAAATTCAACAAAAACCTGTTCAAATCCATCTAAAATCTGTTGAAATCCAACTAAAACCTGTTCAAATCTGACTAAAACCTGTTCAGATCCAACTAAAACCTGTTCAAATCTGACTAAAACCTGTTCAGATCCAACTAAAACCTGTTCAAATTCAAGTAAAACCTGTTCAAATCCATCTAAACTCTGTTCAGATCCAACTAAAACCTGTTCAAATTCAAGTAAAACCTGTTCAAATCCATCTAAAATCTGTTCAGATCCAACTAAAACCTGTTTAAATCCATCCAAAATCTGTTGAAATCCAACTAAAAACCAGTTTACATAAAAGGCGGACATTATTGTTTGTGTTACTCAAATGAAGTTGACCTCAGCTGTTCTCGCTACGTGTCTAAGGTTAGATCTTGTTAGATTACAGTTTGTCTCTTACTTGTCGATGCCGTAGACCCAGGCCACGGCGATGTTCTCCAGGACGACGACGATGAGCAGAGGCAGCGTCGCAGAATAGTCGTCGAACATCGCCACGAAGTAGTTTCCTGAACGCTGCACGAAGAGGAGCCCGATGGAGAAGGCCAGAACACAGCAGCCCACTGAACAAACACAGGGTTAGCTTCAGTTACTGTTTGTCTTTATATTTACATTCTGTGACTAAGTGGAAGAAGAGGAATGAATGATAGAATTATTGTTTTGTTTAAGTGTTGTTTAGCTTGTTGCCTTTGTTTTTGGTTGTTCTTTTGTCTTTTTATTGACTGAATGGTCTGGTAACAAAAGGTTTTACATTGTACAGAAAGCATCTTCTTATTACAAACACAGAGAGCCACTAAACAAACAAAACAAAAGCAAAATATATCATGAGAGAAAAAAAAAACAGAAATATAGAAGTTGTTTTTGGTTGTTTACTGGACAAATGGCCGCTAAAACTATAAAATACAAACACAAAAACCCATGTCATATACAGTATATATTAAATTGGATACAAAAATAAGTCTATATAGAATAAAATCAAAATAAAACTAGATTTAAATAAGACAGAGAAGCACAAATACAGCCTTTTATCACGTTCCTGGTTAAACTGACCTGTGAGGAACTCCTTGCGGACTTTGAAGGTGTCGATGAGCGGAGTCAGGATGCCCTCGATGGTCCCGAACATGCTGCCGAGCCCCAGGTTCACCAGCATCAGGAAGAACATCACCGACCAGAACGGAGACGCCGGGAAGTGGGTCATGGCCTCGGTGAAGGCGATGAAGGCCAGACCCGTGCCCTGGACCGTCTGCAGCGGGACGACACCATTTAGACTCTACAGTGTTTATTTATGTAACTATGGTTCTTCTTTTTTCTGACATTTCCATAACTTTTCATCAAAATCATTAATGAAGTATTAGCATTAAAGCAATAACGTCAGATATTTAGTGAAGCAGATATTAATTGTTTATTATTAATAGTTTTCTACAACATTTTTTGTCTCTTTTTGTGAACAGTGTCTCCTCCTGTGACTTTTTCTGTTACGAGATGCATTTGTTGAATAAAACAAATGTAAAACGTGTGCATTTTAACTTGTAAGTGAAGATCAGGCCATAAAATAGTGAGCCTGCTTTAACTTTATGTCAGTCTGTTCATTTATTTATTTATTTATTGTTAAAACAGACGAGCAGCTGAAATGACAACATAGTTCTCATGTACCTGATGATGGCAGAGACCCAAACAAATGCAACTAAATTATAAACTTTCATTGTCAGTACTGTGTCCGCTCGGGCTAATGCTGCATTCATGTGTCCTTAGTATTTCACAGCATTAAGCCTTTGTTCAAAAAGAGAAAACAATCGAACATTAAACCTTATTTGTTTGCATTAAAAGCTGATATACTCGTCTGATTTACTCGTTAATAATCGATTAATATCAACACGTAACACACTGACTTGAGTTAAAAAGACTCAAAGAAACGTGTTCATTATTCTACAACTGCGCCGTCCAAAAGCACTTGAACACATCATAAACTACAGTAGACGCTTGTTTTTCTAAAGTTTTTACGACATGAACAGAACAAAATAACAGATAAACAAGAAACAGAGACAGAGAGTGACTCTAAATATGTGTCTTTGTCTAAAAATGAGTCTCTAAACTCTACTCTTTATGTTTTTCTGTTCACGTGTGTTACTGTGTCTCTGTCCGACTCTGGAGCTGCTCAGTGTCCGACATTAATCAGAGTAAGCCATAAACCTGCAGCAGTAATCTGTCAATGAACCAGATTATCCAGATTATCAATAAAGTATCTAAACTAATCATCTCTCTGCAGCAGTGGAAGGACACAGTCAGATTCTGTGTGTTTCTCGTTCGAACCTTGTCGAGCTCGTTGGTGATGCTGCACGGCTCCAGTCCCAGTTTGTCGAAGTCTTCCTCTTTGACTCCGCGGATCACGGAGATCATCTGGTGGTAGTCCTCGGCGCTGATCTGACCCGGAGCCGACAGGTTTATGTGGTGAGGGATCAGACTCTCCTCGATGCCCGTCCCCAGCAGCGACACGATACGGTGCGTGTTTCTGGACAGAATTAAATAGAGTTTACTCGTGTTTTATCAGTGACTTGTTTTGAAGAAGACAGTTTTTGTGACTTTAACACATTTATATTCATTGTGTTTTAATTAGTATCAGCAGCAGGTGTTGCTCAAGTGAGAGTTTCATCCAGCCTTTGTCAATAATTTAGTCATTTTTTTCTCATTTCCCTCCGTTCACTCTCCTCTGTGTTTGTTTAATTGGCCGTGACTTCCTCCATTTGGTCCAAAATTCTGAACTATCGTCGAACAAGCTTTCATGAACAAGCTGGACCTGGTTCAGTTTGGTCTGGACTGAGACCAAAGAGCTGCTGTTTGGTCTGAACCACCGTTTTTGAGCTTTTACACCTGAAGATTTGGTTCAAACCAAATGTGAAAGTCTGGACCAAACAGTCAAAATCTCTTTTCCTGGTTTTAGTCTTTGTTTGAGTGCCATGTTCTAGTTTTAGTTCTCATTAAGTCCTTGTTCTTAGTTCCATTGTGGATTTTAGTCCTGATTTAGTCCAAGTTTATAAAGTTTTTGAGCATCTTGACTTAAACAGATCATCATTTACAGCTTCCTTTACTTTATTCATCTTCATTTAAAACCAAATATTTCCAAACAGTGCTGTAAACTCAGTCTACAGTGAGTCAAATACTTGTAACACAGTCTCTTTTCAGGTCTAACGAGTACCACAGGCTCCAAATAGTCTCACGTTGCATAGTTTGACATACCTCAGTCAATCTAAAAGTCGGATTAGCGTCTACTCACAGCGCCACACACTTGTCGTTCATGATGTTGGCCTTAAATCCCAACACGGCGAACACGACGAGCGTGGCCAGCACCGACGTGAAGAAGTTAATGAAGGAGACCAGCACGGCGTCGAAGTGGCAGTTGTTGTCCCGTTTGTTGTAGCTGGAGAAAGCGATGACGCCTCCGAAGCCCAGCCCCAGAGCGAAGAAGACCTGAGTGGCTGCCTCCCGCCAGACTTTAGGGTCCAGCATGATCTCCAACTGAAAAAACAAAATGAGTGCAGTTAGGTCCCGTCAGTGTGAAGTCTGGTCCCCGGTCTGGTCCCGGTCTGGTCCCCGGTCTGGTCCCGGTCTCGTACCTGTGGAGTGAACATGTGTCTCATCCCGTCCACTGATCCCTTCAGGAGCAAAGACCGAACCAAAAAACAGATGAGCACCACGTACGGGAACAAAGAGCTGAAGTACATGACCTGAAAAACACAGACACAACGAGTTTAAGACCTGCAAGAAACAATATTCACCTGGGATTTACATTTCCTGGGTTTAGTCCTGGTTTAGTCCTGGTTTAGTGCTGGTTTAGTCCTGGTTTAGTCCTGGTTTAGTCCTGGTTTAGTCCTGGTTTAGTGCTGGTTTAGTCCTGGTTTAGTCCTGGTTTTGTCCTGGGTTTTGTCCTGGTTTAGTCCTGGTTTAGTCCTGGTTTAGTCCTGGTTTTGTCCTGGGTTTTGTCCTGGTTTAGTCCTGGTTTAGTCCTGGTTTAGTGCTGGTTTCAGTCCTGGTTTAGTCCTGGTTTTGTCCTGGGTTTTGTCCTGGTTTAGTCCTGGTTTAGTCCTGGTTTAGTCCTGGTTTAGTGCTGGTTTAGTCCTGGCTCAGTTTTTGGTTTAGTCCTGGTTTAGTCCTGGTTTAGTGCTGGTTTAGTCCTGGTTTAGTCCTGGCTCAGTTTTTGGTTTAGTCCTGGTTTAGTCCTGGTTTAGTCCTGGTTTACTCGTGGTTTAGTGCTGGTTTAGTCCTGGTTTAGTCCTGGGTTTTGTCCTGGGTTGGTGTACTCCTTGTTTAGTCCCAGTTTAGTGCTGGTTTACTCCTTGTTTAGTCCTGGTTTAGTGCTGGTTTAGTCCTGGTTTAGTCCTGGTTTAGTCCTGGCTCAGTTTTTGGTTTAGTCCTGGTTTAGTCCTGGTTTAGTCCTGGTTTACTCGTTGTTTAGTGCTGGTTTAGTCCTGGTTTAGTCCTGGGTTTTGTCCTGGGTTAGTCCTGGGTTTAGTCCTGGGTTTAGTCCTGGTTTAGTCCTGGCTCAGTTTTTGGTTTAGTCCTGGTTTAGTGCTGGTTTACTCGTTGTTTAGTGCTGGTTTAGTCCTGGTTTAGTGCTGGTTTAGTGCTGGTTTAGTCCTGGTTTAGTGCTGGTTTAGTCCTGGTTTAGTGCTGGTTCTGTCCTTGGTCTAATCCTTGGTTCAGTGGTATTTCAGTTCCATTTTTCACCAACAATTCCTAAACACACTGCACCAACAGACTTTCCTTTATGCGATCTCACTTCAGTAGCTCATTTTATATATTTTTATATACAATTAATACATATTTTGATGCTTTTTAACCTTTTTTCTAGAAAGAAACTTGCTGAACAGAAAACAGGGAGGAGAGCGTGACGGGACGACACTAAAAACCGACCTGAAACAAACCGGACCTGGACGGAATCAGTCTGGACAGAGCCAAAGACAGAATTTGGTTCGGATCAAGAGGAAAATCTGAAAGTCTGGACCAAACGGACATTCTACCGTCTGCTTCTGGAGATGCTTTCTGTGGAAGAGAAGACGGTGCTGCTCTGATTTAAAGGAGGTGTCGTTCCTGTGGCAGGCTGCTGCACGTCTGACAGGCTTCCAGTGTTATCTCTATCGTTCTCAAGACCACGCCTCGCCTCTGCGTTACCTTCTCTCTGTTTCTACATTTCTTTTTTATAACACCTGAGGGCGGAGTTAGGCTCTGACCCACTCTTTAAAAGCAGGTTAGTTCCTGTTGGATGCATGTATAGATTTTGTGGCAGAGCTCTATGTTCCATAAACGTCCCTGAAGCGTTTTGGGGCAATATCTCATCAACTGGAAACAGAAATCTTTGCCTTTTACCTCATATTTAGATTGTTCTGATCAAATGGCTGAAGAACGGACACTTGAGGTAGTGAAAGAAAAGTATGAGGAAGTTCACAAGCCTCAAGCCGTCAGAGAAAAACTGTCCTTTTATGACAAATGGGCAAGCACCTATGACCAGGTAAATGTAATTAAACTGTTTTTAATCTAACTGTGGGCTCATGATTTAACTGTATTCTACTTAAAGTGTTGATTTTGTTTTAGGACGCAGCTGTAATAGAGTTTTCTGCACCTATTTTAGCTGCAAAAACCCTCTCTGCTCACTTCAGCGGCGAGCGCGGAGAAGCCAAAGTGTTGGATGTATGTTGCGGCACGGGTCAGGTGACCAAACAGGTAACGCAAGACGATCTAGTAAAGTTATGCAAGTCATATATCATCAGGTGTTGTACAAACATGTTTACATTTATATCTCGTAAAGGTCTTAAAGGTCTTTAATGTTTGTAATTCTGATGGCGCTAATATTCAAAAACACCAGAAAAAAGTAAAAAGAGGTCAATGTGATGCCAGCTCCAATCATCGTCCTGATTTGGTGATTGACAGGTGTAAAGCCCCGCCCCCTACTGTCGGGACTAAATAGTTTGAGCCCAGAGACTTGGATAAGGGCAAAAAAACAAAGATGGACAAAGCAAGATTGAGCTGTACTGTTCTTTTGAGACAGAACAGTCCATTATCATAATTCAATTAGCATTAGCATTTGTTTCATGAAGTCAGCCTGATATTTCTTCTTCTTCGTCTTTAGTTTATTTGATAAAAACTGCTGCAGAATCAAGTGAAGGTGGAATTTCTGAAACGTATTATAACCTTATGCCCTAAAAGTGACACATAAGGCCATAGATTTGACTGAGACAGCTTAAAGTAATAACTATAATCTTTTAACTCCAAACACTTCCATTTGCAGCTGAGTGACGATGGTTTCACTCATTTTGTGGGACTGGATGGGAGTCCAAATATGCTCGAAAAGGCCCGAAAGACCGGACTGTACAAAGACCTGAAGCTGTGCATCATGGGAGAGAAACCACTGCCCGTCCCCAAAGGTTTGAGAGATTTATTTACAGTTCACTGAAATGCTACGACAAAATGAAACCAGGTAAATTAAAAGAAACCAGTGTGAAACCACCTTTTTCAAATTGGAGGATTTTTTGGGAGGTTAGGTTTTGGATTTTGTTGCGTCTTGTCATTATTATATTATATGATGTAATATGATGTTATATTGTTTATGTATATACACAATCAGGCATATATATTACCTTCTACCCTATATATTTTCTATTTATTTATTTACTTTACTGTACCTGTTACTGCACAAAAACAGGAGCTAGGGAGGTTGATAGAAACACTGCTTGGTTTTTCATTTAAAATAATAAATAGAGAAAACACATCCGTCTTTTCGCAGCGTCCTTTGATGTGGTGGTTCTGGCCGGAGCACTGAGCGTCGGTCACCTTCACTACAGCTTCGTGAGACAACTGTGTGACGTGTCCAAACCAGGTTTAAGTATCCGTCAGTGTAAAATCATCCCTTTGATACAGTTTTAATCTTAAACTCATCCTCTTTTCCTCTGAAGGTGGGTATATTTGCCTGACGTGCAGATGCGGGGGCGATAATCTGGAGTATAAAGCGGCGCTGGAGCGGGAGCTGTGGGAACTGGAGCAGGAGGGTCTCTGGAGCCGGGCCGAGGTCACTCAGGTTCAGAACTGGGAGAAGTCCAGTTTACAGGACGAGGACGGGTACATCTCTGGCACCGTGTATCTTTATAAAAAACTCTAACAGCAGCACAGTGCTATAATCCATCTGAATGTTTTTATGGATGATTTGACTTGGAACCTCGTCCCGTATCAGTATCATAGTAGTTTTCTAGCTCCCTCTAGTGGCCAAGTGTTACTGAAAGCCATGTGAGAGGATGCAGTGTTAATGAAACCTTCAGAAGAAAATAAATGTGTCAACAGACTTGTTTTTAAATCATCAGGCTTTATCCAGCGAAAACCACACACACAACAGTAAAGACTAAAAGAGAAAGGCTTCCAGAGTCTGAGTGAAGCGATGTGTGTCGGACAACGTCATGAAGTTAATGAGAGGTCTGGGTCAGATTTGCTGAGTCACTCTGTGGGCCGCTCTTTTAATTAGACACTGTTGGAGTTTACCTCAGGCCTGACTCAGCATTAGATCATAAAATGTGGTTTGAAGCAGACGCAAGACACAAGGCTGTACTTAGAGTAAATTATCGTTTCAAAATGTAAACATATATTAGCATTTATTAAAAAATTAGACACAGCTTTGACTAAAGGAATGTTGTGAAGCTGTTTAAAGAAAAATATTTTTAAATTGTTGGGTACAAATCAGCTTTTAGCCAATTCCTTTCTTTTGTCTAATTAAGAATAGTTACATATATCCTTATTAAGCTTTTTTTGATGATTTATAAGGTTGTTTTTATATTTAAATCATCTCTCTGTAACTTTTAGCCCCAAAATATCTATTCTGTCTCTCATTTTGATGGTTTTTAGACCTTAGATCAGTAGAATCACGTCTATCTCACTGACACAGTACCCTCACCTGGACATAAACCTCCAATATAACTCTCCTGTCCCGGGACGAGGAATTATCACAAGAGATTAGTGAGTGAGACTCTTTATGGCTCAAATAGAAGGAGCAGAAGAGTGTCAAAAGTCAGAGATAATGCAAAGAAAATCTAAATAATATATATAATGTTGGATTATTCACTCTGGTTATAGACAGTTTGCAGCGTTCCAAGTATTATTCTTGAGGTTTAGTCCTGGTTTTGTCACAGATTTGTAACTTAAATAATCAATGATACAATCCAATCAGACAAGACTCATTTCTATCTCAGTCTACATCTTCAAATATTTCACTTTTGGACCATTACTTCATTCAGATACCCTTCATCCCGATCCAAAACTCCCTCCTCGTTCTGTCCGTCTCCATCTGCCTCCTGCCTTTTCATCGCCACACGTTTCACATTCGAGCCAAGCCGAATACAAAAAACAAAAAAAACAAAAAAACGCGGGTGTAACCATGACGACTGCACCTCTATTTCACGCCCACCCACGCTCAGACAGATTCAGAAAAAAAAGGACTCGAGGAGGGGGCATTAATATTCTTTTGTGGGACGTGGCGTTGGGTAAAGTTCAAAGACGAGGGGCCTCTGCAGGAAAACGTCCAGGAGGCGAAAAAAAACTCACAAAACGAGGACGACGGAGGGAAACTGAAACCTGAAAGTGTCCAGCCATCTTCTCTTTTCATTCTTCATGTGGTTTATCAAAGTCTCTTCACTGCAGCAGACCAAACAAAGATGGCTGCCACACGGAGCAGCTGTAATCTGGGTCGGGGCTGAGTGATTTGTGGAAGCAGACGGTTTCATTTCCCCTCAGTCGTGATCCGGTGTCTGTCGGCTAATGCCACTGATAACCGCTCGTTTTGTAACAGCGCTATCAGGAAGAGACTCTGCAGCTGCTGCCGACAGAAAGAGCACAAGCCCGAAGAGATAAATGAGTTATATAAAGACCGAAGTAGCACCTGTTCGGCCCGTTTATGGAGGAATGTTTTATGGAAGGGGTTTTTTAGAGGTCTACTAGAAAAGGTTTAGTGTAAACACCTGAAAAACCCTTATTTCAACAGAATCACCTAAAGTTTATTGTAACAGGAATCGTCTGTAAAATAGTGAGACCTTAAAACATGATCTAGACTTTATAATTAAGGATTTTAATAGATGAGAATGATCAGTCCACAGCTGGATTTTGACCAATCACAGCTCACTTCAGGTAAAAAGGAGCGCTCCCATTGGTCGACACTGATGTCAACAACGAAGGAACAAGGAAATAAACCAAGGAAATGGGTTATTCTGTTGGAAAATGCGTCTTATTTTACAGCAAAACAGCTCAAAAAGATAAAAATAGAGAAACAGGCAGAAAATTAAAAATTAAATTAGTTTAACGAGTCAGACATAATTACAGGATCAATAGTCTACAACGGTAAACTCCAAAGATAAAAGTTTGAGGTCAGCAATAAACTTTGATTTAATGTGTAACGTAATTAGTATTTTGTGGTGAAAAATTGGTCCGGTTTGACCTTTTTTTAAATAAAAGAAGCAGGAAAGGTTACTGCTGTTGTTGAAGGAGGAGAGTGGAGTCTGAGAACGGGACAAAAAAAAATCAGGTACTGGAGCTTTAAAGGTGCAGTATCATTTTTAGTGGAATCAAGTGGCAACGTTGCAGTTTCCAATTGACCTTTCTCTAAGTCTCGCCCACTTCGTTCACTCATACACATAGTCAGTTCACTATTTACAGTCAAAATGAGATCTGACACTGTATACTGGACAGAAACTGAGGTGGGAAGTGACTAAAAACAGACTGAAGCAGGGTCAAGAGTCTCACCCAAGGACACAACGACAGTAGGAGCTACGTCCTGAGCCACTTCGCCCACGTTACATGTTACTATAATTAAATCCACAAGAGACGAGTTATATTTGACAAAGTAGATACTCCACACGAGCATTATCTGACTACAAACAGAGACAAAGACATTATTCTCTTCTCATATTGACATTTTCCCAACTTTTTACGTGAAAATCATTACAGCAGAACACACAACTGAGATTTTTTAACAGATCCGGATGTAGCAGAGATGTGTAGATGGACTAATGGCTTTAATATCTGTGCTGAAGTCGCTGTTGATGTGTGTAATAACAAACCACAGCAGCACATTTACCAGGCTTTATTAGAACTAACTACACATCATTACAAATGGAGCTGGATCTGCTGCTCTCATTTTTGCAGGAAGCTAAAAATCTACCAGAAACAGACCCATTATTCTGTTTTTTATCGTAAAAAAAAAGCATTTAACTACAATTCCATCTCACCGTCTGCTCACACAAATTCATTTTCTCTTTACTTTTGGACTCTAAATGTTCCTCTGTTGTTTTCAGGCACAGTTTATGCGTTTGTACGTCGCGTGGACAGAGATATTTTTAGAAACAAAAAGAGAAAATATCCGTTTATAAAAATATCCGTGCCGTGTATGCTCTGTGAACCTGCAGCGGGAAGGAGGGGAGGATTACAAATCTTGTGAATGAAATCTTTACTTTTCTCAAATCTGCGATAAGAAGCGGGGATAAACCCAAATCAAAGGGCTTCGGCATCAAAGCTTTTTTCCTGGAAAGATTTAAAAAAGTGGAAGCCATTTTGTCTCATTAGCGCCGCCTTGACTCTGAACTTTGGAAATAAACGGTTTAATACGCGTCATATGACAAGTTACAGTGAGCTCACCTGAACGAAGAGGGACAGCGCTGAGCTTTAGTCACTGGGTTAATCCGCTCGGAGGCTAATCACGCTACTGTCGCTAAGCTAAAGTCAGATCACATGAGTCTGTATTGAGGAACTGTATCTGGTGGATCCTCGAGTTCATTTTCATCTGTTTCTGTTTTAAATATATTGCTTAATGATTTCCAAAATGGCTCCTAAACTCCAGCTATTGTCTACAGACTGAATGATGTAAAAAAAAAACTGATTAATTGATACGTCTTTAATGAGGAAGGGTTCAGTTGATAATTATAAACCTCGAACTTTTTACAAAAGCTTTGGCAGAGAATGGTCTTTTGGTTTTTCCAAATCTGTCGAGGCCAAGATGCCAGAAAAACAGAGCTGTCACATTTACTCCACTGTCCTGCCATCGCTAGCTCTGTAAAGATAACCTAAAACATGAACAAATACAACTAAAACCTGCTCAAATCCATCTAAAACCTGTTCAAATACAACTAAAACCTGCTCAAAGCCAACAAAAATCTGTTCAAATACAACTAAAACCTGTTCAAATCCAACTAAAACATGCTCAAATACAACTAAAACCTGCTCAAAGCCAACAAAAATCAGTTCAAATACATCTAAAACCTGTTCAAATACTTCTAAAACCTGCTAAAATCCATCTAAACCTGTTCAAATCCATCTAAAACCTGCTCAAATCCATCTAAAACCTGTTCAAATACAACTAAAACCTGCTCAAATCCATCTAAAATCTGTTAAAATCCAAATAAATCCTGTTTATATCCATCAACCTTCTAAAATACAATTAAAACTCATTCAAATCCAACTTAAACCTGTTTAGACCCATGTAAAACCTGTTCAAATCCAACATAAACCTGTTCAAATCCAACTAAAATCTGCTCAAATCCAACTAAAATCTGTTAAAATCCAACTAAAACCTGTTTATATCCATCTAGAGCCTACTCAAATACAATTAAAACCCATTCAAATCCATCTAAACATGTTTAGATCCATCTAAAACCTGTTCAAATCCATCTAAAACCTGTATTTGTAGAGTGAGAATAGAATCAGAAGAGACAGTTGATCCATTACAGACTATTTGGACTCATTTTAAATCTATTACAGGTCTCTGAGGCTTGTTGACGGTGCAGGAACCATACCTTCCCTGAAGACTGGATTCCTTTGATCATAGCGAGGCAGACCATGGTCCAGGCCGCCAGCAGACACACCGTCATCCTCCAGTTGAGTCCTCCGCTCTCAGAAATACTGTCGGAGATGTCCAGAGCCTGTCTGTACCAGTAATACGTGGTGGCAGAGCTCTTCTCACACTCAGGGACCACATCTGCAGAGAGTCATGTGACAGGGACAGATACAGAATAATGCAGCACAATAAATACAATATGAACGATGATAATAGCTCTATGTCTCTCTGATAAAAGCTGATGGCAGGTCTTACAAGTGCTGGTCTTGTTCTTGACGAGCGGACACTCGTGCCAGGGCAGAGGCTGCTGAAACGACTGAGAGAAGTAGAACAGACTCCAGCCGATGATCACGTTGTAGTAAAGAGCCACGAAGAAGCAGACCTGTGCATGAACAGTTATTATTATTAGGGACTGCACAGTATATCCCAATATACTGCAAATGTATTGTCTATTGAACTGAATTTCTTTTGCCCAGGAATAACCACAAATATTGTCATCAGAATCAGAATTATTTTGGACCAAATGAAAGATAATAAATAGAATATGACAAATAAATCAAAATACAATATCCCAGAATCTAAGTAAAAAATAAAAAATAAAAGAAATAGGGAAAACCAATCTCTCTACTTCTGAAGAAATATCACTCTCAACCAAATTTACAAATTTCATATTGATATTACCGCATTATAAACTTTATGGAAATCAATATTGCAAAAATGGTTTTAAAAAAGTCACATAAATCCACTGTTTACCTTTTGTGCCTGGTTCAAATATCCCAATGCAGTAAAATTTACCAACCAAACAGATATCATAACTACTACTGAAGTTCAGTTTGTTAAATTAGCTTATGAGGTAAAAATATAAGACTAAGGTACAAATTGTATTAAAGAGAGTGTGATTATGGTACATTTACTACAACACTGCACCACAGACAGACACTGGACATCACTAATACACACAGACATCCTAACCATGTAAATGTGTATATATTTAAATATTTGAGAGTGATATTTCTTTGATATATTTTTTAATTTATTTCTTATAATATTTTTTAAATGATTGTGTTTTTAGTCTCTTTGGGTACTGCATTTTGATATTAATTTGTTATATTTCTGCCATCTTTTTATCTCTTGTTAGTCTTGTCCGTAATGAAAAAAGGATAATAAGATAAATAAAGGAATTCTGATTCTGCATTTTCTATTAAAGCATCCTGCGTAACTTGAATGCAGCAGAGGACGAAGATATGAGACGACAAGTTTGGATCAAAGAGCGTCTTCTTAAACAGTAGGTCATTTTAGTGTTTTTTTGTACAAATTCAACTCTGCTATGGTTCTTTATTAAAAGCATAGAGTGGTAGAGTCTAGGAGACAGGATTTACGATCTAAAGACTGTCAGATGTTTAATGGATTCAAGTGAGATATGGGCCGATGTGACGGTGCTGCACTGACCACGCAGCTGGCGAACCCGATGCCCCCGAGTCGAGGGCTGATGTAGTTCCAGACTCCGATGCTGCCTCTGCGGATCCTCTGTCCCACTGCCAGCTCCAGGAAAAACAGAGGGATCCCGATCAGGATGAGCAGGATCAGGTACGGCACTAGGTACGCTCCTGAAGATCAAATACGAGACAAGAGGGATACGTGAGACTCAAAAATAACAAAAATACTTCAAATAATATAAGAGAGGACACATATAAAGCATTATCTGCAGCAGCGTTTATCTCATTATTTCACTTTTCTCCACAAACAACACTGACTGAACAAGTGTGATATCTGTGTGTGTTTGGTCTGAAATTATCTAAATTACAGTGAATTGCGTTGGTTCACTTCACAAAGACGCCATCATCATTCCCTGCAATTACCTCCAGAGGCTGATGACGGGAGAAGAGGGGTAAAAAACACAGCTACATGACAAAACTCACCGTAGCCTCGTGTCTTGTGTAGTGTCAAAGTGAAAATACAAAGTGAGAAGGAGTCGTGTTAGTTTCTGTCTGACTGTAATTCTTCTGAAACGTTGCATCATTTTAGTCAAACTACACTTCTGACATTTTCATTTGCCATTTGGGTGCTCTGTTAACATTTCTGCTTCGTGTTTTCTACTGACAACAGGACTTATTCTGCCTAAAAAGGATTATCTTCCTCTAAAATCCAATCAAAATCTGTTCAAATCTATCTAAAAACTGTTCATATCTGAATTTAACCTGCTCAAATACATCTAAAATCTGTTCAAATTCAACTAAAACCTGCTCTAATACATCTAAAACCTGCTCAAATACATCTAAAATCTGTTCAAATACATGTAAAACCTGCTCAAATACATCTAAAACCTGTTCAAATCCAACTAAAACCTGCTCAAATCCAACTAAAACCTGCTCAAATACATCTAAAATCTGTTCAAATACATGTAAAACCTGCTCAAATACATCTAAAACCTGTTCAAATCCAACTAAAACCTGTTCAAATTCATCTAAAACCTGTTCAAATCCAACTAAAACCTGTTCAAATCCAACTAAAACCTGTTCAAATACGACTAAAACCTGTTCAAATACATCTAAAACCTGCTAAAATACATCTAAAACCTGTTCAAATCCAAGTAAAATCTGTTCAAATCCAACTAAAGCCTGTTCGAATCCAACTAAAACGTGCTCAAATCCAACTAAAACGTGCTCAAATCCAACTAAAACCTGCTCAAATCTAACTAAAACCTGCTCAAATCCAGATAAACCTGTTCTAAATGCAAGTATTACCTCCCTCTAAAGTTACCATTAGATCAATTTTTGAAGACCAGGAGACATGAATGTAGTGAATGTAGTTCTCTTTGAGTTCACAGTAAAATCACAAATCAGAATAACAAGGCCTGCCAATCGTTCTTATGTGTTTCCAGCATCTTTGGACACGCCTCAAAGTGTGATTTACGGTTTACACTGTGAAAATGTGTCCCTAAAAGCGTCTCTATTGGGTCTATTTTCTTTGTCGAAGTGTTTGGACGATCTGAGGAGACGTCGAGGATCAGAGAAAACAAAGAAGCGGAGGTGGGTTTGTGTCTGAGACGGCTCTAAAATTAGACGCTTTAATATTAGACGCTGTTTACTTTTACAAATAAAAACACCAGGAGACAATACGCTTTATGTTTGACTTTGGGCTTGTTTAAATCTGAGAGGACACGCAGCAGGAATCAGGAAAGGATCTGCCACAAGGAAAAATAAACGCTGTTGAAACAGGGATAACATTAATCCAGAGACTATTCACCTCGATGTCGGTGACTCACAGCAAACGTTATATTCATAAATACACACAGGAGGCTGACCCCATTAGATCTGACGTTATTCATTCATTTTCCTGTTTTGGGGATTAGTAAGTGCTCAGTTTTATACTTGATTTGAAAAAGTCTGCATAGAACATCACTAATAAATGCCAGCTTTGATTTCCTACATCTAATACAGACATGTTTCATTATTTTTGCAGAAGGCCCAGGAGCCAAATGTGGCCCTTTGCAATGTTTTAGTGGCCCTTCAATACATTTAGAAGGTGATATTTTTGGCACTAGGTTTTGATTGGATTTGATTTTTGCCATAAAAATAAATAAAATATGTTAAAATCTGACTAAAACCTGTAAAAATCCATCTAAAATCTGTTGAAATCTAACTAAGACCTGTCCAAATCCATCTAAAACCTGTTCTAATTCAACTAAAACCTGTTGAAATATGACCAAAACCTGTTCAAATCCAACTAAAACCAGTTTCCATAAAAAGAGGAATTTATTGTTAGTGTGATAACTTTTGTAAGACTCAAATCAAGTTGAAATCTCACATTCAAACTTTAAAAAAGGTTCCAAATGTCACCATCGTTGGCCCCTGAAATGATTCTTATTAACTTTCGCGGCCCCTCACCACTTTGAGTCACAAAACATCTGCTTGTTCGACTCTGAGCCTTAAACTGGACTTTGTTAAATTTTGGATCATAATATCTGCAAAGCACTAGAAGAAAAAAACAATAGAGTGAGTGCTTCAATGGGTCGTAGAGTCAATATATATATATATATATATATAAAAAACAGGTCAATGAATGGAAACACAACTATAGACGAGTCAATTTATTTGAACGACGAGTTTTCAGGACAAGTTTATTGAACGGGGAGTATGTGATTTTTTTTTTTATGCTTAATCACCAAATAGTAGATTGTAACAGGAATCATCTGTGAAAAAAACAAGACCTTAAGCTATCATCCAGGCTTTATACCAACGATTTTAAGAGATTTTCAGTCCTGAACAAGAGCTTTGGCCAATTACGACTCGCTTCAGGAAAAAGGAGCGCTCCCATTGGTCGACTCTGATATCAATAAGGAAGTAATGGCTACCGATAAAACACAGAAAGTAAATATTAAGTGTTGAATACGTTTGTTTTTACAGCGAAACAGAAAAAAAGAAAAACATAAACAGAGAAAAGGAAGTGAAATAGGGAGAAATATTGACAATTCATTCACACAATGTTTAATGAGGTGGAGATAATTGTCAAAAGCTTCGATCAGAGCTAAAAGTTTGGTCTAATAGGGTCCTTTACCATAACATCACTGCACTTTAAGCACTCTCTTACAAGATGTTTACATGACACCTCTAGCCACTCTCTCTCAGTCTGTGTTTGCTCCATACAACCAGCAGCACACAGGTTAAGACAGTGAGTAAGACCTGCTCTGAGGCAATCAAACAAACCCTCAAAACCTAAAATGAACACTCACCAGACTTTAACCGAAGCAGATAAAAGCTGCGGGCCGTCCTCATGAGTCAGAACAGGCCACACAGCAGCAACACCTGCTCCGGGTTTAATCTAATTACAGCTGAACACAGTGTGAGACCAGAGCCGTTTAAAACAAGACAGAGGTCACACACAAACACTGGACGCCGCACAATCGGACTTTTCCAGCCTGGATCTGGTCTTTACCACGATTCAGGCACAATTCGGCTCTAAATATCGGTTTAATGTAATGGAGTATTAGGTTTTTGCAGTAGTCACTAAGGTCAGATTTACTTAAAGTAGCCCTTCGTAAGTTTTATCCCAAAAATATATATTCTCATGATTATTTTATGGTTCTTAGACGTGAGATCAGTAGAATCATGTCTATCTCACTGACACAGTACCCTCAGCCGCACAGAAACATCACTTTTCTGTCCTGGAACTCGATGAAGAAAAGGTAGAAAGGATAAATAGGGCGATACACTGGACCCTAGCAGAGTTTTATTGGTACAAAATACACAAAAATGTCCCTATTGTTTAAGAAGATATGTTTTTTTCTTCCAAACTTACCACTTGGATAGTCTCTGTCATTCCCTGCCTTTGTATTTGTGTATTTGATATTGACTTGATCTATTTTACACTTATAGAATGATGACTAATTTAAGTAACGTGATATCAACATTTGTTTCATTTGATGATTCAGTTTTTACACAGCTCTTTTTTAACATAAACTTGAAATTACAATATTACTTCACTTAAATAAAGGCAGCAGGTGGCTTTAAAATGGGTTTATATCTGAACTAAATATCATATTAGAAGTGAAAGAAGGTAAAGCCAGATCCTGTTGAAATAAAAACAGTAGAAGAAGAAGACTGTTTCCTTTAAATCTAGAGCGCTAAACTTTAGGGACTAGTCACAAGCTCTGTTCATGAGTAAATTAAATAAATGCAGCTGTGTTATTCCGTGTTGTTACCCATGTTTCCTGTAATCTGTCCAGTAGGACTCACCTCCCCCGTTCTTCTGGCAGAGGTAGGGGAACCTCCAGACGTTCCCGAGGCCTACGGAGAAGCCGACCTGGGCCAGGATGTACTGCAGTTTGCTGTTCCAGGCCGGACGCTCCTCCTCCTCTTCGTCCGAGCCGCCCTCCTCCACGTCTTTGCCGTCGCTCTCATGTTTGTCCACGATCAGCGCAGACTTTTTGAAGGATTCGTCACAGGATTCGTCCTCGTTGGAAAGCAGGTCCCGCGCAGACTCCGTGACATCGTCGTCAAGCTCTCTCTTGACGGCCTTGCTGTTTTTGGGCATTTGATAAAAGAGAAACAAGAGCGAGGGCTGAAGTGTCTTCGTGGATGGAGAGCTGGGAGAGCGGGGCCCGGCGGGAGTCAGAAGTGACAGTTTTTCAAAATAAATGTGCAAAAATGCAGTTTGTAGAGTGTCAGAAAGTTCAAAGTCTGTGGTTTTTCAGAGTTTATGAGTGAGAAGAAAGTGGTTTATTTCCGCATTTTCACCAAATATCTGCGAGACACAAAGGAAACATCAGTCAGTCAACAACCAACAAAGGACTAAAATAAGGCAAGTTCATTCATTACATCTGTCACTCATTTGTTTAATCACTTTTTACACTTTTTACATCACTGGATCAGGCTGGGTTCAGTGTCTCGCCCAAGGACACATCCCATCACAAATCTGGTGATAGGATGGTAAAATGGAGTAGTCACTGATGCCAAGTATTAAGTTTTATCAGTGTTATTTTGATGGAGTTGAACATTGAGTATCTGAGGAGGTCGAACCAGAGGAAATATTGGTATCTGGTATCTCTATCATCCCAAATTAAAACATAACAATCATATCTTAATACAATAGCATAATATCAGGTCTGGAATATGATCTTTTGTGAGATTTATTGCGATAATCTGCACAGCTACAGCACACTTAAATATAGAGACTAAATAGAGTCCATATAATATGTGTAATATGCAGTCTCAGTCTCTAATATCATAGTTTAGTCTGTTGTTTAGTACTACTTTAATCTTAATTTGGTCCAGTATTAAGTCTGGTTGTTTTATATGAATATTATTTTAAGAACGCTGCAGGATGTTCTTTAGATCTGGTGCTATCTCACACGGAGATCACATGTTCGAGCTGCACTATCCTTGAACAGGGATCATTTTATTTCCAAGTCACTGTTCCATGAAAAGGGGCCGGGGCCGGTCGTGGACTTCAGTTTGAGTCTCACCTTTCTGCCTCCTGAATAATTAAAGATGGTAGATTTGCATACGAACCCAAACACTGAAGGGGAATCCCTCAAATATTAAAGGCTATCTGATTCCACAACAAACTACATTCACAAAAAGGGGCTGCTCCACTGACTTTAAGCTTTTATTATTGTTCTACTGCAGATCCTCGAGACTGCTGTCATCGTAGCTCTATGTGGACATCTTTTAAAAACCTTAACTGTGCAAAAAAACTCAACGAAAACCAGCTCACAATGGGCAAAGGACAAAATATAGACCCTTTTTGTGTTTTTAAACAACATAAGCTGCTCAGTTTCGCCGACCAGTGGCAGAATTAGCATTAGCCAACAAAAATTTTAAATTGTGCATAAACAAGAAGTTTTTAACAAATGTCCTCAACAGACGACATGTGGTTAATGTCAAAGCCTCAGGAGAGAACATCAGAGACTAGCGAGATATTAAATTGTTTTCTTTAATCAGGACAATTAGCCGCTAATTGTACCGGTGTGGTGGGGTAACCATAGTAACTAGCTAATAAATTAGCTTATGTTGTAGCTATCATGCTAAATAATTAATTTCTATGCTAATGTAACCTTTGTTTTTTTATACTGTTGCATTGTGCTCCTTTCTCAGTAATTATACGAAAATAAAAGTCAGTTTGTCGACTAGAAACTTTTTATTTATTTATTACTTTTTAACTGTTAAAATTTACGGGACAGTCCGGTACTTCCGTCATCAAGATGCGTGCGCAGCTTTCCACGACGTCACTTTTTCTCAACATCTAAATAGATAATCTTTGCTCAGGTAACTCCGTATTTAAAAGCACTATCTTTTAAACTCTTCCTGTGTTTACTCACCGTGTTTCTGCTCTTGACCTTCACTAAAGCATCACTCAGATCCTCTTTACCTCCATCCACCCACTCACACTAACCTTACATAAAAAACCCAAACACTCTCTATTTGTACACATCACACTTGTTTCCTTTTGTAATTTTCCACAGATTAACATGATTTCTGTGTGTTTCTTCACTCACTGATGCAACATTTTGGTTTATTACCTAATGTAACCTTCACGTTCTCATGTAGAGTCTAGACTGGTTAAACCCACATAATTATACTATTTACATCACTGTGTATATTTATTTAAGTTACCCTTTTTCTGATTTAAAATGTAAAAAATGCTGTTTTTGAATGTATTGTCTTGCTATTGTTGCATTAGACCACCGCTGCAACCAAGAAGAAGAATTTTACGCATGTATCGATATTAAAACCGCTTTATTCGCTTGAAAATAAAGACAGCTCTTGCACATCGCCCTTTGGTATCATTTAACCAGCGTTACTTGAGATGATCTGTTACCTGACTTCACCCCTCGGAGAAACAGGGTGTTCCAGACCAGTCCATTTTGTCTGGTTTTGCTTAACACAGTTCACGCTTAGAGCCCCATGCTACGATTCATTTTATGTCAGACAATGATTTATGGGTCAAAAATTGGAGCAGACTAAAAGGGTGTGGATTTGGGAGAAAAGGCGCAACATCACTTTCATTTAGCATCTCTCACAAAAACGAGGCGTTAATCACAAATCTACTTTCACTCGGTTTGAGACACCCCTCCGTCTCCCTCCCTCCTTCTTTTCGCTGCGCATTGGATTAGCTGATTAATAGATTCTCCCTATGGCGCTTCAGATTAGCCTGGTTTGGAATGGGGCACGGACAGGGCCGGTGTTTCATAATCCAGGCGCAGTAAAAAAGCGACGAGACGATGCTCCTATAACCTTCACTGCAGCAAACACCGCGTGTCTGGGCGCGTTTAAAGCCGGTGCGCGTCAGAAAAAGGCGTGGGATTTTCTCATGACTCATTACACGGAGAGGTGATCCATCATTAAAAATACACGAGGTTTTATTTATAAAGAGAAAAGCGTGCATAGAGTGGCTCGTACAGGTCAAAACGCAGGTGCCATGTGCGTTAAAATGACACGCTTTGTTCGTAAATTGTAATTAACGCTTCACGCCCTCACTGCGTGTCATCCGTGGGAACTATTTCATCATCTACCGCCACATCCTGCGCCCTGGTCCCACTCAGACGCACGCACATCCATTAATAAGCCTTTAATAAAACGAGATTGAATGTAATAGCACTTACCTGGGCGTAGGAACAATGAGGGTTTACAAATGGCGCGTCTCAAGGAATGAAATTGTGAGAGCGCATGCAAGGAGCAGGCATTATTACGAATGTGCTTCTTCTTTATCCGTGGGCCAACACCGGGGAGCTGTGAGAGGAGACTGACTCGGGCACGGTGACTTCCACGGCTTCAAGACACGGACGTAACAACGAGAAAAGGGGAGCTCTAACTCAGACCAGAAAACATCTTGGCGTTTTTTTCACGTTTAACGCAAAGAATAAGCTCTTAAACGTAACTAAAGTGTATATTGTGAAAGAATAGATCGTGGTTTGGTGGATCTGTGAATGATTTTAGTTTCAATTCCACTGTTTGAGTCGTCACCCCCCTGTTTTTGACTTGGTACGGTCCACTACTACACCACACTGACAAACGAAAAGAGGCAGGATGCAATGTGCCACTGTTTATAAACGCACTTTTCTCTTGTGTTTTGTATTTTCACTTTAGAAAAAATACAAGGACTCGATATAGTTTAAAACTGGTTTGTATTTAACACTAGGGCTGGATTTGATGTAAAAATGATGCGTTTTTAGTTTAGTTCAAGGCCGGGGTTGTGCGCGTCATCAACCCGCGTAAAGGCGTCATGTGCAACAGACAATAGAAGTGGTTTACCGCTGTTTGTGGCACAAGTTGAGAGGGAAAAGCGTCATGTCAGACTGGGTTATGGCAGTGAGTCAGAAGTTTTCACTATGTGTACCACCTCATGCAATATTTGACACTTCAACGACCTGCTTTTCTGTCATAATCGAGAAATAATTGTAAGTTAAGTATATTTATAATAAAAGACACTGATCAGATATAATATTTTGGGACTAAAAGTTAAGTGAATAACACAGATTATCTCTTCATCATGGCTCCTTTTAGTGAGTGGGATGTATCAGCAGCAGGTGAACATTTAGTCTCAAAGTTGAAATGTGCAGCGAAAGGATTTGAGTGAGTTTGACAAGGACTGGGTCAGAGCATCTCCAAAAATCTCGTCCTCTTGTGAGTGTTCCTGGTCTGCAGTGGTCAGGATTGAGGAAAAGTGTGAACCGGGACGGGGTCAGGGGTCACTAATGCAACAGACCAGATACTGTTGATTAAATTGATGAAGTTAATGCTGGTTGTGATAAAAAAGGTGTTGTTGATCTATAAGATGTCCCAGTTTAGCATGGGCCACATAAAAACAGGGTTTACATTAAGACAAAGGGACCTGTTCTGAATAAATGAAAGCCTCCAAAGCTATAAAAAGGTAGATTACAGATAGACGTTTTCAGGAAGATCCCTCAGATACATTTGATCTGAGAGACTGGGTTGTCATCTCAAACCTCTTTGTGTGAACTTCACATAAATCCTATTATTTCCAGTCCTTGGCTCTTGCTCCTGACCCGAGGGAAGAGGACTGTCTCACCGTTTCTCTGTTTCGGAGATTGGTGAACATGACTCAAACAAAATGACCGGGGAATCTCTGTCTCGCTGCAGATCTCAGCTTAAACGGCAGAACAGAGCGTATTGATCGCTCCTAACGGCCTCCATCTCATTAGTGAAGTGGGGCAGGAAACCGGAAAGCAGTGACACACAAGCAGCGGGTCTCGTGATGCTCACTCTACCGCTTTGTTTTGGCTGATGACGCTGTAATTTATCAATAATTTAATGCAGCCACTTCTTCAAAAAGCCTTCAAAGTCTCTACATGCTCAGGACGAGGACACGTTTTCTACCACAGCATATTTTATCTCCTTTGGTAAATGTAAAAAGCGTGGTTATTCCTCTTTCCTTTTTTTTCTTACTTATGGACTAGTGTTTTTTCTTGTGGCGCAGAGCAAAATAGTTTTAATTATGACCTCATTATTTTTGTCTCTTTTCACTCTGTTGGAGGTCCATGTGTAGATCATTGTCCCATTTAACATTTATAAGACCATAACAAACCAAGTCTCAAATTAACCAACTTAATAAGAGCTGGATGTCTGCCATAAGCTTCAAAGATACCCTTTTTTATTAAGGCTTCGACTTCAAGTGGGCACAGGCAAATAATGGCAAAAAAATCTCACAGTGTGACAGGGTTTTGTGAAATTCACTTCTTCACCAACATTGGCCGTTAGCATTAGTTACATTAGCTACAGAAATCTACACTTTGGCCCTGTTCCAAAACTTGTACACTTCAAAATCAAGTTCCCTCCAACGGTGCAAGTGCATAGTGTGTCCCAATACTCCAGTAAAGTTCTCCACGGTGCCCTTTATCCACACTTCCAGCAAACGTGGATCAGACTTTGCTGAAGAATATTACCCACAATCCGTTTACGAAGGCGTTTCGAACGGACGAGGCTTCGGTTTTTAAGCGACGAAACACAACGAGCAAAAATCAGCAACTGGCAAAAATGGAAAACATGTAAAACATATTAAAAGCTAAAATGTTAAAGAAAATTAAACGAATAAACCCTTTGCAACACTGGATAAATGTTGTGTACATGCCTTCTGATTGACTTTCTGATAAATCCACTACAAATGACAGCATCGTGTTCTTTTTTTGGCCTCGTTCTGATTATAAAGAACAGTGACGTATACAGGGATGTCCTAGTTCTTCGATCTAACAGTTTTGGACCCTTTGGACCACTTTACGCCCTTTGCACTCTTTCAGGAAGTGCTTAGGGTGTACTGCGAGAAACTGAGTGCACTACATTTGAGCACTATAAATGGCGTCTTCAGGAGCATTTTCAGACACATTTGTCATGCTTTGTGCTTCCTATTTTTCCATGTGATAATTAATCCTGTTTCTATCTTCTCTGGTGTTTTTAAACGTGAAGTGATTTTTTGCTTTTTGCCACAGTTCACTTTACAGACAGATGCTCACCTGTTGAATAGTTCATGACGCGGCGCTGACTTTGGAAACAGGATCTCGTCGTCCGTCACGAGGCCGGGGGTTCACACAGCTCTCACGGAAAGTTACGACAGATCGGTTTTCATCGTGTCACAGGAGCTCTCGACCAATCGGGATCGGCAGAGGAGGCATGAATGAACCGAGAGATTAAAACATCTTTAAAACAAACATCTGAGGGAACTTGAGTGCAGTTTGTTTGTGGTGAGAAGTCAATCAGAACCAAATGCAGTAAGAACATAATGAGATGTGCTGTTATTTTCTGCAGAAATGTGACAAACTAAGGCCAGACTATTCATAGGGTTTTATTTTTTGTGTTGTTTTTTGTTGTGTTATCTCATCTCATTAGCAAATTATTCGACAGTACTGATATAAAGTAGAATTTAGACTTTAAAACACTGTCAGCAAAACGAGTTAGTAGCATTGTATTTGTATGGAGGATCGCAATTTGAAATGTTTTGTCTAAATTTTATTTTACTAGGCTAGCTTTTCAACATAAAATTTAAATAAAATCTGACAGCAGGTGAAAACTAGAGCTGTTTTTGGAGAGAAAAGGTTTTTTTTTGGACATTTCATTTGGAGAACTAAACTTCAGCAGCTGTTTTTTCTGTCCCAGTCTTGTTTTTGATGGACGTCTGCCTGTCCTGGGTCGGTATCTGTGCTGTAGGTACTGATGACTTCTTTTGTTTTTGTATGAGATTATAATTTCCTCCTCTTCCTCACTTGGCTTCCTCAACAGCACTGACTCAAGGAAACCCAGTATAAAGAGTTCACACGGAGGATTCGAGGCTGTAGTGTATCTGTCGCAACAGTTAACGTCAGATCAGAAAGTGTTGTGCGTCCTTCAGAGCGGCTCGTTGTTTACTCTGTTGCATTCTTCTTCTTTGTTGGATTTGTTATCGTGCTGCGCCGTGACCTCCTCTCGCTCGTTTCTGGATAAAGAGTGGTTCACTTCTCTCTGTGACTCATCCAAAACACACTTTGAATCAGATAAAAACAAAGTAAATGTGATAAAACCTAATAATAATAGTTTTTCTAAATTATCTGTAGTTGAACACATTTTAATCAAGGGAACTTCCTCTGCTTGTTAGTGCTCAAGGCTGGAATCACAGCAACAAATAGATCTTACAGTTAGTGGCGTATACATTTAAACAGAAGAAGTGTCAAACAGAGAAACACAGCTGTAGCTCCACTGCTGCTGTGACTGTAAGGGATCTGCTCACAGACAGTAGGGTGTAGATCTGTTACAGGGAAATAAATCCTCTGTGTGATGCTTATATCACATCAATTCAAGTTTCTTTGTGTCAAGTTTTGTCACGAGAAGCTCTGCTGTGAGCACCAACAAGCTATTAGCTAACTTTTCACAACAACAAGGAACAGAGGTGAACCGGGACAGGGTCAAGGGTCATTAATTAAGGTGTTGCTCAAATTGATGAAGAAGTTAATGCTGGTTCTGATAGAAAGGTGTCAGAATACACAGTGCATCAGTTTGTTGTGTTTGGGACCAGTCAGGGTGACCTCTGACCCCTGTGCATCAGAACCAGAGTAATAGAAGAAGGTGTCCTGTCTGAGTCTGAGGTGTTGGACAAACATAAATAAAAAATATAAATAAAAGTGTGGGGTGCAACTATGCTTTAAAGGCTGTGCCATTGCTCCTGTCTGCTTCTCCAAACTGGAAGTGTGCTGATTTTTATCTATTGTAGAGAATAAGACTGTCTTTTACTAAACACTGTCCCTTTAAGAACGCAGCTCTCCCACCATGTGTTGTGTTTGTTTTAAAGACCTCCTAAACCTAATCTAAATACAAACTGATCCATGTCGTCTCTATCAGACCTTTCCTCAGCGGTGACAAAGAGCTGTGTTTCTCTGCAGTGACTCGCTCTGAGCTGCTTTGATAACGCCAGAGAAAACAGAGAGAGCGGTGACGTCTGAGGCCGACGCAGCCTTGATGCAGCCTTTTCTCTTTTAGCAGAAGATGATGAGAGTCATTTTGACACAAGGCCATGAGAAGCAGAGAGAATATAAACGTTAGACTGTGATAAATGATATCTCTCTGCAACATGTTGTGTCTTTACTGAAGGTTAAGAGTGAAATACAGGATTTAAATGTTCTCAAGTATAGGTTTATTTTAAATTGTTTAAGTGAAGTGATTCTAATGGCATTGTAACCTTAGGAAAAATATGTTTGACTGTTTCACTTTTAATGTTTGGGCAGATATAATAGTTCCAGTCTCTTAAGACAGGGCTCTAAACTCATTTTTCCACTGGTTGCACTGGTTTTAATGGTCTACATCGACAAGTGATTTGAGAAAAATGACTTTGAGACACTTTGTTTTAGCATCTAGAGCAGACATTTTGAAACAGAAATGGAAACTGCTTTTATTGTAGTAACAGGTCACATCAGAAAACTCGGAGTGTTTCAGTAAAGACATGATTTATACCTTGATATCGCATTTACTTCATTTTACTTTTGATTAAAATGTTCGCTGTGCTTCTTTGATTAAACAGAGCCCGTAGTTTGGTGAAGGTTAATATAAAGCCGGGCAGACATTGTGAAACTTTAGGCCCAAATGTGTAATGTCAGAAATTTTGGTCACAGAAAAACTTTCCTCGTGTGAGATTTATTCAAACAGTGTGAGTTGAGGTTTGATTTGAAACTCTCTAAAATCACACAGTTTATATCCAGCTTTAAGAGATTGAAAAACTAAAACTATCCACTCTTCTGAGAGTGACGGCAAAATGAAACGAGAATAAAGCAGCTCTATTTTACAATTACTGTCGAGACATTTAGAAAACAGTCTATTGTTGACATTTCTCAGTAAAATGCTCGGAGTGAGGCTCAGTTGTCATAATTATATCTTTACAAGATGCTACTCATGTTGGGATCATTAGTAAAAACAGCTACGGACTGTTATCCCCAAAGAGTGTTTGCTTTCATCGACTAATACACTTTATTCTTGCTTTATTACAACTTAAACATAACAATATGGCAGTTTTTTTCTATAAAATCAGATGTTTCTGTCGGTCATGTGTCTGCCTCCATCAGTAATAATAAATCCACTCTTTATCATCTCTCCAGGGTTTTCTCTCAGAACAAATACAGTCCAGGGGTGTCTCCTCGTCCTTTTGTCCATTCAGTTTTCCATAAAGATTAATAGTCAGGTTTGTTTAGAGCTCACAGATTTTATTTATCTGTGTAGCAAAATCAAATCAATCAAATCTGTCTACAACCTGTTCACATCCAATTAAAACCTGCCCAAATTAATCTAAAAACTGTTCAAATCCACCTAAAAATTGTTTCAAATCCAACTAAAACCTGTTCAAATCCACTTAAAAACTTTTCAAATCCAACTAAAACCTGTAGAACATAAAAGGAGGAAATTGATGTTGAAGATACCTTTTGTAAGACTCAAATGAAAATGAAATCTCACATTCAAAATTGAATAAAAGCCAATTGTCACTATCTAGGATTCTCATTAACTATCGTGGCCCCTCACCTCTTTGAGTTTGGTTTAGAGTCTTTGCTTTGTTTAAAAATTAATTTTATTGTCCTGATTTATTGTCATTTCCCCAGATATTATTGATTTTCAGTGTGTGGTTCCTGTTTGTCTCGTGACACAGCGCTGGGACGGTCCTGGGACGGTCCTGGGACGGTTCTGGGACGCCGCTGAGACGCCGCTGAGACTCTCCACAGCTGGGCTCAGTGGGGAGTGTTTCCACGACTGAAGTGGCCTTTTAATGGACAGCGGGAGGTCTGGTGTGGATCCAAGATTAGAGACATTAAAGAAGAGTAAACGTTTGTCAAAATACCAAAATCAATGTTACATCATTGGTTGCAGCATCAGTGCACTCTCAACACGCAACATGAGACGGTGACATTAGTTTTTTTGGCAGGTGTTCTCCATCGAGGCATCTTCAAACTCAGAGAAGAAGGATAAAAGAAGATAAGCATTGTTCAGTAAAAACAAAACAACACATGGCTCGTTTTGTTTTTTAGAGACAGAGTTGTGGAGGATGTGAGAGCGGTCAGAAGCAATAAGTCGTCCATTTTTAGCTTGTCTCTCAAATATTGTTCTGTCTGTTTAAAGGCTGATTTTACAGTTGAACAGGAGAAATACTAAGTCTAAGTGAATTTAGCAGGACGTCTTTAGAGCTGAAAAGAGTGTGAATAAAAGACAAGCCCGAGAAATTCTAGATGTCTTAATAAAGCAGCGCTGTGTAACTTTTCTCCAGCAGAGGGCGCTGATCTGTCTCTGTGTTACCTCACTGTCAGCGCCGCCATGTTTGTTTACCATTAGAGACGTTTAAGACGGAGCGTTTGGAAGAAAGAACATGTCTTTTGAAACAGTGGGTCATTTTAGTGTATTTTGTACAAATACGACTCTGTTAGGGTCCAGTGTATCGGCGTATTTTCTTTATTATATGTGCAGCGTAACTATCACTAATCACGATATGCCACCGTCCCGGGACAGGAAAGTTGTATTGGAGGTGGATTGTGTCAGTGAAAAAGACATGATTCTACTGATCTCGTGTCTAAGAACCATCAAAATGATTATGAGAATAAATATTTTAGGGCAGAAACTTACAGGACAACTTTATTTACCATCAGCATGGACCTGGAGACAGATGAACTCTCCATTTTCATGTCCAAATATTTATAAAAGCATGTGCTACGTCACAAATGTAACATGCTTTAGCTCCGCCAGATATTTAACCTCGAGACAAGGCTCTGAGTTATCTGTGTTATCTCTGATCAGCTGGACCAGAGCCGGCTTCAGATTTATCAGAGATGAAACACAGTACAGTGAATAGTATCCTGCTGGAGCTTTCACACCTGAAGATTTGATTCGGATTAAACGGGAACGTCAGAGAGGTGTTAGATCCTGATTTCCAGCAGCTGTAGAAGTAAAAGTAGAAGCAGACATTTTGACTTGTGAATCATCCTCCTCTGATGTCTTTAACCTTTGGAGAATTACCACACACTATTTCACAGATGCCTTTCAGCGGAGGATTATCAGCAGTAAAGCCCTCTCTCCAGGAACTGTCCTGTGATTCGAGGGAGGACCCGGTCATGGGACGTCCTGGGCTCATCACGGCTCCAACAGCAGACCCCACACACAGATCTACTGTAAGTCTCCCTTTAAACACATGAGGAGAATCACAAGGAATTCAATTGAGTGGCTTTATAATCTGATAAAAAAGAAGATGGTGTCGTGAGAGAAGCAGCGGGTACACTATGCTCCACTGCCTTTTATCTGTTTTAGTAGATTTTAAATGTTTTCTTTTGTAAATTTCAGTTTAACTTATCTGCATTTTAAACCAATCATCAGACATTTTCATCCTCTTTTGTTTGTTTTTGTGTTTGGGTGCCGTGCCTGGGTTTGTACACACACAAAACTGAAATATTTTACCATTTCATAAATAATAATGTCTCTTTTTGAATTTGATGCAGCAACACATTAAAAAAATTAAGAAGAATCTGGTTAAATCTTCCTTCGGGCTCAAGAAGAAGAGCTGTATCAAGACCACACAGAGAGACCAGAGAGTATCAAGACCATGACAAGACCGAGTCAAAACCAAGGCCAGGTGAAGACCAAATCAATAAATTAATTTCTGAGACAAGACCGAGTAAAAAGGAGTTCAAGACCTTTACAAAATGTGAACTCCATCCAGAAATACCACTGTGTTTTCTGGGACAGAGCTCAAAAAAAAAAAGAAAAAGAAAAAAAGAACAGTTCCCATTTTGCCTCAGTCCATTTTAAATGAGCTTTGTTCCAGAGAAGACAGTTCCTGGATCATAGAAGGAACTGTCTTCTTTTAAACTGTAGCTATGTGACATTATACAGACGATAATTTACTGACTTTTCGGCTTAAATTGTCTTGAATAAACTACATCAGACGTGACAGCCGCTCCTCTGTCGACTGCATTAACTGTAAATCATTGTGGAGACAGAAACACAGCCATTATCTAACAGTTTGAAAAGAGGAGTTTATCACAGAGCCTTAGTGGAGAACATTGAGCTCTTTTCTGTCATTACACACTGAACCTTTTCATAACAAGCCCGAGTATCGGCGGCAGCGTCTGCGGACACGTCGTACTCTCGGCCGTCTCCAAACAAAAGAGCTCACAGTGGCTTCTGCTCCCGGGTCTCACTGTTGCCATTGATAAACCTTTAGGGAAACTCCAGCATGTGACGGGATAATATTTGCAAAGAAAGACGTGTGCAAATGTTTGGCCTCAAGAATAAGCAGAATATTATTTTTTATGAATGGGACCGAGTCAAGAGGTATTCAGAACAATCAGGGTCTTACTACACAGAAGGAACGACGATGAAATATGAGTTAATTAGGCTTTTTAATGTTAATTTATTTATTGTAGCAGGCATTGGTTTTTGTCTTGACTTGATCCCTGAAAGTCTTGGTCTTGTCATAGTCACACGGCGCTACTACGAACTCATAAACAGTTATATTCAACACAAGAAAACACAGAGAAACATTTAGAGCATGTGCAGTGAGTATGTTTTGTTTTGGCAGCGTAAAATTCATCTGAAAGTATCAGCAACGGCGAGTCCGAAATTTAAAAGTGATTCTGATTGTTCCTGAAGGAATTTTGGTGTGGCCTCCATGGATCGGACTTATTTGTCCAACACGTCCCACAGATTCTCCTCAAACTCAGACCAGGACACCTTCTTCCGTTGCTCTGGTCCAGTTCTGATGCTCGTGCCCATTGTTGGGGTCAGAGGTCACCCTGACTGGTCCCAAACACAACAAACTGTTGCAATAACCTTCCTTGTTCCTCTTTTGAACAATCCTTACCACTGCAGACCAGGAACACCCACAAGAGTCAGGTTTTGGAGACGTTCTGACCCAGTCCTTGTTAAACTCACTCAAATCCTTTCATTTTTCCTGTTTCTAACTCATCAACTTTGAGACTAAATCTTCAACTGCTGCTGATGTCACTAAAAGGAGCCATGATGAAGAGATAATCTGTGTTATTCACTTCACTTTAAGTGTCAGAATGTGCCTGATTGTTGTATATATAGCTATTTGTAATCTGAGGTCATCTCTCCGTTTACAGACGTCAACTTGTAAAGCATTTTATTTCAATTTTTATTAGTCTGAGGTCTCAAAGAAGTTGTGGTACTTAGTCACTGAACTTGGAGCAGCTTCTTAAAGGGATCTGTCCATTATCCCACAGTCATTCGAAGCAGCTTTAGACAAACTCACATCAGCAGCAGGATGAGAAACACAGAGTGACTGTGTTTTCCAGGTGGGAATATGATTTGACGGACAGGAATGCCACTTATGAGTAATTATCCCGCAGTAGCGCTCATGCAGGATAAGCTGACTGAAATATGCCCCTCTCACGTGCGTTCGCTCACTGAATACGGCTAAAGTTTCGTCGTGCTATACTCGCAAATCGCCTCAATCTTAAGAGCTGTTAATCGGGATAAGAGCATTGAGAAGAGTGATTTCTGTGTGAGGGGTTTGTGAAGTCAGCTGAAGTTCAACAATTAAGAAGAAAACTAGGATTCGTGAAGTGAGGGAGAAGATGAAATGATGGTGTAGGTCTCATTAACACAGACTCTCCCTGATCCATCGAGGTCTGGACTTCACTTTAGTGCAAACGTTCTAATAAACCAGTGAGTTGAATAAAATACTTTGGACAAAAACAGTCAAGGGCTCAAGGTTCGGACAAAGCAGGAGACTACACATGGTTTAAAAGGTTAAAACAAGATGGTGAGGTATAAAAAACATCCAATACAGTGACAGTACATTAACAAATAATGAAAAATAATGTCGCCAGAAATCAATACAACACCAGTAAATTATAAAAAAAATGAACTGATTGCATTGATTAGTGTTAACATTTTGTTTTCTTATTTCCTTCAAAGAAATGTTTACAATGTTTGATGGAAAATTCACACTTACAAAGTCTGCAAAACACAGCCTAAACTCACAGAAAAATGAGTTTCAAGCACAATGCACTGCTTTGGCTTTGACTGTTAAAGTTGGGGACATTCAGGACAGGAACCGAGTGTGTGAACGAAACCAAAGAACAAATCAAAAGCTGTAGCTGCTGGACGAGAGAGAGGAGCCAGAAGTCAAGAGAGAGCAGCGCTGAAACTGTCAGGCTCCACCCACAGAGGTGGAGCTCCCTCAGACAGATACACCTCCTTCAGACAGGTACATCTCCTTCAGACAGGTGGAGCTCCCTCAGACAGATACACCTCCTTCAGACAGGTGTAGCTCCTTCAGACAGATACACCTCCTTCAGACAGGTACACCTCCTTCAGACAGATGCACCTCCTTCAGACAGATGCACCTCCTTCAGACAGGTGTAGCTCCTTCAGACAGATACACCTCCTTCAGACAGGTACACCTCCTTCAGACAGGTGGAGCTTCTTCAGACAGATGCACCTCCTTCAGACAGGTGGAGCTTCTTCAGACAGATACACCTCCTTCAGACAGGTACACCTCCTTCAGACAGGTGGAGCTTCTTCAGACAGGTACACCTCCTTCAGACAGGTGGAGCTCCTTCAGACAGGTACACCTCCTTCAGACAGATACACCTCCTTCAGACAGATACACCTCCTTCAGACAGATACACCTCCTTCAGACAGATGCACCTCCTTCAGACAGGTACATCTCCTTCAGACAGGTGGAGCTCCTTCAGACAGGTACACCTCCTTCAGACAGATACACCTCCTTCAGACAGATACACCTCCTTCAGACAGATGCACCTCCTTCAGACAGATGCACCTCCTTCAGACAGGTACATCTCCTTCAGACAGGTGCAGCTCCTTCAGACAGGTACATCTCCTTCAGACAGGTACATCTCCTTCAGACAGATACACCTCCTTCAGACATGTGCAGCTCCTTCAGACAGATGCACCTCCTTCAGACAGGTACATCTCCTTCAGACAGGTGCAGCTCCTTCAGACAGGTACATCTCCTTCAGACAGGTGCAGCTCCTTCAGACAGGTACATCTCCTTCAGACAGGTACATCTCCTTCAGACAGGTGCAGCTCCTTCAGACAGATGCACCTCCTTCAGACAGATGCACCTCCTTCAGACAGATGCACCTCCTTCAGACAGATGCACCTCCTTCAGACAGGTACATCTCCTTCAGACAGGTGCAGCTCCTTCAGACAGGTACATCTCCTTCAGACAGGTACACCTCCTTCAGACAGGTACACCTCCTTCAGACAGATACACCTCCTTCCGACAGGTGGAGCTCCTTCAGGTTCTGATCAGCTGAGACCTGGAAAGTAAAAAAAACCATTTATGTTGTAAAAATGCAAAAATGCAAGAAAAAAAAAAAGAAAAAAAAAGGAAATATTGTCCCAAACAATCATATTTTTCTTGATACAACCATCACTCCTTAAAATTCAGTGTTGCCTGAGGCTTATTATTTGTTCGTGGGGCGGTGTAGAAGAGTGAAAGAAACAACTGCTCACGTCTTCACTCTTCCATGATTTTATTGAAAAAGTCTGAGCGGAAACAACACCCCTCACTTCCTTCTGCTCGTTACACCAAACCAACAAATCCAAGCATAATCAAACTCATGTGAACACTGCCATAAAAACGTGTTTATTTGTATATTTGAACGCTCAAACCTGAAAATAACTTCTAATATTTATCTCTGGCTTTCTGGATTAATTAATCCTACGTAGCTGGAACACATTCACTTGCATTGTATATTTACACAATGGAGCATCGACATATATTTAGTCTTTATTTCTTCACGTGTTCAGGTGACATCCCAATCTATTGGTCCATTAAGTTCTACAGTGAATAAATATGGCGGAACAGCTATCATTTTCTTGCCAGCTGTGAGTTTCCAGTCATTTAACAGACAATATAGTTGTTTACATTGTTTTTCCATCTTTTAGGAGTTTGTTTTGTGTTTACGCATTAATAAATCCTACATATGTGAGTGTGACATTGATATTTTTTCTCTTTTCTCTCCCGTACTTCGTCAAAGCCTTTGGGCAGAAGCGCTGTGGCCTCGATCTTCCCAAATGGAGGCCGAGATAATGGCTACAGACGAGTTACAGAAAACCCTTGGCAGTGCAAACAAACGGCCGCTATCCAAACCGCTGCGGCGTTAAGGCTGGAGTCTCCATTGAGCTCGGTAATCTACAGGATCAATCTGCAGCTCGGACCTGTCTGGGTGCTGTCTGGCCTCTGTGCACTCGGACAAAAGCGACGGAGCCTTTGCCCAGCGACAAAAGGCGTGGGGCTAATAGGAGCGGACAAGGCCTGCTGATGGAGCCTTTTTGAGCAATTGAACTTGGTCAATGAATCTCATACTGACTAACGAAACATCGGAGACAGACAGTTTGACTTTAACAACGGAGGCAGCACCGAACTGTCTCGTTCTCGTTCGTCAGATCCAGGAGTGAAGTTGAGCTTTGACCCGCAGTGACCTTTATTATTCTGTTGTAAAGATTCAAATAGAGTTGACTTTTCGAGGCTTGTATTTATTATTTTAGGAGCACTGCCTTTCACTGTTTTAGAGGAATTCAGTCTTTGATGGAGAAAGGTTCATTGTGGAGCCATTGTGTTTGTGTTTTGTTTTTATTTTGTAATGTCTCAATGAAAGCACAATCAAAACCAGGAATAAACTAAGACTAAACTTAGATCAAAAGCCTTGTTTTCACTGGAGCGGTACAGTACAGGTCAGAACAGGTAAGATTCAATTAAAGGTGCACCATATTCAGTTTTAAATAGAGATGACACTCTACTCTTTATGTTTATTATTGGGAATTCATTCAGTGAGCTGTGTTTCTGTCTTCACCTGGATCTTCAGCAAAAGTTTTTTACAGAGATGTTCCTTGATGGAAAGGAACCAGTTGACTGAAAACACAGGGTTAAACCTGAATCTAAATCTGGCTCTGGGGTCAAGGTGAGATTTTATGTGGCCCTCTGCTTAAAATAAATGATAAAATGTATTGTTTATGGCCTTGACAACAAAAGCAGCTCTGGCACAGCTTTAAAATACAGGGTCAAAATACTGTTTCTGTCCAAACCTCAAATAAGACCTGACAAAATCTAGCTAAAGCATGTTCAAATCCAACTAAAACCTGTGGAATAGCGATAAAATCAAAGAGACTCTGGCTTTTGGAAATGTTCCGTTCATTAAATGTGGCCTTCTTTGCTCAACGTCTGTTCTAACCCCTAAACACAGCTTCACAAAAGAGCACCGAGCTCTAAACCATATTTTGTAGAAGCACTGCCTATCGTTTTATCATCAGGATTTCTGTCTTTGATCAATAATTGTTCAACATCGCTCCATTGTGTTGTTTTGTTTCTTCTACAAATGTTCCACAAACAAGATCGCAGAAATAACCTTGATGTCTCTTTAGATCAGTTTTAGGCTGAAGACACAATGTTGAAGGAAGTAGACTGTGTTCCTTTGAGAAAGCCTTTGGAGAGTTCGTCTGGGAAACGAGCGTGGGCCACTGCAATCTAATCCAAAAACACACGGGGCTTCACAACAGCAGAGAGGAAATTCTTTATTGTGATCAGATGACAAGAAACGGCTGCATTGTTTACAGCCAGACACACTGATTGTTCTCTCGATCCTGTGATTCACCTACAGGCTCTGGAGGTGCTTGAACTCTTTTACCCGAACGCCCCTGAAGCCCACAGAGTCACTGACACTGCATTGTTTTCTCACAAGATCACAGCATCGCGTGACTTTCTAATAAAAATGATGACAGTTTGTGCTGAAATATCAACAGGGTTAATATTTTAATACACCAATCTTGCCTTTTCGTGCCATATTTAAAGTGCAAAACCATTCATTTTCCACCACGTATTGTGTTAGGGGCCAAAGGGGGCTGGAGCTTATTAACTAACTATATTTTAATTTTATTTTATGTTTTTATTTTTACATGTTATTCATGTCTGTGTGTTTTTATGTGTGGTTAGTTTTGCACTGGTCACAGATAGAACTCACTGTACTGTCTATTATATTTATTCCGTGTATATTCCAGATTATCAAGTCTATAATTTTTATGTTATTTTTAATAATCAATCCATTTATTATTTATTTTTAAGAAATTCCATTTAAATAATATTTTATTTTAGTAATTTGTGTCAATTACATATAGAAATACAGTAGTCTTTTCGTTTATTTTTTATTTACTATATCATCCCTTCATTATCCCCGCGAGAAAATTCATAGTATCGGCATCTGCCACCAGGGGGCGCAAAGCATGTTTTTGTTTATTTCTGCTTTGTAATATTTTATTAAAAAGTACTTAAATAGGCCGCTGTATTTTACCACCAAGAGACAAGTATTTTCTGCGGTGCTGAGATTTAGAACCACTGAACCACTAAACAAAGATTAAACAAGGAATTCTCTTTCGCCGTTTGTACTATTTGTCCCTAACGGCGCTCCGTAGGCCTCACATCCGTTTCCATGGAGACCACAGTAACTCTGTCGTCTTCGCACTTTTACATGCTCATTAGCTGACGTTTTTAAAGCTTAAACTCTGAAATTGATCAACTAAATGGCGATAATGACTTGTGTAAATTATTGTCGAATTAGAAAGCTTTTTTAATGACATTTATGAGACGATGCACTTTGACACTGACGGAGGAATAATGGAGCAAGAGCCATTTCACGAAGTAAGTTTATGCTACTTAAATGTTTTTAAAGTCACAAATAATTCTTGTCATGTAAATTGATTTATTTATATACAACATTTTACAGATTTAACTTTAGTAACAGTAAGTGAGGCCTAGCTTTAGTTGTTTAAGCTAATGTTAGACACTTACTAATGCAAGTGCTGCTTTTTTGACGAATTTAGCTTTCTTCTCTTTTTCAATGTTAATGAATGAATCAGTGTCAATGTTAATGTATTATTTTAATCGTGTTCTGTCACAAATTAAATATATTGTGTTAATAGGCGTCTGATGAAATCCCACTGTCATTACTGAGCTACTTTGAAACTTCAAGAAGCAGAGCTGCAGTTTGTGAGAGGCTCATCTTGGAGGAGCTTGAAGGTATGGGAGAATGAGAATTTGGGAGATTTTACTGTTTCTATATGTAATTTCTACTGATATATATCACAATATAGCTGTGTTTATTGAAATGCATACAGTTCTTCAGGAGCACAAATCCTAAAAACTATTGCTCAGATTGAGGAAGAAGTTAAAGCTGGTTCAGACAGAAAGATGTCAGAATACACAGTGCATCAGATTGTTGTGTTTGGGGCTGAACTGGACCAGAGCACTGGAAGAAGGGGTCCTGGTCTGAGTTTGAAGTGTTGATTTGGCTCCAAACAAGTCCGATCCATGGAGGCCCCACCTGCAACTTACAAGACTTAAAGGATCTGCTGCTGACATCTTGCAGCCAGATCCCACAGCACACCTTCAGGGTCTAGATGAGTCTATCCCTCGACGGGTCAGGGCTGTTTTGGAGCAACACAATGTTAAGGGAGCAACACAATGTTAGGCAGGTGGTTATAATGTTATATGTTGTATTGTATATGTGTTGATTTCCCCTCAGACCCTCAGACGCAGTCGGATTCTGTGGACCTCTCCTTTTCTGAAGGTGTCCTGGAGTCTCTGAATGAGCTGCAGGTAAAAACAGACAGAATTAACTTCAGATTTGTACATACTTAAAAAATCATAAACATGTTCTAATGAAGCCTGTGTCTCTGTTTCGTGGCAGGTCGACCGCTGTCTCACACCTGGATTTACAAACACAGAAGCACTTTTGACTTTCAATCTGAACAGTGAAGGTACCATTGTCTTTTATTTTAAAAAAGGCACCAATATAGACACCAATTCAGAACACAGCTCATCCAAAAGGCTTCACAGGAAGGATTCACTTAAAACAATACATTTTTTATTTTTATATTTGTGCTCACTGTTACTGTACTACAGAAAGTAGTAGTAGTAGTTTGACTTTTACTGTGTCCGTTCACCTTTTTAAAACTGACTTATCATTTTCAGTGATATATATTTTAGCCACAAGGGGTCAGTATTGTTCCATGTGTGGTGTAATTCTGACAACGTTACACAAAGGCTTATAGTAAAATCAACAGATAAAGCCTTGTTAGACTTAAAATTTTCACTGAATGGACAGAGTAAAAGTTAAACTATTAAAATGAATGAAGTTACATTTAGGCCTGTTCATGTTTTTCTCAGACGAAGCTGGCACAGACCTGGAAGAGGTCATGGAGATAGCACTGAACGAGGAAGAGCTGAGCAGAAGCAGAGGACACAGGACGGAGAGAGAAAAACTACTTTGTGAGGAGCTGGAAATGGAGGAACAGTGGAGACGGAGAGAGACAGAGTTTGAGGAGGAGCTGAGGAGGTTAGAGGAGGCCGAGCGGGTAAGATATACCACTACTGTAGTCACAACACATAGACAACATATATTTGTATTCATTAACTAATCTTACAACTTACTAATCGTAGTGTCCGTCATATTTTATTAACATTTTGAATGATCACCTTAGAAATTGCTTTACTTTATGTGTTAAAGTAGCACCTTAGACATATTCTCAAAATCATTTGGATGCTTCTTAACGGCTAAAAGTTACGTGCCGCTTTAACGCAGGAGATTTGCTATACGTTCAGGGTTTATTATATTCCCCTTTTTGTATTTTTCAGCTGCAACAGGCTGAAGTGGAGCTGATGGCGAAGAGGGCTCAGGAGAAACTTGAACAGGAGATGCTCCTTCAGCAGGTATTAATCAGTTACCTCATTGTTATGATTCTCGTTGTAAATGTCGAGGGTAAGTGAGGGGAACATAAATGATGGACAATGACAGGAGTGCTTAAAACAATGATTTATTTAACACATTTAGTTCCTAAGGATGCTGACTCAGAGGCAAGAAATCACAGTGTTTTCAAGGGAAACATACATCGGAAAAAAATCCGCACTTGGAACATCACAGCTATTATAATTTTTTTGTATATTAATTTAAAAATAATGCAAGATCTTTGTTTTTTGTCTCTGACCTAAAAGGAAATGATGAAGGACCTAAAGAGACGAGTGGAGGAGGAGAGGAAGAAGAGAATTGAGGAACAGACAAGGCTTAAAGAAGAACAAGAGAGGAGACAACGAGAGGAAGAAGAACGGAGAAAAACAGAGCAAATGAGAAAAAGGCAAAAAGAGGAACAATTGAAACAGGAACGAGATGAAAAAATGAAAATGCGAACAGAGAAAATGAATGTTGTATTAAAATTAACAGAGGATGAGGTAAGGAAGGATGGGTTTAGGATACGAAGCGACGAAGAGGAGAGACAAAAAGTGGAAGTGGAACAAAGGCAGAAAGAAATGAATTTGAAAACGGAGAGTTTGGGGAAAAGGAAAGATGGAGAGACACACAGGAGACAGGAGAATAAGTTTGAGAGGATGTCGAAACAGGAAGTGGACAGTGTGATTAGCAAAAATGTTACGACGATAAATGAAAAAGAAGATATGACCCAAGGTAAGACGGGTAAAGCTAAAGAGGGGAACAAAGACTGGGACAAGACCAAACCATTGGATGAAGAGGTGAAGACAATGAATAAAAATTACAAAATGTCTGAAACAGAAACATATAAGGAAGAAGAAAAACAAGAAAGACAACACAACAGAGAAAAAGGAATGAATTGCAACATGGGAAATCAAAGTAAAACTAATGATGGCCAAGAAAAGAGGAACAAAATCCAAAATACTGAAGATATTGCGCTGCAGCTGAAGAGCGCAGTGGAAGAAAACCATCACAAAATGAAAAAAGCCTCGATGTTCAAACGAGAAAACAGTGCAGCGAATGAGAAAACAAGAAAATATAATTGCAAAAAGAGGATTTCACTAAGCTGTAATTTCTTGCAAAAGGGGTTCAAGATGATGCAAAAAACAGTTGCAAATGACAAGAGTAATGAGACTGAGTGTGAAGAGGAAGGCAGTTCTATCAAGACTTCTTCAAGCTTTGATAGTTTGCAAAATAAAATCAAGATTATCCCAGAAACAATTCAAAATCATTGTGAGAGTGTTGACAATGTGTATCATGAAGAAGACAGATCCTCAAGCAGTGATTCTTTACAAAATGTCCCAACAGTTAGCCCAACAAGCTTTGATTTTGCTCCAAAGGTCTACACAGTTCCTCAACAAAAAACAAACAATGGTGAGGACCTGAATGAGGTCTACGAACATGGAGGGAAGGTAATTCCAAACGAAGTGTCCACAAATAGCAGTCAAAGAGTAAAAGATGACAGTAGAGTCAGCTCTGAGGAAACCTCTTCAGGCAAAAATAAGTCCCTTGATAACAGTAAAGCAAAGCAACATGGACGTAATAACATTATTCATGTAGGCATTGTTCAGGCTTTGAATGAAGAAGGTAAATTCATGAAGACTTCCTCGACTTGTGAGGAAAGTATGTCCACGATTAGCCAAGAAACAAGACGCGGTGATATTAGCATGAGCACGAATATGAATGAAGAAGAAGGCCGCTCAGGGGAAGCTTCATCAAATGTTGAGTCAGTACAAAATGTGTCCACAACTGGCCAAGAAACAGGGATCAATAGAAACAAGACTGTGAATAAACAAGAAGACCGATTAATAAAGACTTTCCCAAACTGTCAGTCTTTACAAAATGTGTCCAAAGTTAGCAAACAACATGAGAACAAGGAGAACAACTCAGTCCAGACTTCGATAAATGATCGTCTTTACAAAACAAAACATCAAAACATCAGAAGCTAAATACGACTGCCCCAAGCTGTGATTCTGTAAGAGAAGAAACAACACAACATGGGAACAACAAGAGCATTATAGAGGCGTCCATTTTGGAGACAGAAGATGAAGAAGAGCGATTGACAATTACCATGGCTAGAGCACAAAATGTCGACCAGATGAAGTCCATTTTTTCAAAAGTAAATGAAGAAGACAACAAAACTAAAGCTTCCTCAAACTGCGATCCAATACAAAATGAGAGCAGTATTAAGAAACAATATGAAAACCAAAATAGTCAGATTCATATAAATAGCACTGCGAATAGAAAAGTCAGACAAGAAACAATACAACATGGCAACAGGGACATAATTGGAGGAGACTGTGGTGAAATAAAGGGTTCCTCGAGCTGTGATCCTTCACAAAATAAGTCCTTTAAGAGCAGTGAAACAAGACAGAATGGTAACAACAAAGGCTTATGTAAAGAAAGAAATGGAGGCTTAGACCAAACTTGTTCAAGCAATGAGTCTTTAAAAAATGTGTTCACAAACAGTCGAGAAACCCCACAATGTTCTTCACAAATTTTGTCTAGAGTTAATGGACAAAATGAAGACGAGGAGAAGTGCAATCGGGCGGCCATTTTGGAGACAACAAAAGAAGCAGAAGACAGTTCAAACAGGACTTCCTCAAGCTGTCACTCTTTACAAAATGTGTCCACAGTAATATTCCAAAATAGCCGCCATAAGAACGTCAATGAGGCGGCCATTTTTGAGATTAGGAATGAAGAAGAAGGCAGCTCAACTAAGACTGAAGCAAGCTGTGATTCTTCAAAAACTGTGTCCACAATTAACCGTGAAACAACACAAAGTGACTGCAGTTTTAGAACTAGGTCGAACGATACTAATAACACTCTGATTGAAGGAGTAGACTGCTTTATAAAGACTTCTGCAAACAAAATCAATACAACAGCATCAAATGAGGAGGTACATAAGCAGGAGTCAACTTTACCTCTGTGTTTGCCGGAGAGAACAGAGCAGAAACGAATGAAGTGGATGAAGGATTGTGTCCCGTGGTCGACGTTGTGTCTCCAGAAGAAACGGTCAAACACAGGACTGGTCCCGAATCAGAGAGGATCAAAACGGACAGCTGCGCGGTGTGTCAGCCTTCCTCCTCTGTCTCCACAAACTCTGCTCCAGGCCACAGCACAGACCTCACTCAAGGAGGTAAGACAAGATATAAAAAAACAGATAAATAAAAGGCAGCTTCCTTTCAATTCAGAGTCGCTTTGGCACAACAGATGTTTACAAAAGCTAGTTTTTGTGTTTTTAACCTTGTCAAAGCCACCAAAATGTATGTAATGTCATTGTTTGAATCTCAGTGGGTAGCATTTTAATGATTTAATCACACATTATGGTTGTAATTTTCTAGCCTGGTCTGCCATACCCACTAACAAGACTTCCACCTGACCATCAACAACATCTTTATTATGGTTTATCTAAAACGAGGCGGGTTTTGTACAGTAACTCTAAGAAATGAAACTAGTTTGTTGCATTACTGACATCAGGGCGTTTGTTTCTCTGATTGGTTTAATCTACATATACTTGTCCTGCCTCCTGGAAATAAATCAGTTTTTGAATAGTGCAATAGCAATATGATATTTTACAGTGGATTGAAAATATATGAAGAAATCCAAACTTTCTGGTCACTGGGGCCTTGTCATACCAGAATTTAGGGTTCACTCTGTTTTCAAAGTGTTAATTCCTGGTTAATTCGTCACATTTTTTTGCACTTGTAGAAGGCTGTTCATATTGCAGTTTCTGAATTTGTCATAGACTGTTCAAGAAAAGAATTAGATTTTTCTAGTCTTTCTTGCAGCTCTGCCATTGATCACAAGATGGCAGCATTATCATTTTCTCAATTCACAAAACCTCTGCTCAGTAATAAACCCAACGTAAACATGAAACATTAACAAACAGTAAGGATTTAACTCATATTATGAATTACTGTAATATTAATACAGTATAATCTACACTACCCCTCCTCAGGTGACCACAGTGACGCTGGAGGACCTGCCCGGCTCTAGTGTGTCCACTCTGGCTCAGTGTTCTCGTCTGCGGTCCCTCACTCTCAGACGCTGTGGACTCAAAGCCTTGGACTCCATCAGCCAGCTTCCTCAACTCTGCTGCGTCGATGTTCAGGTCTGTAACTCCTCGCAAAACTGAAAATGATAAATCAGGGTTTTCTATTCACTGGAGATTCATCAGAGTTAACATAGAGCATTTCTTTTGCTTGTAAGGTAAATAAGTGAAAATAATTATGAACTGTCCTTAGTATTTATCATTATTCTTTGTTATTTTTTAGTATTTTGTGTTTTATTTTGTTATAAGAAGGAGTTTAAACCTTTTGCACCACGAGAACTCAATCCTAGTGGTCTTTTTTCATGGTTTTCTTGTTAAGTAAAGGATTTTTTTTACCTGATTTTAACTGTTATCTGTGGATTTAGTACTTCTTTAAATAATTGGTTGGTTTCACAAAGCCAGTTTTACTCAACTTTGAACTTGTAAAAGGGTTTAGGTCTGTTTAAATAGTATGTTATTGACAGTGATTATGGATTGTCAACATCAGCCTGGAGAACAAGGACAAATACAGATTAATAATTACTGAATGAATAAATGTTTAGGCTCCTTCTTTCCAACCTTCCAAACTCTGCTTGAGATATTTTTCAATGCAACAAAACTACGTACTTGTGTTTTTGCTCCTGCTCAACTAATAATGAGGAATGTAACAGCACTTTTACACGACTACAGCTCATCGTAAAAAGGAAAAGTCCTACGAAATGTTTAAGGACCCTCTAATTCTTTTGATTTCTCACAGGAAAATGAAATCTCGTACGTCGACTGTGAAAACATGACCCGTTTACGTGTGCTGCGACTCGGTCACAACAAACTGACGTCCGTTCACGGATTGAGCGGCGCTGAGGGTCTGGCTGTTCTCGACCTCTCACACAACAACATCAGACGCATCGGTAAAAAAACACAAATCCTCTCATTTGTCTTCTCATTTTATACAAGACTGGATGCATTTCTGTATTTCACCACAAGAGGGCAGAAATATGTCATCAGGCTCTGTGTATACTTCACTGTGAAATTATTTATTAATTAAGCTCTTACTTAGTTTCTTTTTGTTATTCAGCTGGTCTGGAGTCACTGAAGAGGCTCCAGAGTTTATCCCTGAGTCACAATCAGCTGATCAGCACCAAAGGACTGAGCGCTGTGCCCACTCTGCTGCATCTGGACCTGTCCCACAATCACCTGGCGTCGGTGGAGGGTCTGGAGAACTGCGCTCTGCTCGGCTCGCTCGTCCTGAGGGGCAACAGCCTCAGTCAGGTAAAAAACACTGAAAAATTAAAGAAAAAAACACAAAAATAACTCCTATCTGATGGTGCGTTCACTGACTGCTCCTCTCTTTGTTTGTTTATAGCCTCCTGATTTAAACAACCACGTCCTTCTCAGAGAACTACATCTGGACGACAACAGCCTCTCCTCCCTCCACAGTCTCACCGAGAACTGGCTTCCCATGATGCAACACCTGTCTGTGGCTCAAAACAGGTTCACCAATGCACTCGTCTTCCACACTTCAACAACAACTCTGGAGTTTTGAGTGTTAATGTACTTCAGGGCAATTAGACCTACAACTTTAAGATAATCTGTCAAAGAAGAAAAAAGAAATAAATCATTGCTCATAGATATGTTATTCTTATAGTTAGGAATATTTGGTACTTGGTTTTATTTTGCTAGAACATTGTGAATTCCCAGTGTATGAAAGAATTTAAAATAATAAGTGATTGTATTTTCCAGCATTACCCAGCTGCCCTGTCTGTCAGACTTTGTGTCCCTCAAGACGCTGGATCTTCAGTTTAACTGCATATCAGGTAACAAACAGCAAATGCAAGTCATTACAATATACACCATCAATTCTAATTTTATTTTTGTTACATAAACAAACCTTAATTATGGAAGCCATGCAATTTTTTCCTCCCGTTTTTTTTATTTTAATGACTTAATTTTGTTTTGTTTTCTCAAGATAAAGACTTAATTTAATAGTTTTCCTTTTATAACATGAAAATAAAAGTTGTTGTCAAAAGGATAGAGTCTTTCTTATGTGAATGGTGGTTTGTGCCATTGCTCCTGTCTGCTTCTCCAAACTGAGACTGTGCTGACATCTCTCTACTTTAGAAGAAAAAATAGCTCTGAACTATCCATTTAACAGAATTTGACAAACCTCTGTTTTATTTCATTAAGTTTGTGAGGAAAGTGAAGAATTGGCTGAAGAATTGACACTGACAGCGGCTGTGATTTATTTATTTTTTTGCTTCCTTTTTTAGAGCTGAGTGCTGTGTGTGAGACCCTGAAGCTGTGTCGGTTCGTACGAGAGCTTCGTGTCTCGGGGAATCCTCTTCAGCAGGAAACTGGCTGGAGGTAAGGCTCCAGATGCAGCCACATGCCACTCACAGGCCATTCTTTTAAACTTTTATATAACCGAACAGAACGGAAAATGAATGAAGTGATAACAGAGATATCAACCCCGTAATGTGCTGCATTCGTTGGATTCTTCTGCATTTTAGATTCATTTATCTGTTCATTTAGAAAGAAGAATGTGTTTATAGTATGGTTGAGTGATATGGACTCAAAATTATATCATGAATCACAAAAATTGGGATTAATGATATAAGTGACGATATAAAAATACTGAAAAACAATGTAATAATGTTTCCTTTATATAAATTAATATATAAAGGGTGAAAATACCTGCTCAAACCTTTCCTGACTCCTGCTTTCGTCTGCTTCACTCACATCTGTCCATCAGTCTATTTTAGCTTAATCCCTGTATAATGCAATAAAATGTAAAGTCTAAAGTCTCCGTTCACTGCGTGGGACAGAGTCTGGTTTATTTACAGTGGGACGTTACAACGGAGCGCCCAAGATTCAGGTTTGGAGGACAATTACGCTCAGATTAATTCAGCGGAAACCGTGAAGTTTCTGATCAAACAGAGACAGTAGTTCAGGCTGTACGCAGAGAGAGGAGCACCGTTCTTCTTAATGGCTGTCTCATGAATACATGTCTGATATAATCATTATATGAAAAATTTTATATCATTAGAAAAATTCTTCTTAATGGTCCAACCAATATTTTTGCTTTGAAGGAAATATTTGAAGCATTTCTTTGTTACATGAGACACAGTCCTGCCACAGCTGCCTATTGGATTACTATCAAATTAACTTTCCTCTTGCTTTAAAGGGCTGTGAGGTGAGGAATTTACAGTAAAAACCCAGAATAGTGTTTATCTCACCATCGTTCCGTTGGCTCGGTGAGTCCAAACATTCCTGCCCAGTGCAGTCTTCTCCTTCTCAGTTTGGGATTATCCTGTGATCCAGCTCCGATATTGGATTACTGCACCAACTCTGACATCTGCGCCGCGTAAAGACCCTGTCATTTTCAAAATATTGACACAGCAAAAAAATCTATTACAAGTTTCTTTAGTCATACTCTAAAAAAAAGAGTTATTTTTATCCGGTGACAGTATCCTATAGAGACTGAGAAGAAAACACTAAATTTAAAAGCTCTGTATCAATGGTTCTTAAATGTGGTTTGAGTTCCACTGGTGGTTTTTCTGAGTGGTACTAAGGAGATTTTAATAATTTTTTCAAGAGTATAATTTAGAAATATAAGCAAGAAATCAAATCTTCTCTCCACACTCATCTTAGACCAAGTTTAGACCTGCTTTAAACCAGTAAAATGAAGTGCAGTTGTTTAATATAGTCACTTCATGGGTGTTTCAAGTGCAGTTTTTGTGTGGATAACAGTAAAGAATATTTATATAAAATAATAAATGCCCATGTTTAAACAGCTGTATATGTAGAATAGTAGAACTGCACTTGTCTTTTATTGTAATAATGACCTGAAAAGAAAAAAGAAACATTTGGAGAGTGGTACTCATTTGGCCTTTAAATAGTAGTTTGTAAAGTTATTTTTTAAGTTAGTTTTTTAAATCTTTTTAATGTTTCTATAGATTGTGTTTGTGAATGAAATGTGTATTCTGCCAAAGACAAATTTCTGCCTTTGTTTACAGATGGGAGACAATAAATTCAGTAGTTTTCTGAACAAGCTTGAGTTGTACCATTTAACTTAGTAACTTAGAGTAGCCATAAATCTTTAATGTAGGCGGAGTCTCCATACTCATACCTCCTTTGGTCATGTAACTCACCTGCACTGACCCGACCTGTGCTGCTGCCGTGGAAACAGGGCTTTAGTGGAAGACTTTATTCGCCGGGATGTTTGCCTGCCCAACTCTCACCAAAAGCCCCTTAATTTATTAAGTTTTGATTTGGAAGATCTTTTCCTGTTTATGCAGCGTAGCCTTGTCAAACACAATCTGTGATCCTTGGCCGTTTCTCCTGCCGCGGCTGTAACACTACCTTCATGTTCGATTCACCTTTACCTAACCCCCAAACGCCAACAGTGGGATTAACCCTGTGTGTTTCCACCCTCCTGCCCCTGACCCTTTCATCCCGAGCCAATCACAACACGCTCTAAATTAAAACACCAAAAGGCGAGCGCGAAGACTTACAGTCCCTGATCCTGCAGCCGAGAAGAAGAAAACACGAGGGCTGATTAACCAGAAGGTGCTTTAAGAGTCGCTGTTTGGGAGGAAGTCTTGAATAAACTGTTCACACGTGGCACAAGGACGACATAAAGAAAGAGGTGGACCAAAACATTTAAAAATCATATACAACCTGAGCCGGAATCCAACCCAGGTCTCCTGAGTATGTGGTATTGTGAACCACCGAGACGCTCCAGACCAAAACATTTCAGTACAGCTTCTAACTTGAGACATTTAACTAGACATTGTCTCCTTTTACAGAACTGACTACTGAATCATTTTCTCTAGTTATTTAAAATACCTACTATGTGTAGTTTTTTGTGGCATCTGCAGATTGCACTTGAAATTTTATACCCCCCTCTTTCTGCAACCTGTGAGCTCCTCAAGTGGGGCTGTAGGGACATTAACAAACCTCATCAAATTGTTTAATAATGATGAATTATTTGATTCTCCTATGAGTGATTTCAGAATTATGTCTCCTTAAACAGAATGTGCCTGATATTTTTTTCATCTAGTTGTGAAAATGGTTTAAACCACAAATACTATATTGCAAAAGGAATAATTTGGGAAAAAACAGGCTTTATGGATGCCATCTGCTGTTTATTATAAGGGATTTTAATAGATGATCCAGCGCTGAAGTTGCAGCTAAGCTAAAGTTAAAAGTCTAAACTTCAGTTTTGTTAAATTTTGTGGAGGAAAAGTTGGTCCGGTTTTATTTTTATAAATAAAAGAGAAGCAGGAGAGGTCCCTAGGCTGCTTTTGGGGCTGAGTGGAGTCTGAGACAGGGACAAAAAAAGAAAATTGTGACTATAAATACTGATAATTTCATCGATTGAATGAAAAAAAATTCAGTTGTTTCTTTGAATTTGTATTGGAGCTTTAGGATTGAACCAGATTTTTTAAATTGAAGAGGTTTGTGGACTAGACAAAAGAATTAAAAATAAATAATAAATAGTAGGATGGCTGACCAGACTAGGATAAAACCAAATGAAAAGTGATACATTGGGATTTTTCATTAGGGCTTTCTGTGTTTGTTATAAAAGTGCTTTTTTTGTAGTTTAGATGTCTAGCCTCAGTCTGGAGCAACTGACTGTGGACCAGTTAAATGAGTGTCAGGAAAAAGCACATTTTAAACAAGTGTGTAAGAGCTTTTTCCAGTGGCATTCATCCTGAGCTCATTAGGTTATTGTTTGAAATACTAAAAACACCGTCTGTACAGCCATAGACCTACTTATAAAACCCAAAAGGTAATGGTTTATTGTGAAAGTAGTCCGTCAGGTGCTAAAAAGGATTCTACTTCTTCTTCTTTGGGCAAAATCAATCACGCAAACCTAAGTTAAACTAACAGTCATTTTGTGATATGTGGTGTCTTGGTTAAATTTCACATGTTTACAGAGTTCTTGTCCAAAAACATATTGTAACCACAACAGAGAGAGTCCTTTTACTCAAACAAAGCTCCTCCAACTTTTTAATGAAAATGGCTCATTGTAAACATCAACAGCTCCTGGGATCCTGTTATTCCGTCCATACGTCGACTGCCTTTTCCCAAGTGGCTCTGAGTGGCGTCCATTTCTGAATTGAATTAGGCTCCCCTCCTCAGTGAGCTCATGTATAACCATCAAACACGGCCCTATTTGGGTTTGGAGCTTCGTTTAGAGTTGGCCAGCCCAGACTCTTTTTGCCTTTGGGGCTGGAATCCAACCCTGGTCTGTGTTGTAGAGACCGAGAGGGCCACATCAAAAACACATCGCTCTGACAGTGCACAGACCCCGAAACCAGCCAAACATGGTGGCACTGAGGGAGAGGATGTCAAGAAATGGGACTGTAACACGGCATAGGCGTTTCATTTCAACATCAGTTACTGTTGGTGGAGGGCTGAGCTCCTTTGCTTTCGTTGTGAGGTGGGGTTTAGCTTTGGCAAAGATCAGTTAATTATCAATGAAGACAAGCTGAGGTCTATGATCCACACAAGACACAAAACAAATAAACAATGGACATTCAAATTAACAACTACTATGTCATGGTTTTTCCACTTTTCAGGCACTGATTTATGATTTTCTGCAGACTAAAACTCACTCACTAGGTCAATGGTGTCAAGTTATATTTTAACATTAATTTCCTCCTTTTATGGAAACTGTTTGTAGTTTGTATTTGAACAGGTTTCAGTTGGATTTTAACAGGTTTAAGTCAGTGTTGAACAGGTTTTAGATGGATTTGAATAGGTTTTAATTGAATTTGAACAGGTTTATTCAGATTTGAAAAGGTTTTAGTCAGATTTGAACAGGTTTAAGTCAGATTTGAACAAGTTTTAAATGGATTTGAATTGCTTTTAATTGGATTTGAATAGGTTTTATTTATCTTTGTAGTGAAAATCAAATCCATTAAAACCTAGTGCCAAAAATATCACTTTTTAAATGTATTGAAGGGCCACGTATTGCTTTGCAAAGGGCTGCATTTGGCCTCCGGGCCTTGAGTTTGACATATGTACTGGACAATAAAAGTGTGTGGAACTAAGCTGAGCGTCTCTCACAGGGGGAGAATTAAATCTAAGCTGATTTTTCGATCTTATTTCACAACATGAACAGTACTTACTTTACCTCGCTGCAGCACTTTTTCCTTGTATCTAAGTCATATTACAGTGAACTCAAGCTTTTGCAGGTGTCTCTCAAGCTGTATTGTCACCTGTCCCATGTCCTGAAATCCTTATTGTTGAAAATAAGCGTGTCAAGTTTGTTCACTCATGTTGTTTCTGCTGCAGACTCATGGGTTCTGGAGCATGCTCCCAAAGTATCAAACTCTGTTGTGTTGCTTCTATAAAAAAAAAACTAAAGACGGTACTCTACTTGATACAACTGATGCAACGTGGTTAATTTTAAAGCCATCTTTCTTTCAGATAGTATCTACTTTATTTATCCATCCGTCTGATTCTAGTAAAACACAAGACAAATGTATTAAAAAGTGCCCAGATCCATGGTACATTACTAATACATTAAACCAAACTGAAGTTTAGAAATTACCGTAAACTTTTAGCTCCGACTTTTCCTGCTGTTTCTCTGTTTAAAAATTCGGCGCTGAACATGCACTTTCTCTGTTTTATTGTCAACCATTACTTCCTTATTGACATCAGTGTCGACCAATGGGAGCGCTCCTTTTTCCTGAAGTGAGCTGTGATTGGCCAAAGCTCCCGTTTAGGACTGAACATACTCATCTATTAAAATCCTTGATAATAAAGCCTAGATGATGTCTTAAGATCTCATTCCTTTTACTATATTCTATTAGCTGATCAAAATGTTCCTTTTCTTTTTCCCACTTTTGATTTACCAACTTCACCACATTTGGACACTGCTTTTGCAACTGGAAATGGTAGCTAAGGCCCTCGGTTTGAAAACCCACTAAAGGACCAGAGAAATAAACTCACATGAGACTTTAACTTCTCAATAAATAATGTATATATTTATGCTGTGATGTAATTTGTGTTGATTTAATGGGTTCTGGAAAAGCTACTTTCCTCTTGTGTCATACAAAATGTAACAGCATATGTTTTCTCTGGGAATCAATTCAGTAAAACCCACGTCTCATTCTAAATGTTTTTTAAACCGTTGTTGCCCGAGGCTGCAGTGTTTTTATTGTTGCTGTTCCCTCGTGTCCCGTTCCGTTTCCACTACACCACTTTCCCACTGAACATTAGACCGCGTTCGGACCGAGCTGCGACGTGAGACTCCCAGTTTCCCTGCAGATATTTGGGATTCCTGGGCTCGGACATCCTTAGCCTCAGGCGATGGGCGAAGGGTCCCGCTCCCCCAAAACTCACAGACGTTTAGGGACGTCCCCAAAGTGAAGGCACTGAAAAACAAGTTCCAGTGGAAATTGACTCTTATATTTCACTAATATTGAATTAACCTGTTCATGACTTTCTAAAATTAAGTGTCACTGTTTGAAAGAAAATGCAAACTTGCTTTTTTAATGAAAGGGAAAAGTGTGTTTCATCATTTTATGTCACCCAATAAACTTCAAAGTTTTATAAAATATAAAAAAGATAAAGTTCCCCAGAGCCTTCCTGCTTTCAGAAAAGATATTGAACATACCGCAATAAGATCTTAAAATATATTTACTCCAATCTCTCTCCGTGGGATTGTTTTATGGATTTTTGTAGAGTTCACAGAGTTTAACCTTAATGATGATTTTGTGTGATTTAATCTGCTTGTTTTTTCCAGATGCACGTTACAGAAGGCAGTGCCCGGACTGAGCTCCATTGATGAACAGCAGACAGACTCTCTCTCATCGTCTCCCGCTGCTCCCTGCTTTATCCCGGCCTCGGGCAGCTTCCTCTCTCTGTGTCAGACTCAGCTGCTGCAAATCAAAGAGTTACAGCAACGACACGACACAGAGATCAGGTAAAATCATAGGTTTGTTTGAGCAAATACATCAGAACACATTCTCCAGGCTCAAAGAAAGACTGATGCAGAAGGTTAATAAGCTTCCACCCACCCCCCCCACAAAAGCCTGTTTGGGGTGGTTGGGGGAAAAAATGGTGGGGGGGGGGGGGGGGTTTCCCCCCCCAAGCCCAAAGCTGCTGGGATAGTCTCCATTGGTCCAAGTAGATGAACGAATGAATGAATAATATGACATTGCACAGTGATAGTCACAAAATAAATTAATCTAAATGTTCAGATTAGATCAGATTTGGCTTTATTGATAATCTTTCTTATGTGAAAACAGATATTAAAATGCCAACCTTTTCCAAATGAGTATTTCCATTAAATACTGACAATCAAGTGAACTCTGTTGGAAGTTTTGTTATCTGAAGTTTTATTTTATTTAAAAAGTAAAAATGAACCAATTAATCACGACAAAGCAACATCTCCTGAATGCATTGTCAATATTCATCCCAGTTTCACTTCACTTCTCATTTCCCTATTTCGATTTTTTCTTTCTTCCCATGATTCTCTCTGTAAATAGACATATCCAGCGCTGGAATAGACACTTTTTCTGCTTTAATGGCAGCTATTACTTCCTTGTTGCCCCCTTCTATTAAAGCATGTGATTGGCCAACGCTTCCAGTATGAGCTAAACATTTTCATTTTTTTAAATCCTTTGCCTAGATGTCATCTTAAGGTCTTATTTTCTCACAGATTATTCCTCAAACACATGAAAAAAAATTGCAAATAGTTGAGGGCTATATTTCCACTACATTTTCATATATTGCTTTATCGTGATATTATTGTGATCACAGGCCGTGTTTCGCTAATCCCATTGTACCCACTGAAGCAGTTAATTACTTAAATATCTGTCTTTTTCTGGACCAGTTCCTTTGAGGTGACACTTGTCTCTCGTCACTCAGATGTGTGTCTCTTGTCTGTGTGTGTGTCTAATCCCGTATAATGTCTCTTTCATTGAGCGGATAAACCCACTCCAAAGCCACATCAATGGAGACTTAATGAACCTATTAGCTCTGATTGGCTCCGCTGCCCTCTCTGTCCTGCCCTCGAGGGTCCAGTCCAGAGACACTTCAGTGGACGTCCCGTGGCCTTAAGTGTAGCTGCCTCTCTCTGACAAAGGCCTGGGTCTTCAGTCTCAGTGGGACGACACACAGACGGGGCTAAAGGGACACGACCCCGCTGACCTCTCCTCTTGTACCTGCTGGGTCACCGCAGGGTCACTACGAGTCTGAGTGACACCAGGACGAGCGGGACGGGGCAGTTTAAAGTGGATTTAGAGATGACAAGGGAACACAAACACAGTAATATAGATGGATCACTTTGAAGTGTCTTAAAATAGTCCTGGTTTAGTTCTAGGTTTATTTTCGGTGTAATTGTTAGTTTTATATGGTTTAGCCTGTTTTCAGATTAGGGGGGCATAAAAAAGATTGTCATTGGTGCTTCTAACTTTTACATTTGATTGCACTACAATGACATTTGGTAACACTTACTGTACTGTAAAGCAGTATTACAGCATTATTACATAAAATATATATTTAACAGCTTATTATTTTGACATGGAAAGTTTCAGTGGGTGTGTATTTATCAAACAGTGTAATATTACTGCCATACAAGTAGTTACAGGAGAAATGGATGTTAGGATTGTTAATACTGTGATAACAGTAGTGTTTTTATATATTGTGTATATCCTTCAGACTTTAGGTTTAGTTAGGTTTAGTTTCCCACAGACTAGCCGTAGGTCTGTGGAGAGTTGTAGTATTGGCTACAGATATTGCCAACATATCTGCACTTTCTCTGGAGAGTAACCACTGAAGTTTCTCTCGGTTGGCGATGTTACTTCTGACTTACTTTACTTACTTACTTTCTGAGTCTGCACTGAGCACTAAACAGAGCAGCCACTACACATAACAGACACGGCACACAACGTAATACGTCATTTACCATCACAAACACCTGAACATTATATTGATTTCATTTGGAGACTAGTGCCAATTAGACTATTGCGGCGCATCATAATGTGATGTGGTACACAGAGTCCTGGTTTAGCCCTGGATTTGTCTTGGACAGAAACATGTCCCACTGACCAATCAGGGATGAGAAACAAGCCTCTGGTTTGGAGGAGATAGAGGAAGTCTTTTTGCAGAGAATGAAAAAAGTTTCTGCAGAAGCAGCACAGCTGACTGGAGCACAGACAAACTGTGAGCATTAACTTTGACTAACGACAGCCTTAAGATGTTACTTATTGGTTTTACTTGTGTATTTTGAATGGCATTAAGATGGTAATGGCTCTAATTGGCAGCATCATGTTGAGATTCATTAGTAGTCTTCACTCTTCTGTCTTTTCTTGGTATATAGGTTATTTGCCGTAGACTGGGTTTAGTCCTGCTTTAGTCCTTGTTGCTAGGTGGCCTTTCCCCATTGAGGAAAAACATCTACATTCAAACCGTAAAAATGCGAATAAAATACCAACCCACATAAGTTATTTCAGTGATGATTTACACCGAGATAAAGACCAACGCAGTGTTTGATGCAGAAAAACCTCCCCTTTTTCAAACAGAGCCTGCTCTCTTTGAAGACAGACATAATGGCTCCAAAAATGGCAAGGTTTTAAATTAAACATACTCTAAATATATGGAATATTTACCTGGCATTTCTCATGATTCACTTTGTCAAATAAGAAAAAAACAGCCCCTTTTGTCTTGAACCATTAGTGGAAGTGAGTGATTTAATGAGCGCCTACCAGGAACAGACACACAACTTTTTATAGAGTTTTTCCATCCATTTAGAGTTATATAGATAGTGTTAAATACATCCCCGGGAGGGACCAATGAGAGTCTATGTACACATAAGTTAATGAACGTGCAGAAGAAAGAGTCAGAAGTTTCAATATCTTTGCATTTGTTGAGGGTGTAATAGTGATTTTTTTTTTTTTAATCCTTGTTATGGCTTTAGTCCTGGTTTCTTCTTGGTCTAGTTCTGGTTTAGTCCTGGTTTAAGCTTGTTTTAGTGCTAAACTCAGCCTAAACTTTTAATTTTGGTTTAATCCTGGTTTAGTCCTGGTCTGGGTTTCGTCAAGATTTAGTCTTGGGTTGAATCCTGGTCTAGTTGTTTAGTCTTGGTTTAGTACTTCTTTATTCCTGTTTTTTGTTCTGGGTTTAGTCCTGGCTTATTTTAGGTTTAGTCCTGTTTTAGTGCTTATCTTCTCTTCTTCTTGGTTTAGTCCTGAATCAGTCCTGGTCTTGTTTGATTTAATCCTAAATTCACCCTGATTTGTTCTGGTGTTAACCCTAGTTTAGTCTTGTTTTAATTCAGTTTTGTTATGTTTTTTATTCTCATTATTTCTATCCCCTTATGGCCTTTTTATGGAGAGCAGTGCATGCATGTCCCGCCAAAACCCTGCAGTGAAAACCTATGTAACCAAAGCCGTGATAAACCCCACAGCTCCCCGTCCCGTCCTGACCGGTCACAGCGGCCCGGCGTGTGGCTCAGCTCTCACCTCTCCTAAACTCGGCCCGACACAGAGGTCAGGCTCGGGGTTAAACGGCTCTGTTGCTCCTTTTTGGAAAGTCTTGAGAGGGGCCCATTGTCCGGGAGGTCCACAGGGGTAGAGGGCACACAGCGAGGGGCCGAACGAAGCCAGACCAGCGCCGCGCTAACGCCTCGAGCCAAAGCAGCCCTCGGTCTGACCCGGAGCCACGTTTCATCTCTGAGCGGCGTAATAAGGAAGGGTCACGAAGATAAGCAGAAAGTTGACCACTGTTTTAATGTTGGTGGTCCGTCAGAGCGAGAGGAGGCCGGGACGGGCGCTGGGTTTGGACACTTACACCCTCTCTGTCAGACAAAACAACTGACAAACTCACACTGATTCATGACAGCTCTGTTTGATGGACCTCACTGAGAGATAACAACAATTATGTGATAAATGTGCTGTTTTTCAAAGTGTTTTATTTCCTTTCTTTCCTTTTTATTATTAGGTAATTCCTTTCCTTCTGAGCAGTTTTGTCTATATTTGATTTGTTTTACCTGAAATTTCATCTGGGTTAATCCCCTCATAATTTCCCGTACACATGACGACGAGGACGTACAACGAACCTGAAATTCGTCCCACTTCAGCAATCGTTGTACGACCAGAAATCGGTTCAAATTCAGGCTGAAAGTCGCGTATATGCCCGGCTTAACTGGATCGTGGCACTGTCCCAAAATCAAATAAGTGCCATCCCCAACAATCCCAATCACCTTCTGTACATGAACTGTGTCAAATGAGAAGCCTATTCACAGATGACTTTACTTAATCTGCAAAAACTGACAACACTCACAGCATTTTTCTATTATTTTTTACAGTACTGCCACGACTCCACTCGATGTGTTGAAGATTTCCGGTCGACATTTGAACGAGGCTCTTCGTTTGGCCGAGGAGCACAGGTTTCAACACGAATACGGCGACACCGCAGTGACCTCAGGGTCCGACAGAAACGTTTCAGCGCTGGCGGAGAACCATGGGTTGCACCATCAAAACCTGAACTACAAAAAGTAATTCCCTTTTTTCCTTTAACTGCATAAAATAGAGTCATCTCTCAACAATATACATGATTTAATATTCTCTACAGACCAAACATCTGAACTGTATTCCGGCTGTAGCCAACAAATGCTTACCTCACACTCTTTAAAATTACAATATAAAAGTCAGCATTAGATTATCTCGTCGTAAATGCGTTGCCAAAATGTATGCTTTTTGGTTCTGTTTCTCTGTGTAACCCGACGTAGACAACTCTGGAATAAATACTTTCCCACTAGGTGTTTCTGTCAGCATTGATTCATTCATCCTTTTGTCATGGGATTTGTCATCACATTGGCCACTCTTTTTTGCCACTTGGTTTCTTTAGTGTCTGTTTTATCTGGATCTATAAAGACTGAGACACGTGAGAGCAGCTGATGTGGTCCGTTATAAAAAATTTAAAAAAAGCCTCAAAATTCCTCCTGGACGCCTCTGAATTTAAACAAACACCCTCCTCTTTTTATATAATTCTTTTTATAGCAGCTCGGGGTTTTATTACTTTTTGCTGCGGGCCGTTTGTCATCATTGGAGCCACCTCTGTTTGATTTACAGCGCGAGATGTCGAACGTCTTACTCATTTTAACGCGCCGCTTCATCACTAATGCCGCGCTATCTTTGGGAGGAACATACATCTTTGATATGAAGGGGTGGCTGAAACTCTCCCGGGGCTCGCTCTCCAGATGTTTGCTCAGAAATAAATCCGTGTTTTTTGAAAGATGAAGGTGCTATGACATCATGCTCAGCCCTGACTCTCGTTCTTTTTTCTCTGTTTGTGTGTGTTTTTGGAGCAGTGCAGCGGCGGCCCTGATTCAGCAGCGATGGAGGAAGCACAAGCAGGAATGTACGAACAAGCGCAGCCCCTCCACAGACACGGGACACAGAGGAGGAGAGGGGGGAGGGAGAGCAGCGGGACGGGTCGACAAAAGAGACGATAAATGTGATCGTGCTGCTACTATCATCCAGGTAACAACTGAGAGAAGTGAGTTTATCACCTTAAGAATGAGTTTAAACATCGATTTCAGCCATAATGTTATGTCTCTTTACAAATAACATGTTACACACTTTTTGTAAAGTTAAAAAGGCTAATGTCTTCCACAAACCATTTTTGTGCATATCATTTTATTGACTGAGGAAGGAGCATTTGTACATAATGTAAATGTAACAAAACTCACCCTAATGTAGAGTCAGTGGGACCCTGGGCTTGGTGGTCCCATCCCAGAGTGATGGGAGACAGCGACAATCCAAGTGTGTTCTTTATGTCCAGTTTACTCCACAATGTCCTTTTAGTTGCTTTAGGAAGATAAAATGTTGGAAATGGGAGCAGGGTTTTTGTGCTTTTGTAGAGATCGCAGGAGATTCCACCTTGATTTTAAGTTGTTAATCATGTTGTCTTCATGATTGTGTTGTTGTCTTTAAAAAAAAATGCAGGGTTAATCTTTTATTAATGGGGCACTTGGTTTGTCGGTGGTAAAGCAGTTTTTTTGGGGGGCTTTATAGCCTCATTCGAGCAGATACATGTTACTCAGAGTGGGCTTGGGGCTTGTGTATCACCTGTTGTGATGAACTCGTAATTTAAAATTTTAATTTTAAGGACTCGCAGTATTTTCTTTAAACAAAAATTTGCTTACAGTCTTGTCTTCTGCCTCTCATCATTGGGCTTTTCCCTCGGATCAAAGAAACTCTCCAAATTGTGATTTCATAAACTTGGATTTGTAGGTATCACAGTTTTGAGAAACCCAGTTATGCATCTGGAGAACTCCGAAAGAAACCATGAAACTGTGGCTGTATCAACTTTCTCCTTGTTTCTGACGCTGTGGATGAACTGAGCAAACTCAGTTGATGCAACAAAACAAAACAAATATGAAGCGAGTGGGAACTTTAATAGAGCGACAAAAGCAACTAACAGTGCTTCACACTGTTAAGAAAAACTGTGAGATTTGTTCAACACTACGGCCACTTTCATATTTAACTTATCTGGTTGTTACATTCAGTCACAATGAATCTGGGACAATATAATATGTCAGGTACACAATAACTAGTGCTGTCAATCAATTAAAATGTTAAATCCTGTTAATCACACTCACGAGTTACTTACTACTACTTAATGATGTCCAGTGGAGTGTAGTAAGCGCGATAAAAGTAGCCTCCTCAAACTGCTGTGCTTTAGCTCCTTTTCAGAGCCTTTTTTAAGCCTTGAGACTTAAAATTGGCCTAAAAACAACCAAACATTGAAATAATCTTGCTGCGTTGACAGAGCTCATAGTTAATGTCTGTGAGCTGTATGTTTATGTGATCACAGTTAGCTCTTTTAATAAACAGGGAATATCGATTTAATGAAGTGTAAAGACATAAAGCTAGTGCTGTTTATTTTTTGCTCCAACTGTTGCAGCTGTATTATTTTATTTACATATTTAATGCTCATTGTCATTGCTGAGACTTTGGTTTAAAACCCGAGCCTCTCTCTGACAGCTCAATGTCTTTCCTATTAGAGTCTGGAGTCCCTTTTTTAAAATCACAGATCACTCTTTCCTCTGCGTTCATCCATCCTCCTGCCTCATACGTGACATCCAGCCTCTTTTTACTAATCCTTTAACCGAGAGCCGTGAGTTTCTTTCCTAAAAACACGCTACCCCACACTTCTCCCCGATCCCCCTCTCAACACGGGACATGTTTGATGAGTCCTCCCGGGCCGCTCCGAGGTAGGATAGGAGGGTACAGGGCGATTAATCAGCCTTCACCGGTGAGACTTGTAGGATTCCTGTTGAATTGAAGTTTGTGCCCCCCTCCTCCAGCTCGACTCCTCGGGGAATTGGAGGATTTAGGGCCAACGTGAGGCTGCATTTGTCTCGGTGCAGCCCTGGAGTCACGCAGAGTTCACAAAACAGAACGCTCAGCAATTAAAACGAGCGCTTAACATGTTTTATCTCCCTAATGGGATAGCGCACTGTTTTTACCTCTTGATTCATTCGTTTTGTGTCTTTTTTTCTGCTCCAGGCGTTTTGGAGGGGCGTCTCTCTGAGGAGGAGGCTCGCGTCTGCTCTGGCTGCAGCGTCGTATCCCGGTGGCGGACAGGACGACAGCTTCGAGGAGGTCGACGTGGATGAATTTGTCTTTGATGAGGTGTGTACACAAGTTCAGGCTCACTTTGATCCTCTCTTCTCTCTCTACATCCATCTGAAAAAACACACCAACAGAAGGCATTACAACCACACGGGCTTCATTAATCACAGGTTGTTTTTTTATTTAACATCATACTTAACATCTACTTTTATATTCTGTTAATATTATACCATACCAGATACAAGCACTGAAGCAGATTATTACTGACTTGCTTTAAAACATACTGGAAGTAGATGCCGTGAGAAGAAAGCCTTTAATTCACAAAACAAAACACAGTATTCAATTTAACTTTATTAATCCCTGAGGGGAAATAAAGTTGTTAGGTCTCTTCAAATTCATTGCTTCAGACTTCATCTTCCATAGACTCATTGATCAAACAGTCTTATTTCAGTAGAAGAAGTAGATCTTGCATTGATTAGCTGCTTTCAAGGTCCTAAAAAAGTCGTCCAGCGACTAATATCTTGAAGGGATAGAAATGTAAGACAAACGTAGAATATCCTGCTACGACCACTTTGAAATAATCATAGTCTGGGCGTCTCAGTAGCTCACCTGGTGGAGCTCGGGGGACCCAGGTTTGGTTCCGGCTCGGGTCATTTGCCTGGTGTCGCTCCCCTCTCTTTCCTGGTTTCCAGTCTATATACTGTCTCTATCAATAAAGGCAATAAAAACATTATCATTGTGGGCTAAGAAAGGACTGGTTGGATCATAATCTATTGAATGAAATTAAGTAATTTGAAGCAGAACAAAAGGTACAATTGCTCTTTTTGGAAGTTGATAAACAGCAACGGAATTGAACCCGGGTCCCTCAAGTGTATGGTATGTATAAACTCTACCATCATAATCAATTTTTGGGACAACACTGGTCTTAGCAGATTCAATTTGCATGTGACATGTGCAGAATTAAGTTGAAGTGTTTTTTTCTACAAACCTATTTATGTTAAAATATCCGCCTCCACAGATGCTGTTATGTAATCTGCTGATTATGAATAACTTATGTTTAATTTTATAAAAGGCTTCACTGGAGACTGAATGGTCACTGAGACTTTCTGAGGACAACACTCCGAGACTTTACCCCAAACTGGAGCGACCACTGTCTGTGAAGGTAAATAATATCTTTTCTGATGGAGGTGAGAGTGGAGGAGTCTCTAATGTCGCTCACCAACTCAAACTGCAGCCAATGACAAGTCCAGCACATAAAAAATGTCCCATATAATTATTATAGTACTACACCTTGTGATGAGTAAAGTATTTCCATTAGTTTGGTTGATTCCCTAAACCTTTAGTAAATGTTAATGTCCAGTGAAGCGTAAATGAAACAATAAAAGTTTTCTACTTTTATTTCTTTTGCCTCTTGGATGACAATTTTCAATAGTTTCAATTAGTAAAAAAACAACTGTGAACTGTTAGAAGATAATTAGTACTGTTATAAAGCATCCAGTGATTTTGTGGAGGTATAAAGTCTGTAACTGAGAAGAACTAAGGAGTTTCTCCTCTTGATTGTGGAGAAACCCAAAGGCCTGAAGGTCGCTCCTTTTCAGCAGATGTCATTTTTCACAGTAGCCAACCCTCGTGGCGTTTTTTTTTTCTGACTTCATTTACCTCTGGTTGGATCTTTTCTTTGGAGCGCGCTCAGTGCAGTACATCATCGTCACACGTTCGGGCCCTCGCTGATGCTCTGCAGCTGCCGTCGTGGCTGGTCTCACTCTGTTGACATTAACCTACACTTCAAAGCGGAGATGTACGGCGCAGCTCTCACACAAAGAGAAAATAGGATCTGGAGAATAATTAAGCTGTAGGTTTGACTTAAATATGGGCATTCCTTCGACATAAAAACGCCTAAAGCTCCAACAAAAACATTAGCCCGAGCTAAACGTGATTGTGTACTTTATATATCACTTTTTCTAATGTATACAAGGTTTACAGCAACTTGTCTAGACAAAGCTATAATTTTACTGCTAAATGTCCAGCATCAATGCCCTTCCAAACAATGCAGTATTGTTTTAACAGAGGTAAAGTCTCCCAGGAATTCAGCTCGTGGCGCTAAAGATGCAGTCATTTGGTATCGGCCCTTTTCATGGACACACAGCAGACACTTCCAGCTGAATTATTTTGCCCAGGACCATGTTTCTTGTTTCATGTTTTGTAGTGGATTGTCTACAACGTGACTCAGATGTAGCGCACCAAACTGAAAACTAAATGGACAATTTCTCTTTATTTTGGGCAGCCATGGATTCAATGTTGACAAGTCGTTTAGATCAACAGCAAAGAGAGAGTCCCCAACTCAAGAACCTGTTGAGCACCGTGTGACTGGCCATAGTCTCCTGTATTTACTGAACCTTTTCATCTATTAAAATCCATGATAATAAAGTCTAGATTATGATTTTTCACAGATAGTTTTCCAAATAAAGCCTGATAAAGCAGGTATGAAATTATAAAGCTCTGCAAAATGTGCTCATTGAGTCACACAATAATTCTCTCGAGAGACAAAGTATGTTCTCAGTGTTTCTGCGCAGTCAGAGATGTTTGGTCGAGCTTGGCTTCGATTGGAACAAGAGCTGTCCAGAGTTCTGCTCTGAATCTGCAATTAGCTTTTCAGTTTGCTTCGTTTATTTTCCATTTATCAGTTTCTTAGTTAGCCCAGCTAGTCTTTTTCCTCAGCAGCTTTATTGCCCCTGGAGGACATTTTTGAGAGACGAGCACTGCTTAGTTGGGCTCAGCAGGAGAAAAAACATTCGAGATAGAAAGTGAATCCTCAGAACCATTTAAAAGACAATCAAGAACAATTGTACTATAAAATATTATCTCAATCAATCAATTGATAACTTTCATAGTGTGTGTTGCAGGCTCCTGTCTCCTCTCTGGGACCGTCCCATTGGAGTCCTCCTTCAGCAGCGGACTGTGGACCAAAGCAGGCCTGGACAGAACCGGACGACTCTGTGGAGAGGGTTTCTCCAGAAATCTCCCACAGGTTTGTCTCATTATTTGATTTAGTCACACATCTTCTATTTAATGTTACTCTGATGTCATGACATAATGAAACTGTAGCCTTGTTCTCACTGACAGGTCCTGCTCAGGTTGGTAAGAGCTCATGTTTCCACACAAAAGAAAGAAAACTGAATCGCATTCTTTAGGTTGGATAGAAGAGAAAAAGAAACTTCTTCAGCCACATGTCACAGAACAATCAAAACAATCAAATTAACATTCATATCTTGTGTAAAGTTACTACCTATTGACACCTGGACATCATTTATTCACTTGGGAAGTTCAGGAACTGTGTGAATTTGGCTTAAAAAAAGTGCACATAGATTTTCTGTCAGGGATGTGTTTAAGTAAAATGAAACTACAAGATCAGGTCATCACATCTCAGCTGTCAATCAAAAATCAAATAGATCTCACTCACGTTTAACGCAACAAGCCCAGTTCAACCTTTAACCAGTCTTTGTTAATCCATGCAAACTTTGTCATTGACTCTGTTTCAGCTACAAGACTGTATATCACAGCCAATCCATATCTACTTTATATATTCATGAATATATATTGTTTTTCATGTATCTTTTCCCTCTTCGTGTGATTTCAGAAGCAGAACCCCTCCCTCTTCAACTGTGCTGACTGGACTTTCAAAGACATCAGAGAAGCTTGTGGAAGAATGGTAAAACTCTTACACATTACACTATCAAATGATATTGTGATATAATTTTAGTACATATCACCTTCTTTGTCTTTAATAGGGGCCTCACTGACAGCCACACAACGCTGCTCATGCTCAAAAGAGCCCAGAAGATGAAGCCCAAGAAGCAACAACAGAAACTCAAGGGTAAGTTTTATAGATATAAGTACTTTTCTTCCTAAGGGCACTTGAACCAAATCTTCAGGTGTGAAAGCTCCAGGACTGTGGTTCAGACCAAACAGCTGCTCTTTATTCTCAGTCCAGACCAAACTGAACCAAGGTCCAATTCGTGAAAGTGCATTTGCCGATAGTTTTGGACCAAACGCTGCAAGTCACGGGCAATTAATCACATGGAGAAGAGTGAATGGAGGGAAATGGGGAAAATAGATATTGGTCAGGTTTAAAAACACATAATACACATAGATTATATTGTTTTATGTTTTGTATGGCTTATTTTTCTTTTTACTCTACGACAAATGCCTCCTGTGAAGTTGAGTGTTTCCTAAAGAGCGTTATATTGATTTAAATCATGTCTTAAACAGTTTCATCTGTTTGTATTAATTATATATTAATGTCTCTATAGGCCCTGCTCCAGTCTGATTATTGTATTTCTCCAGATCAACTGTAAAATGAGCCTCTGCAGAGACACATTCACCACAATAAAAGCCTCTACAGGAGACAGGGCGACAGTGAACGCAGCGTTAAAAACCAAAGTGAAACCAAAAATTCCTGGACCTAAGGAAAACATAACAATTAGAGCGTTCTTAGTGTGGACCTGGTTGTGGACTTTCAGGAGAGAAAATGCCCTAAAAATGTGCAAGTGCATGTCAGGGTTCATTCATATAGTGATCTTTAAAGAGCAAACCAGTAGAGTCAAGATATGTATTCTTTTATCAAGACATTACTAAACTACTCAACGGCTAATGGAGAAGAAGAAATGTGATGTTTGAGATCTGTTTCCCTAAATGTTAAATGTAAATGTTCTTTTTTCTTTGGTTCGTGCCTGAGCAGAGCAGACCTCTCCACTTTGTGTACGCTAACGAGCCGTAACACTCCGCAGAAACCCGCGCCTGTCGCCTCCGATCGGCTTTTATTCCAGGGACTGCGGAGGAAACAGCAGCTGCCACGAAAAGCCCCTTTGACAGGCGTCGCGTGACCTCACCTCCGCTCGGCTCCAGCCAACAGTAGTCCCGCCACGGTTATCGGGCCTCCGTCGTGCACAGAAACCACGTCTTTGATCACGAACGCACAGGCCTCTTGTCGCGTTTCTGTTTGAACGCAGGTCTGTGTCGGCTGTAACTCCTCGTGGCACCGCTGCAGAGGAACCAGAGCTCGGATAATACTTTCCGAATGTTCAGTCGTGGATTTGTGCGTCTAGTTTAACTCCTGACTCATGATATGTCCTTCTTTGACCCTTTTTTGTCTTACCTCTGTTAGATCCAAACGTGCGGCTGGCCCTGTTTAAATCCTGCGCCTCCCAAATGAATCCAGTAGAGGCACGACACAGGCCCGTCCCAAGGAACAGACCGTATCTTCAAGGTAGGAATTCTGGATTAAATCGCATCACAACGTTCAAGTTCTGCCGTCTCCAACAACTGAATGATTAGTCAAAGCAAAAAGCATCTTGTGGCTTTAAATTGATCTTGTGCATCACTCGGTGTCAGTGTCAGAAATGTAGGACATTCACTCAAAGTGTGAACCTGGCTTTGAGCTTAAAGAGAGTGAAACAAGTGGACAGTGAGCTTAGAAAGAATTGAACTATCTTCATTAAATTGAGATCCACTGAGTGTCCAAATTAACACTTCAATCTCTAAATGATGCACTATGTAGTGATTAGTCCATTTTGTGTTGGTGTTCAAATGTCTAGTGAATGAAATGTAGTGCACTAAAAGTTTCCCACAATGCATCAGTAAGGGTTGTGAGCAGCGATGGTCACTGGACGGTCAAAATAGACCATAATGCTTTGCAAATTGTCGTCCCAAGACATGTTTAACTGTACGCAACAGAATGAAGGGAGTTAGAGACACAAGTCTGACCCTCTGTGGGAACATATTCAGTAATAAATTGTTCTGAATAAACCGTTAAAATGTAAAATCACTAGCATTAGCTGAACCTGAAGCTCATACAGACTCAAATATGAGAGCTTCCCTCTTGAGGAATAAAAAGGTTGTAATAATCCAGTCAGTTTTAGTCATTAATTGGTCAAGAGTTGTTGAATAAAACCCGTAGGAACGTTATTATTAATATTTATATCACTAAAGTCTTGCCAGAGTTTATTGCAAAAGTCCATTATCAGCGGAGATCAGCTAACTTTTTTAACATGTACACAGGAGTCACGTAACTATCGGAAACAGAAACAGGCCTGTAATGTCTGAAACTGTCCAATAACTGAGTGCACAATAAAGTCCTATATATAGCATTATCTCAATAAAGTCCTCTATATATAGCATTATCTCAATAAAGTCCTCTATATAGCATTATCTCAATAAAGTCCTCTATATAGCATTATCTCAATATAGTCCTCTATATAGCATTATCTCAATAAAGTCCTCTATATAGCATTATCTCAATATAGTCCTCTATATAGCATTATCTCAATATAGTCCTCTATATATAGCATTATCTCAATAAAGTCCTCTATATAGCATTATCTCAATATAGTCCTCTATATAGCATTATCTCAATAAAGTCCTCTATATAGCATTATCTCAATATAGTCCTCTATATAGCATTATCTCAATATAGTCCTCTATATAGCATTATCTAGTGATTGAGGGGTTAGGGGTTAGGAACTAGGGAGTGGACTAGGACATAGTCAACTCTCCCTTTTCACAGCTCACAGAAAAACACATGGTTAACTCCAAGTTTTTGCACCTTTTTAGGGTAAAATGTAGAAATACACTTGTGACTAAACCTAGTATTGATTTAATGTAACTAAACCTGGACTAAACCTGGACTAAACCTGGGCTCCCAGCTTTAAACTCATCCCAAAACATTACAGAGTTTTGCACAATTTACTCCAATATTTTTCTCCTGAATCATCAGCATTGACACCCCTCGTCTCCTCGGCCCGTCCTGTTTAGCCCAGCTCTGACCCGTGTGAGTCCCGGCCCCTCCCAGGGTCCGTCCCACTGCCCGCGGCCCGGCCCTCGCTCCCCGACTGTGGCTAACGTTTCAGCCTCTGACTGCAGCCCCTTCTGGAGGTGATTAGCCCCAAACCCATGACAGATTCTTTCCAAGATATCTGACGCGCCGTGTTTATTTTTCGGGCTTTTGGACATGAGTAACCCACTTGAAATGGGTATCGTCTTACATACCCACAGAGAGCGGGAGAGCACCGCCACCAGACATTCTCACTGCGCAAAACAGGAGAAAAGTATACATTTTTAGAGGATGTTATTGTGAAATAGTTTCCTGAGCATTTCTTCTTTCTTTCTACAGTGACTTTGGCTTTCCAAACTCAAACTGATAAAAGGCTGCATTAGTAAAAATGATTGATTCGTAGCATTTTGTGGAAACAATTACAAAGTGCACACTGACATTGCTCTATCTGTGAAATCTTATACAAATGCACAAAATATACACATACGTCTTAACTATGTTTTCAATTGTGTCAAAAAATAACACTGTTTAACACATTTAAAGCTCTATAAAACCCAGTAGAAGGAGCAATTAGTTCCTGTTCACTGTTTCTACGGCTGCCCAGAGAGGACAAACTGACTACTATTATTTGGTTGAGCTAAACACTGCAGTTTGTTGATTGGACGATAGATAATCCTCACTTGTGCAAAAATGAAAAGTGAAAGAAAGAAAACACAAATAAAGCTTGTCTGGCTGTTGTGATAAACATTCATTTTCCAAAAGCCTTTATATACAACGGATAAACTAAGTGGTGAAGGAAATTAATCTGTGTATGTCCAAACAGGTTTTGCCCAACAGCTTCACCTCTGGCCACAGACATGTCATAATCCAGAAAGTCCTGTTGCTTTGTAAATGTGCTGTATCTGTGATATATTTGATGTTTTCTTGCCTGGGTTTGTTCTGACTGTAATTTTTTTTGTCTATTATGAAGAACAGGAACCAAGCCTGATTAATTGTAGCGTTACAGTTGCATTTCATCTTTTCTTGTATAATGAAACAAAACTTTTTGAAACAGTTTTTGACAGAGTTGTTGTTGAGTGGCTCACGCTTTGTGAATTCCATTTATCGTCTACACTGCATTAAACACAAGCAGCACATGACAATAAATATTGAGTCACTAAAATGTAGGAAATTGGCTCTTTGTATTTAAAGTTCAGAAAGCTGTATCTGTAGCTTTATACTAATATCCTAGTTTAATGCCATGTAAAGTGAAAAGATTTGGATTTAACATGTCATTGATGCAACACAAAATCACTAGAAAACGAAATCTGCTAAAATTGACCAAAATAAACGGAGTAAAACAATCTGTATGAGATATGGACACAATAATGCAAATGATGGGTAGTGTAAAAAGTTTCAGATTGAGAGCTTCATGAGCCCGACTGCAGAAACTGTTTCATCCTGGTCTGTGAATGTGGTCTTGACTACTACTTTTATCATTATTTTCCTCCTTTTCAGAGACATTACCTGCTATTACCTGCACTCAGCGACATATTAACCACCAGACTTCACTGCGGTCGGACAAAACCCTGCATTGATCTGGGTTTGGCCTCGACTCTGACATACGCTCGAGGCGAACAAACACGATTCACTTCCACTTTCTCCAGCCCCAAACATCCGTCCTCGGGCCACAGCGACTCCGGGGGATTTATATTTGTATCTGAGGCCCTAAAACCCCCTGCCTCCAAAAGCACTTAACTCGATTTCACACTTCGAGTCTCTCGCAAAGCTCCGGCTGAAACTCTATCGTCGTGTTTATGATCCGTCGTCCAAAAGAACTTAACGTCAGAGTATTTACCACCGTTCATGTGTGTTCAATTTGAGATATCTCTCTCAGCACCAGAGCCTCGTATTTAGAGACATCAGGCTGATAGCTCTAAACAGATAAATGACATCTGTGATTAAACACTGGTTACAAAAATGTCAAGCAAGTCTTTTTGGATTGATAAGACAAAGAGGAAAGACAGATAAAATGACAGCATTAAAGAGTTTGGGATTTAAAAACAGTGGTTGTGGCTAATCTCTGCAAAAACACAATGAGCAACATGAGTAAACTGCTTGTTATACAAATCATTTCATAAAAGGCCTATGTTTTTGATGAAGCCGCAGAAACAGCCAAATGTAAGCTGTGAAGAAGGTGAACAATGAGAAAAAAGGACACTATTTGGCACCTATATGGAATAAAATACTCAGATCTGGACAGTGCTTTGTGATATTGTCAAAAGTTGCATCTTCAGCCAATCGCACGCTTTAATACAGCGGTGTCAAACTCAAAGTAGTGAGGGGCCGAGATAGGTAATAAGAAAAAGTCAGGGGCCAAAGATGGTGACACTTGGGAAGCTTTTATTACATTTTGAATGGAAGGCTTCATCAGAAGTTATCTTTAACATTATTTTCCTTCCTCACAGGTTTTAGTTGGATTTGAACAGGTTTTAGTTGGATTCAAACAAGTTTTAGTTGGATTTTAACAGGTTTTAGTTGGATTTTAACAGGTTTCAGTTGGATTTTAACAGGTTTTAGTTGGATTCAAACAAGTTTTAGTTGTATTTGAACAGGTATGAGTCGGATTTTAACAGGTTTCAGTTGGATTTTAACAGGTTTTAGTTGGATTTGAACAAGTTTTAGTTGTATTTTAACAGGTTTTAGTTGGATTTTAACATGTATCAGTAGGATTTCACAGGTTTTGATGGATTTGAGTAGGTTTTATTTATCTTTGTAGCAAAAACTAGCTTATCCTATAAAACCTAGTGGCAAAAAAAAATCACTAAACCTACTAAATTTATTGGTGGGCCTCACAAAACATTGCAAAGGGCCTTGAGTTTGCTTTAATAGAAGGAGGTCTCCCATTGGTCTACACTGGCTGGGTCCGAATCCACACACTAAACACTATATAGTTCATTGAGTAATATGGCGGCTAATTTTTAGAGGAGAGCAGGAGTCTAAAGACCTGAATGTATAGGTCAATTGATGAAACTAAAGTGCCCCTAGTGGATGAATGTGAGAGTGAATGGTTGTCCCTCTGTTTGTCTCTAAATGTCAGTCCTCCATTATCCAGGGTGCACTCCACCTCAAGCCCAACGCTGCTGGGATAGGCTCTAGAACCTGCAACTCCAGGAATAAGCGGTAGTAGATGATAGAATGAATGATGACTTATGTTAGTTTCGTTCTTTAGGCAAGAAAGAGCTACATTGATCAACATCAGTCAGTTTTATTCATTAATGTGAGAAGACTTTAAATTAATACTGATTTTTATCTTTTTATGTTGTGTAGTGTCTGAAAGTGTCGACTAATTAAGGACACTATACTGTATAGTCCTCTAAATAAACCAATAAAAACAGAGAAAGTGTTTATTCCAGCACTGGACACGGCTGTTGAAAAAAAATTCGGGTCATACAGCTTTAAAAACAATTACAGGTTATCATTTTATCACTATGTACAAATTCTTCTTTGATTTATCTAGCTTCACAAACTCATTTCTCTGAGTGCTGTTGCTGCTTCAGAGACATTTCCTGTCCTTTTCTTTTCGCCCGAGGGGAGCCATCCATCACTTGACACTTTTACTGCAGCTTCTCCATTAACCCATAAAAAAAACTGTAAAGCCTTTGTTTTTAAACCTCGACAAACTCCAGGAAAATGAGTTAAATAAATGCATCATTAGCTCCAGAGTGGGCCTGTCACGTTTCATTATCAGTTTACGCTCGTGTTCGGAGGAATTACTGTCAGCGCCGAGCAAATGTTTACTTTGAATTACAGCCTAATTATGGGATTTTGGCAAAAGTCTTAAATCAAGAGGCGCTCAGATCTTTACAAGTACGTTTATTTTATCAAACTGAGCAAAAATCTGTCATTAAATGTAGATATAGAGTATATATAAGAGTCTGTTTAAATAAAAAAGAGAGTGAAACAAGCAGCGATGTTAACTACTGAGGCAGCGCGTTCGGGTCGAGACAGAAAAAAAAAAAAAAACAGGAGAGAAAATAATGACACGTGGCGTTTATTTGATGTTTTCTGTCGTGTGCAGTTGGAGAAGCCGAGCCGGAGCCGGAGCAGACGGACGGAGAAAAGCAGCGGACGAGAAGCAGGCGACAGACGGAAAACACACAGAGGTACAGACACTTTGGGTTTTCATTTATTCAAAGGTGGAGCAGGCAAGTTTTACCGTTACCATTTCCAGAAACTTAAAACACATTTCTCTACACCTCAAATTAAACTGAACTAAACTAAATTAAACTGAACTAAACTGAAAGTAAATGAACAAAACCTCAGACTTTCCAGCCAAAAGCCCACAGTGAATAAATAGAATCACTACAAGAGATATGGCTTTATAAATACAGTTTTTTATAATTGCTAAAGCATGTTTTCTGAAACTTGGAGCCAGTGTGGCATTTTATTGTCTGAATATGACACATTTTCACCACCTTTGTAAATGTGTCCATCAGCGTTTGCCACTGCTCTGAAAAATCTGTAGCATCCTATTCACTCATTCTCATTAACTTTTTTATTTTACATGTGCAATTTTAGCTTGAGGGTCCCTAGAGGGTGCAAAAAGTGTCAGTGGCGTATAATAGATCTGTAAGAGGAAGTTCAAAAAATATCATAGAAGAAACATTCTTTCTGCAGAAGTTCATGGCATAAGCATCACATTAATTAAATACATAACACAGCTTTAGCAGCACGTCCAACCACGGTTTGTTTAAGCAGCAATGTTCATTTAAACTGTTGTGGTGAGTTTTAGAGCCATAGTGGGGTCTCTTTTAGCAAGCAATGACAGAATACAAGACAAAACTGAATACAGTGACAGATTTGTGTGTGTTCTGTTTTCAGCGAGCGTTTTTTGCCGGAGTTGAGCTGGGACGTTCTGAACGGAGGCAGAGTGCAGCTCGTGGTGAGTTTTTTTTTCTCCTTTTTCACAAACAGAGCTTCGTCCTTGTCTCAGATACGTTATTGTATTGTTTTGTTACATAAACTCTCATGTTTTCAGCTTAAAATCACATAAATAAACGTACACAACAACATCATGTCTAGGTTTTGGCATCAAATCCTTTAATTGAGGTGCATTGTGTATTCATTTTTAATTATGTCATATGTTTGCATTATTTATAATACATTTTATGTAGATCTGATCCATATAAGGTTACCTCTTAAATAAGTGTCTAATAAGGACTATGATTTAGGAATATTATTATTGAGAGCGGTCTCAAACTTGTTTTTGGACGTCAAGACCAAACAAGACCACAGCTGGTAAATTAGTCCATTCTTGGGACTGAATGAAAACCTCATTTTATATTTAATTAAAAATGTGTCTCCTTCTCCAAACACTAACCTTCATGAATCTGGACTTGGTCTAAGACTGGACTTGGACTGTTTGGATTTTTAAACTGTTCCCTTGTGTCTGTTACTGTGCACAGGTCCTGGTCTTGACTCGGTCTCGCTTCAGAGTACAAACATAAATATAAACAGTGTATTATATTTCCTACAATCATGTCCCAGGATGAGAACAGTAATATTAAATATGTACGTACTGCTGTAATGTAAAAGAACCTTTATCGGTCCCGTCCTGTGGAGTCAGTTTGGTTCTGTTCAAAGTGAAACGAGGCTGAGGTTAAGTCTCGCTGTGACACTTTCAATCGGATCAAAACTCACCGCAATTTATTCACTCGACTCTGAAAACTCCCACTGTCGCTCTGGAGCAGTTTGACTGGATTAGAGAACAGGACTGATGTGGTACAAAGAGGACAAGGCCACAGAAATACTTCAAGTTTGTCAGATGCAGTAAGACCATTTATAAGCTGTTTTCTGAACTGACAGGAGGCAGGTTGCTCCAAATTTCATCTCAGCTAAGGACTATCTGGCTTAATAAAGGTTCAGTTATGAGATAATCTAATTTATCAAAGCTGCGATGAAGACGCTGTTGACATTGTTCACTGCTTCTGAACTCATCATCCAACTCATGTATGACATCTCTTTCTCATGTTTGTGATGTCCTCTGTGCGCGTTTGGTGCAGGTCGACCCGGGACGTCAACATGTCGCCGCTGGACTCTGTTTGTCCTCTCAGTCCTGCCCCGGGATCGGTCCCTCTCGCAGAAACTGTGTGGGACATTCAAGTGAGTCTGTAAACATCACTGCTCAGACTGTACAGCAATGAAGGGTCATATATTCATCACAAAGGTTATTTTTATGTATTGAGACGGAGCTGTCATTCTTCCGATGTGCTCTGGAAATCCTTTAGTTAGTTTAAATAGTCGTTTTCCAGACGAGGAAGACAGAGTATATATATTATTTTTATTATTATTAAACAAATGAAGTGGAGTTAAATGACCTTCCACAGAAGCTGGATTCTCGTGAGATTTCACAAGCTCACTGAAATCCATCTTGTCCTGCTCCGGACGATATGATTTTTTACAAACTGCTGCAGGTTTGGGCGGAGGATGTAGTAGTCCTAACAGTAGTGAGGGTGTGTTTTAGGGTTTTAAAGCACATCAAACATTTTACCGTTTATTACAAAAGGACGGCTACTGGTTCATCCAAACACCTCCAGGTTTTTATCTAAAGAACCTGCCTTCGCTTTGCTTTCCTTTTCTTTATGTATGTTTTTATGTTTTTAAACTATAGACACTTTCTCAGTTTTGATAGTCATTACTTTTATGTTGACATCAGTGTCGATCCGTGTTATTGTCTTAGTCCAATAATAATCAGAGTTTTAATGCTGTCATTCAAATTTCTCGAAATGTGATGCAAAGAAAAAAAAGCAGCTCATAGATGTGTGATGCTCTACGCAAATTAAAGACAAATAGACGTGCTGCTTATTCTGGTGGTGCAGTTGGGAAAAAAAGTTGGTGTGTGCGCAATGAACCTCAATAATCAACAGTAAACACATTAATATCTATCTCTACTGCACAAAGAGAGGTCAGAGTCAGGACTGCAGTATGCTACTTATGGAAAAAGTCAGTGTGTTACTCTGGATATTTATTAATAACTCGCTGATTACAGAGCAAATCAGACGGATATATTAGCGTTTAATGCTACGAACAAGTCAGGTTTAACGTTAGCTTCTTTACTCTTTTTTAACAAAGGTTTCATGCTGTAAAATACTAAGGACACTTAAATGCAGCATTAACCTTAATGGAGCTATGAGCAGACTCCAATTACGCTCCACATGTAAACGCACTGACTGAGACTTGGTTTCTGGGAGACACAAGTACATTTAAAGGCACTCAGTGAGTTCACAGCTTCATCATTATCAACAACAAGAGTTATGCACAGATACAGTAACTAAATGCGAATGTTTCATAGATTTACGTTTCACAAACCTGCTCCATCTGAGCTCCACCTCTGATCGAGCCCCCATTAAACAGGACACGGGGTCGGGACGAGGCCAGAGCCATACCTTCAGCGGAGAATGGTCTTCTGTGAGAGCCAGCAGTGACAAAGACGCTACTGACGACAAACGGCAGATGACCGCGTTAAACAGAGCCAGGAATCCCTCCGCGTTAAATAAGAGCCCTGTCCCGATAACGAGGACTAAGTGGATTCTGGTGATGGCTTTAAAATGACTTCCACGAGGCGCAGCAGCAGCAGAGGGTCCTCGAGCTAAAAACTGCAAACTGTTGCCGGAGAAAAACTGGACGGTAACAGAAACCGCCTTTGTTTTCTCTGATAAAGACACCACTTTAGTCAAATTGTCCTGAGCTGTTTTTAATATGAATGTTTATGAGTGAAATCTTCTTATAAAAACCAATTAGATATTTCATAAACTCTTAAGTGGATCTTTCACAGTTAAATGTTTCCTTCCACCTTATAATGTGGTCCTCACCGCAGCCATAAAACTTGTTTCCTTTTTCTTTGCGAAGGAAACCACCTCAAATCTGCCTTCACTGCTTTTTATCTGAGTCAAAAGTTATCAGTTTGGTCACAGCGGTCGTGTCCAACGTGCCTCCATTTGTTTGTCTGCGGAGCGTCAAAATTAGCAACACGTGCGACTTCTGCTTTCAATTTAGGACGGACAATCGAACACAAGGCGGTTAATAAACTGGACTCAGCCGCTAAAACTTTGGGAAAATAAACACAGGAGTCTGATATTATAAAAGCAACGAGACTGAAACGAGCGAAGTGCGATTAGCTCTAGGTTCGTTCAGAGTGGAGAGAGATGTCCAGCTGCGCAGATATAAAGAGAGAGGGGTCGGGGCCCAGTCTCTCGTCCCCGGGGCCTCACACCTCGTTCCTGGGGCATCCCCCGCTGCTCCTCTCCTTGTGTGGGACGTCCAGGGAGAGACTAGGACACGTGGAAAACATCAGCACTCAGAGAAAGTGAAAAGGATCTTGTTTGAAAAGCTTCGGACTGATCCCAGGTCAAATAAAAGGCCCTTAGACACAAGACAGAGTTAAAGACTAGGGCCCAACGCTGGGAGGGGGCCCTTAAAATGAATATCATATATATTTTTTCCAATTTTAACTGATTTAGAAAATATAGTGCAGTATAATATGTAGTAGTTTAATGCTTCTGTTTGGATGAAGATTTTGAGGCAAACAAATAAATGAACATTACATGAGAGACCATAAAATAGTTGCGATACAAGTCATTCTTTGCAATATTGAGACATTTATTATATTTATTGTGCAGCCCTAGTGTCTAATGTGACTTCTTGTGCCTTATATATGTCCTGTTTTCATTAACATTAACCTGCCATGGGACTACAGATGAGGAAATGCCTGCGTGGCTAAATCTGACATATTTACCTGATGGACTGATGTACTCATATTGATTAAAGCAGCCCTGCGTCACTTTTAGCCCAAAAGTATATATTCTCGTATCATTGTATGGTTCTTAGATATGAGAGAGTAGTAGAATCATGTCTGGACAGAAACCTCCAATATACCTTTCCTGTCCCGGGACCAGGACTTACAAAGACATGTTCTTTTCTTCCAAACTTGCCTCTTGGATAGTCTCTACTTGGAAACAAATGATGTCCGTGAATATGTTGTAACAACACAGAGAGTCTGTAGAGGGATCTGCGCCCTCTACTGGAGAAAACTTACACAGGCTTGCTTCAATTTGCACTTTCCTGTATTAAATAAACATAAACTAAAGGTTCACACAAGAAGTAAATGGTGCTATGCTACTGTTGCTGAAAGGCTAGACCCATTCAATTTCTTAGTGAAGTGGGTCCAGATCCCTAACTGTTTGATCTGTGTGCATTTGTTCATCCAGGCTAGTGTCCACCTGCTTTCATTTCATAAAACTGGAAAATCACAATTACTATTTACAAACTGTCTGAATATCAAAGTAATAACAATAACGTGACATATTTAGATTGTGATTCGTGACACCTTCTTTTCCTCTCGTTTCAGGGAAAGACGTCCCGTGTCCGAAGCGAGTCTCATCAGCTCCTTGTAAAAAAGAGCGCATCTCGTTCAGGGACAACGTGGTGCAGCTGAGCGGCGGCTGGGGCTCGGGCAAAAAGAGGCACAAAGTCACCAAGTAACACTCGACCAAAACCAGCCACAGACATTTTTAGTTTCAAGTGAACGTCCCGCTTTAGGAAACTCTCTGATGCTGTAAATCGCACAAAAAGCACTTATAACTTCTCGACGCCAAAATCCAGAGCCAATTCTGGGTTAGTGCTCTCTTTTTTAAGAATCACTTTTTTATTTAAAGACTGGAGTCACATGATTATTGTTTATGTCTGTGATAAACACCAGCTTCAGTTTTAAGTAAAAGGTTAAAGATGGATTTGCTCTTTTTTTCCAAATAAAGCTAATCTTTTTCTCACTCTTTTCAAAGTAAATGGTGATTCAGAAGTTTTTATTTGAATTTATTGGTCATTATTGTCTCATTTAAAGCTCTGATGTTTGATCTAAAATAGCACTGATACCATCACATGACAAATCAAGCAGTCGATTAGCATTAGCCTGTTTCCTCTGAATGTAACTGTAAAATCTGTTTGAATAAAAGTCAAAGCTTGTGTATCTGTCGAGAAAAAACATCCCAACAAATATTAAAGAAACTTAGATCAAGATTCAAGTGCATAATTAACTTAACATAGTTAACTTAATAAAAACATCTATAGTTTTATAATGAAACGTATATGTGTATTTTTGATGAAACATTAAAATATAGAAGCAGTGTTATGCTCTTTTCTGTCACAAAGGCACATTTTATTTGAGAAAATGTGTTTGCATCATTATAAAGTTTGTTGTCACAGTTGATTTAAAATGTGGTGTTCAGGTAACGTCCTAAATGGGTGGATTTCACAAACACTGCTAAATGTAAAATATTATAACTTGCTCTGTGTTTTACTCCAGATTCCTTTAGGACCATTCAAAAATATCTCTTTACACAACAGGGCAAAAAACAACAACCCCAAAACAAACAAAAAAACAGAAAAAGCTGACACTGTAATTTTTATTCTTTTTATTATCAAATGGTTAATTTCTATAACTAAACCCAAATGTAGCTATATTATGCACCAGCTGGAGTCTTGCATCCATCGTCTACTGCTTAAAGCAACTCATTCGCTCTCAAACTGGACCAGAGACTTGACAGGGTGGGTTTTCTCCAGGTACTCCAGTTTCCACCACAAACATCAGAAAACAAGCTGTAGTCTGTGGTCAGTAACATGACCATTTACTGGTGAAAGTCCCTGGTGCTCCTGAGCAACTAAGTGACCTTTTTACTGTTACTAACATGAACATTAGCTCTTATTGGATAAAACTGATTGAATATATTTAATCACCAAACAGGTTTAATCTAAACCCTTTACAAACGCTTTCTGTGTAAGCCCTCCACATGGTTCTGTGTAACAGGTAGAGACCATCTGGTGGGTCAGGTTACAGATATACCACACGTGCTATTCTTGTTTTTGTGCATTTATTGCTGCTTTTTTTGGTTACGCGCTACGTCTCTTCCATAAAATGACATTTGAACAAACCTGTGAAAGAAACCATCTTGGATTTTTTAATGGCCTGAAAGACTGTGCCTTTGTCCATTTTTATATACACTCTGGAGTTTCACAATTTAACATGCACCTCTCATCTAAATGGCTAATTTTGTTGTCAGAGGTCTGCTTTAAGGCAGTTTAGATGCAGATTGTCTCCTTTGTGTGAGTTCAGTTTTATTTCCCACCAAAATTAAACAGTGAAACCAGCCTCTTTATGTAATTTGTTTACTCTTGACTTATGGCTAAATTATATGTAACTTTAGACCCACAGAGCTCAAACCGCTCCACCACACGGTGAGATAAGATGAAGAATGTCGCTGTCAGCTCAGTCCTCGCTGCCAATACGACCTCGAGTAACAAAACTCAGTCTGGGAACAAGGTTTAGTTTTAATGAAGAGCTGTCCTCACACGACAAATGACTGGGAGCTTATGAAAAAGTTGTTTCTTTTGTCAGACATTTTGAACAGAGTCTAATGTGAAAAGTGATAAAAACGACTCCACAAAAAATAAACCAAGGACCAAACAAGGACTGGGACTAAATCAGGACAAGCTTTTTGTCTCAGTTTGACGAAGCAGAAGGTTAAAAATATGATAGAATGATGGGGTTTTTTTTAGTACAGTTTTGAAATGGTTTGAAAACTGCCTTATTTTAAGTGGATGGGCTGCTTAAAAGTAATAATATTAAGGCTAATGTTTGGACTTCAAAAACACATTTCCAGATGTTGATATTGTCCATCTCGTCCTAAGCTGTGAAGCTGAGCGTTCAGTTTCTTGTTTGGGGAATCCGAGGACTCACACCTCTTGAACCCGTCCCGTTCTGGGCTCGACGTGGCGTTGGTCTCGGAGCCCAGCTGAGACTCTGTTTGTTTTAGGACGTGTCTCCGGTGGCAGGACTGACCTCGGGCCGAACCAAAGCACGAGTCCGGATCGAGGCAGGTGGTGTGGACGGGACACAGCAGCACTTCCTGTTTGAGTCATGTGACCAGGCTCTTTCATTCACACCACAATCCTTCACTTTATTTAATACAGATGGGAATATCTATATCCTATTTTTATAGAATATAGGCCTCCCTCCTCACAACAAACACACACAAAAATAGATATTAGGTTTGCTGTATGACATTATGAGGCCAAACCTTCTGTTCTGTGTGACTTTAACAGCATAATTTATAGTTAGTTCTACTTTTAACAAATGTTTTGACAGTAAACTACTTCCAAACAGCACTGTTTAGAGAAAAAAGGGGAACAGAAATTCACTCCAAATGAGGACTGCATCTAGCTTTGCCAAATAATGCACCCACCTCATTTATAGCAGGCGAACACAGAAAGTTTGAATGCAGTGTCCTCATTGCATATTTTTACAAATACAGAAGAAAACTTGCAAAAAAAATTATTACCAAACTTGTGTAAACCTGTTAATTTGCTGTTTGAAGTAGTCCCCATAGAGCCAGTGTGCTGTTGTATTTTTTATGAGTAATATATTATTATCCATTAAAGAACTTATTTTACCACAGGAAATCTCTTTAGGCACTGAAATTATGTTTTTTACCTGCAAAAAAGTAATTATGGCCTCTGCATTGTGCCTGAGCATGTCCATAGCCAGTTATGAGATCACCCTGATTAAAAATCCTGTGTTTGGCCATGCTTATAATTCTGTATGAAGGGTGCTTGGAATACATTTTACTTTTTTTATTTTTTTTATTTGCCCAGTTGGGTTGCATTTGTTGACTGACTTAAAATTACATTATTTCATTCTTGACTGTAATATTTTAGAGATTATGATCCAACCAGTCCCTTCTTTACTTGTTAAAATAGGCCAATATCTTCTCCCACAGTCACGGTCACTTTTTGGCACAACACCGAATTTGTTCAGATTTAATTGCGGGCTGTGGGCGTGGTTTGTCCCGCTGTCCTGGAGCGAAGAGGGGCGGCTCTGTGGACCATATCTGCGGGATATAAACCTCTCCCTCCCGGTCTCTTCAGTCAATACCTCCGTACCTCTTGCTTTAAACGCACAGCTGAAAGTTTTCTTATCTTTTTATTTTTATTTTTAATTTTATTATTTGTCGTGTTCGGGATGGAGTTTCTGGAGGAGAAGTTCCCGCTGAAGAGCTCCGGGCTGAAGGCCGGGGGAGACTTCTACCTGGAGCCCGTGCTGCAGAGCCTCGAGGGCGGACACTTCTTTAACAAGACCTCGGCCAAATGCGCCCAGCCCTTCGGTCTCCATGGAAACGAGCAGCGCGACGAGCCGTGTGCAGAACATAACGGTTAGTCAAGATATTAGCTTTAGCATTTACGTTAAATAAGATATTAGCATTAACGGTTTAAAATAGCTGCTACAGACGGAGCTAATTAGAATTAAAAACGCGAGGAAAAGACAAGTGAGTATTTATCTGCTCACCAGGTAAAACAGTCCTAAAGTTTATTTATTAAATGATTATAAATACGCATGGTCGTGTTATAGCACATATAACATTATTTAGAAGTACTAATATAGGCTAAGCTAATGTATAAATTAGTGCGACTCGAATTGTTTTTTCTTACAGGCCTAACTAACTCTACTTATTTCTGTTTTGATAATAAGATGCCGTGTAAAGATTAAAAAGGTGTCTAAATAAACAATATGCTTCTTGAAATTTATTAAAATGAAGACTGTGCTTTTGTTTTCCAGGTTATACAAAAATAGATCAGTTGTGTAATGCAACATAAGGCAGCTTAAACAGTTAGAAAAGTCAGCCAGTATTAATGTTGGTTAAACACAAATAAAACATTTAACGCTACATCGTCAGCTCAATATTTGCCTAAAACACTCAAAAGGTTTTATTATCCTTCTTAAATCAAAATAAATGATTCATATGACATAATGTAAACTTCTAATAAAAAATGATGACAGCAATAATATGATTTAGCCTGAAGTTCAAACTGAAATGATAGCTTTTATAAATCATTTTAAAAGTCATTTTATGAGCAACAAATAATTATACTATTCTCTAACTAAAAAAAAAAGAAACAAAAAAAAAAACACTTGTCCTTGGATTTATGTGCAGTTGGTTAACATTATATAAAACGTTGTCCAACCATTTTGCTTCACAAAAAGGGACTAGATTGATTTTGATTCGGTGATTATTGTTTTTTGGCTGAATTAAGGATAAAATGTGAAGGGATGAGACGGAAAGGGGTCTGACTTCTGCACGTCTTTTACGCACGGCCTTTGTGTTTCTCTGTGCGTTACTCGAGCTTCAGATGGAGGCAAAGAGGCGGCCTTTTCACTGCTGCTCGGCGCCTGTTTGAGAGAAAAAGAAGAAACAAAACAAAACTCAGGCCTACGTCGTTTTAAAACCACTGCTGCAGACCAGACGAAATATGATTTATGAGTTATGTCTGTTTCTTTTGGCACAAGGCTTGACTAGAGAGTGATTTACGCACAGCTTTTCTCTACCGTGCATTTTGACTCATGATTTTTTTTTTTTACTAATTCTATAAAATTCTTCTTGAATTGACTTAAAAATTACTGAAACTGAAATCATTACAATAATAAACATGGAATAGAAATACAATATAATTATTATACTAAATTATTAATTGTTTATTATTTTGGTTTGTCTATTAATTTTCTTCAGAAAAGATAAACCAATGGAAATTAAGTGTGTAGATTTAAATAAATAATTGTAATGAATGATGGTAAATAAAGTAGGAAAAGTGTAGAAAGGACCTTACATTTTATTAAAAACACCAAAATAACATCTTTTTCTCTAAGGTCGATGTCAGAGGTGATATTTAACTTGTTTCCTTTCAAATAAATTATAGTGTGTTTTTTTTTTTTTATTGCACTGTTTATTGACAATAACTTCTCATTTTACTTGATTAAAAGACAATGTGACACTTTAGGCCAGGGTTTAGTTATAGATTAGGTTTAGGTCCTGAATTTAGTTAATTTTATTTTTTTATTTTAGGTTTAGCCCTTATTTTTATTTTTTTTATCTGTAAAGGCACGGGGATAAAACTAAAAATTGGGCCAGTAAAAATGTAACTAACAATAGAGTAATTTTAAGTAAAACATTTAGAATCACAAGTTTAAATCTTTTTATTAATTGTCAAGGGTAAATTCACTTGTCAGGTCTCTTTATCTTCCATAAACCAATTGTACAGTTTTATGGAGCTTGAAAGAAGGTATTCTTGTGGAGTCCCGTCCTACAGCTCACTGATCTCAGTCGTCCACTGTCCACTCTCTGTTGTTCAAAAGCTAAATGCACAGGATGGTCCATGTTGTTCAGTACAGCATTCGTTCTGTTATGTGTGTGTTGCTTTACTGCTTCAACCAGAGTCTCTAAACTAATACACAGTAGTTGAACCGGCCCCAAGATCTCTTTTTCTGAGACTGAGACTCAATAAACTACAGCATAAAAAATGAATTATCCATTAGTGCATCATAAAACATTTATACATATAACAGCATTTTATTGATTACATTAAACAACCTTAGCTTTCTTAGAAAATACACAAGTACATGATAGCTTGACAATAATAATTAAAGTAAGCTTACTTATTCTGTAGTAAACTGTACTCTGCAAAAATACTTTTAAAGTAGTAAACAAGTGCTTTAACAATGTTATGAATTTTCAGAACAGGCATTAGTATTTGGTCTGAAACACATAGAACTTATTCTTTTGTCCATTGTCTCTGACTAAATAATAACACTAATTTTTCTTGTCTTCTGTAATTCCAAAATGTAAAGAGCTTTCTGCAGTCGTCAATTCTGCTCCATCTTATCTTTTTTATTTTATTAAGACCATAGTGACATTAGTGAAGAAAAAAATGACTTAAAGCTCTTGTCTATGTCCAGTGCTGTGCTTCTATGATGTTTCTTTTTTAAATTGAAAAAAGAGATCAAAGAGATTCCTTAAAGAGATCAAATTTAATTCTGCTTTATGATAATAATGTATAGTGTGTTATTATGATTTTATAATGCTGCTGAATGTCTTTGTAGAAAGTGATTAATTCATTTCAACAGAATGATAGGAGACAGCAGCTGCAGATAGATCATTTAAACATTTGTTTGTTGGGTGATTTATCCTTTAAGCAAAGCTCATTTTTTACTTTCATTTATATTCTAATAGCAGATTGTTCTTTCATTGTGAGAAAACCTGAGTGTGCGGTACAAGCTATTTGCTCACTGATCTCAGACGTCCACTGGCTGCTCTCTGTTGTTCAGAAGCCCAGTACAGGGGATGGTCCATGTTGTTTTGTACAGTATCCATCCTGCTCCACTGCTTCAACCAGAGTCTCCATTCTAATAACTATAGTTGAGCCAGCCCTCTCTATTGGCCCCATTAAGGACATATATACACAAAGCCTGTGCCATTGCTCCTGTCTGCTTCTCCAAACTGGGGCTGATGCTGTAGGTAATAAGTTACCTGTCACCAAATAACTTGTAGACCCTCTTTTACTAAACCCTGGACTGTCCCTTTGACTCTTTCAGGATCTTATGTGGTCCCCAAACCCGAGGCAGACTCTGTTCACTCGGAGCTGGGTTCGTGCTGCTCTCTGCGGGCCTCTCCCGTGTCCAGCGTGGACCGGACTCACGTGGACCGGACTCACACGGATCTGGACGACGGGGCGGACAAGTGCGACAGCAACGTGACGAGCAGCAAAAAGAGGCGCCACCGCACGACGTTCAGCAGCGCTCAGCTGGACGAGCTCGAGAAGGTGTTTCAGAAAACGCACTACCCTGACGTTTACGTTCGAGAGCAGCTGGCAGCGAGGACCGAGCTCACAGAAGCACGGGTTCAGGTACGGATTTACACCTGTAGAGTCCCTGTTTAGACCTGGTATAGTTCTGGGCTTACAATAGACTTCGAAGGGAAATAGTCCGGGTTTAGCCCTATGTTTACTGTTGGATTTGTATTTGTTTGGACTTGGTTTAGATCATGATTTAAGATCTGTTTCAGTTCTTGATTTTATCCTGTTTACACTGAGGAAAGCACAGTTAGTTTTGGTGTGAGGCTTGATGGACTTGTTTTTATTCAAAGTAGTTTAGATTTTATGTCTTTTAACAGGACTTTATTTGCCGAGTAAATGATATTAGTCCTGGTCTTCCGGACAGAGAAGCCTCAAACTAAAATATATCTGACCAATGCTGCTTTATTTTACCAAAAAGACTGTGATATTAAACCAATGCTCTTCTTTTACAGAGTCCACAATCCAATAAGGAGTTAATAATTTCACATACTAGTGTGTGACATTCTGGGGCTAGTTTTCATGATACGTTATATTGAGATATTGGATGAGACTATATTGTTAATATTGATAGGGTTAGCAGCGAGCAGAGGGACAACGGATATAAATCACTGCTAAACATCTAAACTGGCTCTTTTTTAAGATTCCTTTGGGACCAACCAAATACTCACAATATGCAATTAGCTAATTAAATGTTTTGTGTAGTTTTTTTTACATATATATAAAAAAAATCACATGCTGCCTGTTTAACTCACACCTCTCGTCGTCTTAAAACGTTCTGTTCAGTTCAGTATAAATCCATATGCGTTTATTCAGTTTATTGTGTTATTTCACAGCCATTTCCTCACCCAGCCTGTGACAGTCCTTCTCGACACATATCACCCCGTTCTTCTCTCCGTCTGTTTGCAGGTGTGGTTTCAGAACCGCAGAGCTAAGTGGCGTAAACGAGAGCGTTATGGTCAGCTCCATCAGGCCAAGACCCACTTCTCCACCTCCTACGACCTGCTGCCGAGAGCCGACAGCTACACCCAGGTCAGTCCCACTCTCCTCCAACAAACACAACACTTTTTTTAATATAATTCCCTCAGCAACAGCGGATCAAGGGCTTACTTTGATAAGTCCGACTCATTTTATTGTATTTTTTTTACTTTTTTGAGAATTTATGGAACAACTTTATTTTAAAAATTCACAATAACTTTATTATTGGCCAAGGGGAAAATGTACTTGTTAGGTTTCTTTATCTTCCACAGACTGGTTGATTGTACAGTTTTAATGCTCTCTGTTGTTCATAGGGATGAGAATTGATAAGATTTTATCAATATCAATGCCAATGACGATTCTCTTATCAATTCCTGAAAGCTCTGTGTGGAAAAAAAGTAGTTTTATTTGGTTTTTCAGCAACAAACAAGTGGTTTTATTTGTTTTAACACTTTCACTTGTAAGTATCTTAAATAACTTAAACAATAGCAAATCATATATAATGAGGAAGGAAAACTGAATAATAAATATAATTTAGAAAATAAAATAATCTTCTGTAAACACAAGCATGGTCCATGTTGTTCAGTACAGCATCCATCCTGGTGTTTGTCTGTTGCCCCTCTGCTTCAACCAGAGTCCAAACTAATACTGATAGTTGAACCAGCCTCAGCTCAACCTCTCTATGAGGCTCCTGTATTCCTCTTCATGTTATTCCTGTTTTTCTGAATGTGGCAGGACTCACGCTGTGTCTGAACCCTCTCCCTAGCCCCTAACCCCTCAGTCACTAGGTAGTGCTATATGTGCACTCAATAAGTGACAGGTTTCAGACACTACAGGCCTGTTTCTGTCGCCGATGGTCTCATGACTCTGGCAAACATGTAAAAAAAAGTCAGCTGAACTCTTACTGAACTTTACTGATATAAATATTAATATAAATAACAAATTTCAAGAATTTATCACTGAATATTTTGTCACAGAAGGTCAAACTTGTGTCTCTAACTCGTTTCCTTTAAACCTGTTGTGTCCAGTTAAACATGTCCCGGTTGCGCTGGTTTAATGTTTAGGAAACGTTGTCATTCTGCCCATGCTTCTGCAAGACTTAATAATGTTACAGATCACAGTGATGTCAGGAGTAAACTATTCACTGCTTTTGTGTGTTTTTAGTGCAGTGCTGTTCACTTTTGGCTCTATTCTTTAGCATGTCTCTTAGTGTTAACCCTGAGATTAACTGGCATTTGTCCCGAATGTGTCTCACAGCAGTTTCAACCTGCCTCATTGTCTGTTCAAATCACCCAAACAGATTTTTACAAACCCTACTTTTCGGTCGAAGATAAAGCTGTCAGTGGGATTTTAAACGACCTCATCTCAGCGTGAGACATTGTGCGTCGGTGATGTCTGTATTAAACATTAGTCCCGCCGCTCCATTCGTCTTGTTTTATGAGTCCAGGTCGAGATAAGAGGCTGATTTCTGCGTGGTGTGTTTGTGTGTGGGGCTGGACGGATGGATGAGGCGGGATCACGTTTCCCTTCGAACATTACTCTCAGATTCGGACAGAGGTCGAGTCTGGGATGAGGTGAGAGCAGACGCAGACCTGCACGGGCCTCAGAGACAGAGTGGAAGCTGTGGGCAGAGCAGACGACGGGAAGTAGACACTCTATTGAAAAGTACAGCTGCCAACCATCAAAATGAAACGTGTATAGATTTCTGTATCTATCACTACAAATGTAAACTGGAGTGTTGCATGATTATGGAGAAATTTTGGTCTCTTAACTTTACCTTCACTTAAACATCTTTCCTTTCCTGCATATTGATGAAACAATGCTTTCTACCATTTTTGAAACATTAATTAAGTGCCTCTTCTAAAATAGACAAAGATTTAGACAAAAATAGCTTGAGACTTAGACGGTACGGTGTGGGTCGGTTCTGGAGCGTTTCCATCACCAAAACGGGTCTGAAGTCCCCCCAAAAGGCGTGTGGCACCACTTTGGGACGAGTGCAGTTCAACACTGAAGTCAGATGATTGGACAATGCTCACTCGAATGAAAGCGAGAAGCGGAAGTAAAAACATTAAAAGGAAATGTTTTTCAAATAAGTTACACCATGTTTTTGTGATAAATGTCATATTCAAACAGAAATCATGATAAATGTTGAACTTTTCCCTGATGACAAGACAGCCAGTATTTATTATCAACAGCTGTTTCTGATTTTAAAGTCAGTCATGAATTTAAACATTGTATTTATCGTCTACACTGCATTAAACACGAGCAGAACCTGTGCCTCAAAACAGTTGAATGTTTACTGCAGCAGCTGTACCTCAAGCTGAGTCTTTGAGAAATCATTCATCATTTTCATTTTATGTCATTCTCTTGAGACACTGATCTCAGGAGCAAATATAGATGTCCTGATAATATTTGTATCCCAGGCTTCAGTTGTCAGTGGGAGCTGTGTTTGTGGACATCTCTCATTTCTTAATAAATTGTATGAAAGCATTGCACTCTTTGACTGTGCCTTTAGTAGAAAACCAATTGTTCTCTTCTATACTATTCTTCTCATTGTGGACAAATGATCTTTTATAAATAGTCACTGATAGCGCTATAAAAAGTTGCCGTCGTGTTTGTACAAATGTTTGGGAGAGGCCTGGTTCCAGAGCGATGTGAAAGTGATTGATTGGACCCCGTCCCGAGGAGTGTGCTGTGGGTTCAGAGGCATGTGGTTCGCTCCGAGTTGGTTTTTCCTGTCATTTCTCACCTGTCTCTGTGGGATCTCCGCGCTCTCATGATTTTAAGCCCAGTGTCTTTAGGATTAATGAGCTTTTAAAGGAATGTAGAGCTTTTTATCTTTTTAGTGTGGTCTTATGGATTACACTGATATTTTTAGCCATTACAACAGAGTCAGCGTATCTGTGTGGATTCATTTTTTAATGTCATCCAGGTTCACAAAGATCAGGAAATGGCTGGCAATAAATACACAGAGGACAGTCTCATGATGATTATTATGTGAGCTGCCAAAAAAAATAGCACACTCTCTGGTTAAGCCAATAAAAGACTCTCCAACTGGATATAAACCGGTTACAAGCTAAAGCTGCAGCAACAAGTGGAATATCAGCCGCAGCTCCTCAATAAACATGTTCTAATTCAGACTCAGACCGACTGAAGTCCACACCAAAATCCGCACTAAGAATGTGTCTCTCCAGAGGATAATATTACAGTTGAACTGGAGAAATACAATAATCAGACTGGAGTAGGGCCTATAGAGACATGTTATTAATATAGAATTAATACAAACAGATGAAACTTCAAATGCACTGTTTAAGACATGATTTAAATCACTATAACACTCTTTAGGAAACGGTCGGCTTCACAGGAGACATCTGTCGAAGAGAAGAGAGAAATATAGAGACAAACAAAACATAAAACAATGTAATCTATGCGTTTTAAGTGTTTTTAAACTCAGTTGGTTTCCCTCTGTTCCCTCTTCTTCATGTGTTAATTGCCTGTGACTTGCTGAATTTGATCCAGACTATCTCCAAACTCTTTCACAAACTAAGTGGACCTTGGTTCAGTTTGGTCCAGACCGAGACCAAAGAGCAGCTGTTTGGTCCAAACCACAGTCCTGGAGCTTTCAAACCTGAAGATTTGGTTCAAACCAAACAGGAAAGTCCAAAAGTCCTGACCTAAACCACACATTATTAAACAGAGTTAAATTTCAGTGAAACACAAGTTAATCCTGTTGCTCTTATGTTGTTATTTCAAATGTCTCCTGTGTCTCCTCCAGATCCCTAACAACCTGTGGCCCAGTCCCACGGCAGCTGCAGCCCCCGTGGTGTCGTCCTGTATGCTGCCCCGCGCCTCCCCGCCCTGCGTCGGCTCCTACCCCCACTCCCCTCGCTCCTCCGCCTCCGAACACGGCTACGTCGGCTTCACCAACCAACAGAACCAGTTCTCCCTCAACAACTTCTTCAGCGCGGACTCTCTGCTCGGCCCCGGCCCCAACGGACACCACGCCTTCGAGACCAAACCCGAGTTCGAGCGGCGGTCGTCGAGCATCGCGGTGCTGCGGATGAAAGCCAAAGAGCACACGGCCAACATCTCCTGGGCCATGTGATAGAAAAGTCCACAAAAACCCAGAAATATCAAGTCAGGAGGCTTCTCTTGAACTTTGAACAGCACAGAAAGTGAAAAATAGACAAACCAATGGTGCCTTTACAAGTGAATAATAATACAAATCATGTTTACACTCTGGTACCACAGACGACCTCGGTCTAAGAGCTAAGATGAGACACTTACACGACGGTGAATTATTATTTAATTTGAAGCTGTTTCTGTCGCTCCATAGTTTTCTAAAAGGGGAGCAACTAACTGCCTTTGAAGTGTGTCTAGGTTTTGGGTAAAAAAATGTCAGCAAAAACAGCAAACAAGCTCTTTACGGAACATTTTCACTGGTGCAGTAAGAGGCTTGTGTTTCCAGAGATGTCACACTGTGTTGAAGCTAATGCTGCTGCAAATAATCACCAGAAAATGGAGTCATATTATTTCAGTGATGCTTTGGTTTAGAGAAGTGGCAGGTGGTGGCTTTAATGAAGATGAATTAAATCTCAGTGTTGTATCTGTCTTTCCACTTTGAAGCCAGTGTGGATCAAAACCACAAAATAATGACAGAATATGAATAAATAACTAAAACACTGACCAAATATCAACACAAATAACTTCGGGCTTTACCAAAAATAGATGCGTTAAACACCAATTAACACCAAAAAACAGGTTATTACTTTTTTAAAACAGTAGAAAGACAAAAAGTCGAACTCCAGTCGAAATAACCCTGTTGTTTGAAGTGGAGCAAGAGGCTGGAGGTATTCTGGTTTATACCTTTAAAGATCGCAGCAGTGTCTCACATTTGAGGGACTCACTATTTAATGTCACATGTTTAATGCAGTGTGTGTGATTTCCCATAATGCCACGCTGTCCCTTTAAGAGTAAGATTGGACAAACATTATTGGCTCAAACATTAAGGCCTTTCTGGATTAAAGGAAAAGTCTATAACAATAATCTTCATCGTCTGATGTGATGATAATCTCCGTCTGCGGCTGAAGCTCTTCTCACAAAGATATGGCTTTTCTCCAGCGTGAATCCTCTGATGGACCTTCAGTGGCGCAGATCAAGTTCTCTTTGTGTCTTTTCTGTCCATCACCTTTAAATACAACACAAACAGCAATTAATTGTGGCTTTAAATCTGTGTCGTAGGTCGCACAGAGTGACAGGATCAAAGATGGTAAAACTCAATCTGAGACATTTCTCTGATGTCCCACTTTTATCTCCAACCATTTTAAATGTAGAGTCCCTTTGACACCGAGCACTGATTCTGAGCCTGAACAGAACCGACACGGAGCCTGGCCGCTGTCAAAGTTGATCCAAATCAATATTTACTGCTCTCAAGTTTTACTTTTCCATTTCTTACATTTTAGGGCCACCACCTTCCTTAGGTTTTTTGAGTAAATTCCACTAATCCAGTCTTACAGTGAATAAACATAGTGACACACACTGATAAACATTAATTCATTTAGAGTTCACTTCAGCTCAGACCAAGTTCAGACTGACACATGGTTTTAAAACAGGTGCCTTTACCTGAGCAGGTGAGCTGGGTGTGTCCTTCTCTGGTTTGACCTCCATTTGTAAATCTTTAAATGGATTAAAAAGAAAACTAATTAAACCACACTTTAGAGCTCACGTTTTAACAGAATGTACAGCAGCAGCAGCAGCAGAGAAAATAACTCTGAGTGGCTCTTACCATTTTTGTTTCCAGACTTTAAAGGTGACGTGTGTCCTCTCTGAGCCGTACGGTGATGTGAGAAAACTCTAAGACTTGTTTGGGAGTGAAAAGTTATACATTTTCCAATTTAAGAAGTTCTTTATGAAAAAGATAAATAATTAGCAAATACACTATCGATTAAAGACGTGTGGTTAAAGCTGTGGTTCAGTGCTGAAGAATATCCAGCAGGTTGTAGGTCATAGTGTCTCTGATCACCTCCGAGCTGCAGTAGGCGTCTCCGTCGTACGGGACTACGTCGGGCTGAATGAAGTCCCCTCCGCCCGCTTCCACGCTCCACTCGGGGTAAAAATGGTCGCCCAGAATCTCACAAACGTTATGCAAAATGCAGCAGGCGGCGACGACCCGGGGCATCATGGTCACGTCCAGGTCGCTCTTCTTCAGCAGACACCTCCAGCGGCCCTTGAGGCGCGAGAAGGCGGTGTCGACCACGGAGCGGGCGGAGTTTAAGGTGTAGGTGAAGCGGCGCTGCTCGGGGGAAAGCTGGTGCTCCTGGCTGTAACCCTTCATGAGCCAAGGTTTCAGAGGGAACGACGTGTCGCCGATGAGATGGACGGGGATCTCCACTCCTTCAGACATGATGGATTTCTGAAAGAGACACATTTGATAAAGTCACATCTAAAGAGTCAATAAAAATAGAAATGCCCTTTGTAGAGAGTGCTCTTAAGTCATTAATGCTGTCAAAATATTCAATAAAACCGTCTCAAAGTCCTTTTTGACATCTATCAACATGAATAGACCCTTTCACAAGTGACGTTGTTGAAACATCGCTCACGTTTTGGTGACTGAAGCAATGAACTTTCATTTTAACGAGTTTGCAAACTAAAACTGATAAATAAAAAGTTTGTAGACAACCTGACTGTTTTTCTTTCATGTGGTTGGTGAGAAAAGAGCACAGTGCAACTGAACAAAAACTGAAGAACTGATGTTTAGAAACACAGACACCATTGAGTTTAAAGCCGTCTGAAGGAAATGCACTGATTTATTTGAAGGATGCTGTTTGTATTTGACTATTATAACACCATTTTTCATTTACCTGAAATGAAAAGTATTTAAAAGTATTTTTTCTCAAGGTTTTCAACAGAATCTCATACCTTCTCATGCCTAGTGAAAAACTACCTTAGGAACAATAAAAGACAGTTATTAGCTTCTCGGTTTGATCGTTTGGAGTTAATCTGCGTATTCAGGTCCTTGCGGTGAATCAGTGCTTTGCCTCCGTCTGACTTTACCCCACAGTGTCTCCAGTTAGAGACGTCAAGAGCAAACCAGCTGTAGGTGAGGAGCCAGGCGTCACTGAAAATGTGCACTGACCTCACGAGGAAACAGGCAGCCGTCCACTCGGTCCTCAGCCTTCAGGAACAAGTCTGAACTGGCCAGAACCGTGGCACTGGAGTTACTGCCGGGCCAGCCGGCGTAAACATCTGTGAAACTGAGAAAACAAACATTAGAGAGCAGTGGACAGAGCTGATATATTCATTAAAAGGATGCATTTTCACAGTGTAGTGCCACCTGCTGGTGTAAAAATGCTATTACACCTTTTAAACCAGGTAGATGAGAGCTAATAAAAGTTAATTACATTTTAATGACAAGTTCAGAAAGTACACAAGGATTTAATTTGGTGATACAGTGTAAAAAACAACATAAGACATTAAAAAAGAATGTTTTGTCAGAATAACTATCCATTAAGCTCGGAACCAAATAATGTCACTGGTTTATTTGTTGTCTATGATACATTTAGTCTATTATATATCACACGCTGGTTGTAGCCAATTCACACGTGATAATCTTATGTTTTAAGATTACTGCAACAAATCGTAAAGTGTAAGAGAAGCTTAAGACTCAAATGAAAATATAATACATCCTACTAATAAAGTAATAGCTGCTTTTGAGTCAGTTCAGTTGTGTCCTTTGCTGCTCACCGTAGATTATGGTCCACCACAGCCTGCAGAATGACCGAGTGCCATGCTCTCTTGTTGATGTAGTCCTCCGGTTTGTCTCTAGGGGCCGCTATGGGGATGTGAGTGGCCCCTATGGCCCCGGCGCACTGCGGGTAGCACCTGTCCTTAAAGGCTTTGATGGTGGCGTCCAGTCGCTCTCCGCTCGGCAGCGACACGAAGCGCTGGTGCAGCCGGTCCACTATGGCGGACGTGACCTGTCGAATGATGACGCAGACGGTGGCCAGGCCGATGCCGAACATCTCTGAGATGGTGCGGTACTCCCCCGACCGAGCGTACCACCAGAGGGCGATGGCGAGGCGGCGCCGGGTCTCTATGGGCTGCCTGTAGTTGGTCCTGCGGCGCTCGATGAAGGGTCCGATCAGCTCCATCAAGTGGCTGAACGTGGCCCTCGTGACTCGAAACTGCGTCTTCCACTGCTCTTCATCAAAATACGCAGCCGCCTGCCAGAAGTTTCCTAAAGTCAGAGAGAGAGCTAAATTACACAAGGCTACTTTAAACTACTACTACTTTATACCACTTAAAGCAACACTACGTAACTTTTTAACTCTAAATATGCACACTGAAAATCATTAAAATAGTGAATGTGTACAGGGCACGCTGCTAAAAGTCACATCATCACAATTTACATAAAACCAGATTCAAAATATATGTTATTTATAGAGAAGTAACAGTTCCATGTGAGTTTGTTGCAGCATCTTTCTCCTTAAGTTTATTTTTTGGTATGAATCCTGTAAAGTTACGTAGTGTTGCTTTAGTACAAGGGCTCTAAAAAAGGATCACAATACAAGAAGTCGTTAGAGGCATGAAAAGCAGGACTAATAGACTTTGTTTTTAATTATTCATGTATTGGTTTGTGTTTGTGTGATTGTTTTTAGTTTTTCTGGACTGATCAGATGTTGCTGTTTCAGTTTTATGTTACTGCTGTAAAATGACAATGAAGCTTCTTATGAGAAATATAAACCAACCTTAAAAGGGACAGTATTTCATAACTTATAACAGTGTATCTATAAATTAGTGACAGGTGATTTATTACAGCTTGTTTGTAAGACACATTCAGCAGTCAGAATAAAAATCTGAATGGCAGCCCTGGGTGGGTAGGTGTTTAGATTAAAAGGCGAGCTTTAGTGACACTTAAAGCATTTTTGTAACATTTATTGTCTGCCCTTACATTCACATTTATCCACAAGCAGACAATATTTTTTGTTATATACATAAAATATTAATAATGAAATATCTTGTAGGTAGTGTGCAAAGAAACTTGCATCTTAGGCATCTCCTTGATCATTTTAACCTTGCTTTTTGTTTGTTTTGTTTTATTATAGATCTGGAGTCTGTTTGAGTTGCAACTGTTCTTGTTGTAAATTCTCAGTAGATTATCCCTTAAACACTCCATAAACTACAATGAATGTGTGCTTTTATTCCCCACCTCCTGCCAGCGGTCTGTTTCTCATCCAGATGTTTCTGCCGGTGGAGTTCATGAGGCAGAAGACTCCCGCTAAAGACGACAACACGAACGCCTTCCTCCGCCGCAGATAGCGCCGCAGCCTCTGGGTCCTGTCCGCCATCTCCCGCACCCTCCTCCGCCTCATTTCGGCCGTTTTCAGGAGGTACAGCTCCAACACGCGTTCTTCCAGCGACTGGCTCAGGTCTACATTTACATTTAGAAGAGAATAAAGCAGAGAAGCCCGAAGAGAAGCGCTGTCCTCTCCGTTGGACTCCATCTTGGAATTACGCTTCTTCTTCTACGGCGTAAAAACAGTAAACTCACGGGAAAGATACATTAGCGCCACCTTCTGGACGGAAGTTTGTGGCACAAAAACAAAACAAAAAAAGCGAACAGAATACGATGCATAATAATAATAATAATAATAATAATAATAATAATAATAATAATAATTACACTGAAGAACCTTACCTCATGTATGAAATATGAATTAAAGTACTCAAACCGCCACAAATATTATCATTAACACTTCCTGAAAAAAAAAGGAATTGTGTTTCTGGGCATTTAGATGAGACAACCACATCATTTGCCAGGTTTTTGCAACAAAACTAGCCCAATGGCCAATCATACTAACAAACCCAATAATACCCAAACTCAAAATATTCCATTCCCATACATAAAGTATAAATTTTACATCACTGTACGCATTATACACTTTTTTTTTTTTTTTAATAACTGTATATTAGTAATTTCAATAAATAAAATCCTTTCACTTTAAGATTGACCACTAATGAACCAAATCCTTTGGTGGGTTGCAATGAATAAATATTTTCAAAGTCTAAAATAAACATTCAAGATATTCCCAATTAAATTTTAATCTATGGACATTCTTATGTTATGCAGCTTTCTGTTACACAGCGATGCAATAAAGTAACATTATGGTTCTTTGTGGAGCAGACAAAGAGAATTATTAAAAGAAGAGGAAGAGACTCAACTCTGGCTTGATACAGAAAAGGTTTACACAGAAGAGACCAGGACAACAGTGTCAGCTCAGATCACAGTTGGTGTATATTGTGATGTAAAGCTTATTTAAAACAGTTTTCCTTGTTATAGACCCAATAATTCATTTTTTCTTGCCTCATGTAACACACTGACTGATTCCCTGTGCTCAGTGTTATCGCCTGCAGGTTGTTTCTTTAAGGACCCAGCTCTTTCTGAACAAACAAAAAGGTGTTGACGGCGCTGCCCTGCGGACTCCCGGCTCCGGCAGAGACAGCAGCTGAAGCCTGATGGAGGAATGAGTTCGTCTGAGCTCGACGGGCAGCAGAGAAAGAGCCGCAGAGTTCCCAGCATGCATCTGACTGACGCAGGTGCGGTGTGAGGACGGCCGTCTGCTTCGGGGAGGCGGGGCCAGCAGGGGGCCCTCTGGCTCCAGGACTCGACTGTCACTGCTGCTGGGAGATGTTTACAGAGAAAATATACTGCCACAAACAAAGAGAAGAGGCCTGCTGCTTCAGGAGTCTGTCAGGACGGAAATAAACTGTAGGTCGCATGTTTTAGAGATGCTTTAAAGAGAAAACAGTGTGTAGGGTATATATACATCTAAAAGTAATCGTTCATTGTTCATTTTTCCTTTTCATCAACACATTTTGCCCAAAACGCAAAGATTCTGTTCAGGATTGGTCGTTCATTTACACAAGGACAGCTTTTTGAATCTGACCGAGGAAGTACTCACTTTGTTTTGTGCATCCGTTGTGAAAATTATAACTTAACAACTGCGTCTCTGAAAACTATGTGCTCAGGCTAAACACATCAAGTACAACAACAATGATTCACATTTGGTATTTCTCAGGTTCTGATGTTCTTATACGCTTCAAAGTTCACTGCTACGGAAAAACCCCAGGACTAAAAAATATTGTATCTTTGAGAGGAGTGATGTTATTACTTCTTCTTGTGTGTAATGACAGTAGTAACAGGCTTCACAGCGCCCCCCACTGGCAGACAAACTACAGCAGTTTTCAAAAGTTAGGTGAATCCGTGTGAACGTAAATTATTTCCATTACACTACAGGCCAGCATTTGTATTTTGACATTGTGTAAATAGAGTGTAAAAATATGTTATACTAGGACTAAAACTAGGACTTCACAATACGATACTTTTTGTATGTCATTGTTCATTAAATCAAACTGTGATCTAAATTTAAAAAAAGTCCTAGTTTATCCTGGTTCAGTCTTTAATGTTGATTTAGAGCACACGTGTCAAACTCAAGGACCAGGGGCCAAATGTGGCCCTTTGCTTTGCTTTACATGACCCTTCAGTACATTTGGTAGGTAATATTTTTGGGACTTTACAAACGGAACTAAACAATTCTGAAGATATGTAAAAGGGAACAATAGGTTTCAGTTGGATTTTAACATGTTTTAGTTGGATATGAATAGGTTTTAGATGGATTTGAGCAGGTTTTATATGGATTAAACAGGTTTTTGTTGGATTTGAACAAGTTTTATATGGACTAGAACAAGTTTTAGTTGAATTTAAACATGTTTTAGTTGGATATGAATAGGTTTTATATGGATTAAACAGGCTTTTGTTGGATTTGAACAAGTTTTATATGGACTAGAACAAGTTTTAGTTGAATTTAAACATGTTTTAGTTGGATATGAATAGGTTTTAGGTGGATCTGAACTGAAAGTCAGTCCAGAGCCTTGTATTTCTTTATATTTCTTTATCAGTTCAACTTTTACGCAAATATCGCGATATTCAAACCACTTGCGGTATATCATGTTTTTCTAACCCCTAATAACTTCATTTACTTCTGTTTCTTTGTCTCTTATTGCAGTTGTAAGGCACATTTCATCATGTTTCCAGCAGCTAACAGGAAGAGACTCAGTAAAACACACGGAGCAGCTTCCCGCCGCGTGATATTCAGCGTCAGGGTCACTGCAGGAATGACTGCGAGCAAATGGCACCATCTGCCTCACGCTCACAGCCAAGTCTCAGAGACACACAGCTCTGGAGACGCGAATGATTCACTGCAAAAAGGAATTCAAGACACACAAATAAAAATGGATCTAAAAAAGGCATAAAAAATACACACAACCCTAATGCTGCATGAGGCCGTGCATCCAGACTCTCACCTTTTTTAATATAATCTTGAACACACTTTAATTTAGTCTTTTAAATAACCCAGGTGATACCAAGACTCAGTGCTTTTTATTTTGCCATGTTGTTATTTTTTGTGCCTTTAATTTGAAGAGTTATTTCCTGTTGTAGCTTAGCGGTATTTTCATCGAGAGCGCGATAAAAACCGGAAAGGAACAATAAACTATACTTTTAGAACTATCTGCCGTCGGAGGAGTCAAAAGGCATGTGTTCAGTGTAAAATCGTGATAATTAGCATATTTAGTGTCTTTGTATTATTTATAAAAGTCAATTTTAACTTTATTTGATGCTAAACTAAAGCCATGCTAATGTTTTTGCTAATGTGCAACACGTGATTCAAGGAGACTTTTATTAATTATTGCATTGTATGTTCTTTCCAGCTCTTACCTTTGGTTGTTTGGAAGATTTAAATCACCACTTTGACTCCATCATCGTTATTTGGAGGAAAACAGTCTGAAGCAGTGACTGAGTTTCCAACTTTCCATTCTTCAGTGAGTAAATAATCCGCCAAACACCAGTCACTCTTTTATTTTATAATAGACTCATAACAGTGCTCAACAGTAAAATAGAGACAGTGTTAGTAATTTAAGTGGTGGCCCGTTTTAGTGTAAATTTGATTTATTGATATTCAGAGAAAACTTCAAATTACTTTTTGACTGCTCTACTTTTGAATCACTTTAACAACATGTAGGAAATGAAGTACAAGTAGTAGCAAATTTGAACCATAAAATACTTCCTGATTTGAAATCATGAACTTGCTGGGCTCTAACGGGGTGTGTAAGTGTCAGTTTCCGTAGTGTAGTGGTTATCACGTTCGCCTAACACGCGAAAGGTCCCCGGTTCGAAACCGGGCGGAAACATGTTTTATTTTTGACTTCTGTCTTTGCTGCTTCGACTCGGTCTTAAAATGTTATTTATATAAAACGACTTTGAGTGAGACACAAAAAACCCACAGAACAACAACAGCACTCTCCACTTTTTGGTTTTAGTTTTAATCTGTCAGTGGCTTCTCTCTGGTTTAGTCTCATCTGCTCATATTTAAAGGTATGTTATAGTATTTGACAATCCACCATCCATCAGACAATCTCCTGTGAGTTTGGTTTTGTGTAAGATCTTTTTATATCTGGACGTTTTTAAAACTTGAGACACGAGAGAATTTACATCAAAAACAGGACAATATACTCTCCAGTTGTGTGTTCCTATTATTTTTTATAAGTAGAATACCACAGTCCAGCCTCTGACCCTCTTTGTGCAGTAGATGATATGATATTAATGTTTTTGTTTGATTTGTTGATTATTGAAGATTATTGAAGAGATTCAGGATGCACACAATCTTCTTTATTAAACTGTACAGTGTTTAAATGTAAGGTTTCATCTTCACTTCAGTCTTCATCATATCAGTTAGTTTTTCTCCTTTTATGCCTCATTTTCACCCATTATTTTGTTAATTTACTGCAATTTGTGCCACTTTTCCCTCATTTTAACACCTTTTGCCTTGTTTAAATGGCTACCCCTGTTAAATGTCATTTTGTTAAATTATAGGGTGGTATTCTTCCCTATTACTGTTGTTGTTTTTATTGATTTAATAGAATTTGATTAATTGGTTAATGAAAACAACACAGTCATTTGGTATTACATTGATATTTCTGTTGTGGCTGTGTAACTCCAACAGGTGGCGCTCAAACCAAGCACAACAGTAGAGAATAAGAACTTAGCTTCACTAAAATTAAATGTAATTCCGTATGAACTTTGAACAATATACTCTATAAACACAATTAAATAAATAACTGAATAATAAGGTTAAATGGTTATTGTAGATCGTTTTAGTGTCATCATTAATGTCTTCTCTTAACCTGTCGTTTGAGTGTCATAAAAACATTGTGGGGTAATGCAGCTTTAATTTCTTATTTCATATTTTCGTGAATCCTGGAAACCTTTGAACTCAAATTCTCTTAAAAGAAGAAGAATGAAGCTCTCTCCAGCAGCTGACTTGAGTTCCCCTGAACAGAAGCTCCACCGGGACCCTCTCCTCCGTCTCATTTGTCTCCGGAGACCTCTGTGTTTGAGGGACAGGGCTCCGGAGGTGGTCCCGCCGCTGAGGACTGTCCGGGGGCCCGACGGGACCCCGAGGGACACCGCCGGGACGAACACAGAGTGAGACACAACGCAGCAGGACTCGGGACGATCGACTGAAGAGACTCATTTAACAGAAAACATTAAGACCAAGACGTTTACTGAAGTTTTTTGCTTCTCCGTCTGAGCCGAGAATAATTTCCAGGTGAATTTATTTAAACTAAACCTTCTTTTACGCTCATAGTTTTTACAGGTCAGTGTCAGATCCTCGTGTGTCAGAAGTTTAATCAGACAGTAAATCAAAAGAATGGGATTGACACGGCACAAATGGACTTTAAAGCTCCAACACGAGAAGTATTTAAACAAAACATGCAAACTCAAGGCCCAGGGGCCAAATGCGGACCTTTGCAATGTTTTATGTGGCCCTTAAATACATTTAGAAGGTGATATTTTTGGATATTTAGGTTTGAATTGGACAGGTTTAAGATGGATTTGATTTTTGCTAATAAAATCTGTTCAAATCCAACTAACACCTGTTCAAATCTATCTAAAACCTGTTCAAATCTTTCTAAAAACCAGTTTCCATAAAAGGAGGAAATTAATGTTATAGATAACTTTTGTAAAACTCAAATGAAGATAAAATCTCACAACAAAATTTAATAAAAGCTTCCAAATGTCACCATCTCCAGCCCTGAAAGGATTCTTCTTAACTAGCGTGGCCCTTCACCATTTTGAGTTTGACATCATTGATTTAAACAAAACAAGCAAACTTTTTAGGATTCATGTCAAACTTCTATCTTTTATCTCTCTTTTTTTCTCTGCGCTGGAATAGACACTTTTCCACTTTTCCGCCATTGACTCATTATTGACAAGCCGTGTGGACCGACAGCCAATGGGAGCGCTCTATATTCGACAATCGAGACCCCTTCTATATGAGCGTGTGATTGGACAAAACTAATAAATAAAAAGTTTCTAGACGACAAAGTGACTGGTTGTTTTCCATTTAGTCCATGAGAAAGGAGCACAATGCAACCGTACAAAAAACAGGATACATTAGCATCGAAATGTATTATTTAGCATGATAACTATAACTTAAGCTAATTCATTAGATTGTTACTATGGCTACTATGTTCTCTCTCGACATTAAACACGTCTCTGTTGAGGACATCTGTCAAAACCATCTCGTTTTTGCACAACTTGTGAGTTTTGGTGGCTAATGCTAATTTTTTTTTTGAAAATGTATTGGAGTCGGGCGAAACTAACAGCACCAAGATGCACAAGCAGCTTATATAGATTACGAACACAAAAACAGTTTATTCTATTGTTAAACACTGCTCTTTCAATGTCGATCTCAATTATATTTTAAACTTTTAAACATATGTGACAGCATTTGTTGTGCACAGCAAAGAAAGAATTGAATCGTACATGGAAACCTGTTTTTAATTGTGCATAAGACAATAAATGCGCTGAAGTCTGTGCTGTTGTTGGGTTTGGGATGGACCTAAATTTCAGGTAATGCAGCTTTAAGACAAAGACATAACTTCTTCTTCAGCAGTGCTCAGTTTATCTGCTCTGGAGCCTCGTCTGGAGATCTCTAACGTCCATATCTCATCTATTTGAAACAGAGATATTCCACGTTTTCCATTTGATTCGACTGGTTTGACAAATATCCTCTTTCTCAAATATCTTCGTCTTCAAAACCACACATTTCTTCCTCCGTTTCCTTTGCGTTTGTAGCCGTCGGCCTCAGTAAACAGGGATCAGCATCACATCCCGCCGCTTCAAAAGAGATCTGAAATTTACACAATTAATTCCTCAAAGATGCCCCAAAGAAAATGTAAGCCTCTTAAACTGTTGATATTTGGGCAGAGTCTGCGCAGGTTCCTCTCTCTTTTTTTCCTCCCGTGGCCCGTGTCGAGCTGAAATCAAACGGCTTACGGCTTTTCCTCCCATTTGTCAAAGCCGGGCTCAAAAGGCGGCTTACGGCGACCGAACGCCTGTGCTCTGTGCATCTGGTCGCTCTGAGGGGAAAAGGCAGATAAAGGTTGTATAATTCACGCTGATGGTATTAGTGGCCTGTGGGTTTGATGCTGTTTTACACGACTCCTGTAAGAGACACATCGTGGGTTTGTGGAATGGGATCGGAGCGAAAGAAAGGCGGCAGAGAAGTCTGGTTTTATAAAAGATGATCAAACAACCGCTTTATGAGAGAGATGCTGCAAGTGTTCACACAAAACACGTAGAAGTGTAGCATCTGTCAGTAAGAAATTAGTCAAATACATTTTGTTTTTGTTTTTGATTGTGTCTTCTTTCAAATTTAAACCGTGATATATATTTTTTCCTCCACTTTAAATTAAATTAAAGCTTAAAGTCTAAACTGAACTGTCACCGTTCAAAATCTGGCAACCCTTGAATAAAAGCCTCAAGACAAACTAAAACCAAATTATGTGCAACAAAGCCTTCAATAGTACTCAATAATTTGAGAATATTAAAAAGAAATGTACCCAAAGCCTGCCTTAAAGTGTGTTAAATATTCATAGCATTTGTTCAACGACAAAACAAGAAAACATCAACAGAGAAAAGAGAAACAAAGTGAAAGATGGGTCAGAGATAATTACTGGATCACATCGGACACTGAACTCAGAGCTGGACGTTTAAAAAACAAAAACAAAGACGGAAGTTGTGCATAAACAGGACAGTTTTGACAAATGTCCTCAACAGAGACGTGTTTAATGTCAGAGCCTCGAGAGAGAACATGAACGAGATATTAAGCTTTTTATTAAAATCAGGGTAATTAGCTGCTAATTGTAGTAACGTGGTGGTATAAGCATAGTAACTAGCTATTGAATTAGCTTATGTTAGAGCTGTCATGCTAAATAATACATTTCTGGGCTGATGTTTTTGTTTTGTTGCATTGTGCTCCTTTTTCACCGACATTAGGGAAAGCATCCAGTCAGTTTGTCGTCTAGAAATGTTTTATTTTGCAGTTTTATAACTGATTGAGAAAGTCCGGTACTTCCTTGAGGCATACCCAATACTCTTGAGTACTGGGTATTGTATTGACTTTAAACAAAAGGTAACTGAGAAATATGAGAAGAAAGGAAAAAGAGTATGTTTAGTGTGGTTTACTGTCACTGGTGTTTACAGCCTTTTGAGTGGAAATAAAGCAGTTTAAGCTGGACACCTTTTAGTTTTGGTCCTCTTTGTCTCCATAGACCAGGCTTAGAATAATTTATATGCCACTTAAAAGAACCTAAAGCATCCTGTTACACATTCACATAAAGTATTGATAATTATTGTGTCTGTTTTGATTAATATTTGCAGATTTAAACAAATTTAAATCCTGTCTCCGTTAATTGAAGTGTGAAATTGTTTCTTTTATTGTGGTGTAAAAACCCTGCAGTTTCACCCAAAAATGCAAAGGACGACAGAATAAGTATAATTTTGGGAGCCCTTAAATGAGTGTGGGTCGGATGCGTCTTAATAAAACTAGTTTTAATGATAATACGATCTGTGCAGAAACGCACTACAAAGAGTACAACATAGAAAAACGTCTAAAATCCAATATTTGCATTTCTAAATAAAAGTCAGTGTCCGTTTTAATCCGTGAGACAAACACCGCTCCGATAAATAAACACCGGGACGAAGGACTAGGCGCTGGTCGTCCCCTTTTTAAATTCGTCCGAGTGTCCCAGAGTCCGCAGTCTGAAGTCGGCTCGGTTAAACACAGTCTGCTGTAATCCGTTTAGGGCCAGTCCCGGGGCGCCGTGCACCGCGCCCAAAGTGCTGTAGTTGTAGCCGGGGAGGAACGAGGGGGCGTAGTAGAGGGGTCGGGGTAAGGGCGTCCCGTGGGGGAAGGGCGTCCGGGGCCCGGCGCTTTGGGACGAGTCACTGCTCCCTTTGTGTTTGTCCGAAGACGTGGCGATCTCTGCCAAAGACCAGAGTTTGGGTTTGGGAGGGGTGGCGTCGGGGCTGGGGGAGGACGGGTGAAGAGGAAGCAGAGGGGGAGGAGGGGTCCCGTCGGGGGAGGAGGAGCGCGGGACGTGGGGATGACGCTGGGGCTCGGTGCAGTCCGGGCTGCAGACGGGGGTCGAGTCCGTGGAGGCGGGTCTCGTCGGGTCGTCTCTGTACAGGACTGAACACGGGGTCCCGTCTGAGGCGGGACGGGGGCCGGCTGTAAGAGGGCACAGGACAGAGACGGGTTCAGGTCATGGTTAATACAGTGGAAGTCGAATTCTATCAGTAAATACATCATTTATAAATAAAGTCAACACAAATGTCAAGTAAAAAGTTTCCAGAAAAGTCAGTAATTAAACAAAATGAAGTGTGTTGATTGCACTCGACACAAAAGGAAGTTTAAATCTGTTTGTTGTGGCTTTGGGTCCATTCCTCGTTCAACAGAAGAAGGTCAGAGCTGGACAGAATGGACCGAGCCTTTTAAAGAACTTGTCTCTCAGATCTTGTCTTATACATTATTCTTCTCACTACAAATGAATGTTTTGCCAGCTTCTTCTTTTCTGATTCTTCATCTCATTTAAACCTGCTTCTTTTGGATTCCCCTTAAGTTTCATACCCAGTCTCCTCTGTGTTGTCACTAAAGCTGCTGCTAGCTCCAGAGCAGCTCAAATAATGTCCATAATGACTCTGAAGATGCTAAAGACACTCATTTTGTTGCCCAGTTCTGTGTCGTGTATTAAATCCACTTTCAGTAGCCTTTTTTAGCTGATGCTTAAGACACTAACTGCTTTTTACCTGCATCATTTTAACCATACACTCTGCGACCCACCAAGAACACACCTGCGACCCTCTTTTGGGTCCTGACCCACCAGTTGAGCATCCTGATTTAAAATATAGAGTCAAAATGCACTTGTTCGTCTAATATTCCTTTTGAATGAATATGTTTGAGTACTCCACCGCTCAAATACATGTTCATATAGGTCTAACTGGTGAATCTATCTTGAGTGAATGGTTGTCTGTCTCTAAGTGTTAACCCTGCGACTAACCTGTCCCTTCAATGTAAAGCTCTGTACACCTCACTTACAGCCCTGTCCCGTGAAATAAACATCACAAACTGCACAAGATCAGGATCTGAGGATGTTGTTCACCTCTGAGCTAGAATATACCACCAACAGAGAATCAAAATAACCACAAAATCAAATTTAAAACAGTTTCCTCTCAACATTGTGCTGTATTCTCTGTTGTATCTAACGCTGCTGCAGCCTCAGAGCAGTTTAAATAATATCGATAATGAATGTAGACGCTAAAGGCGCTAATAATCCACACAGAGAGGAGCCGTATTACCTTTGTACTGTCGTGGTTTAGAGCACTTTTTGGTTCTTTTAAGACGTTGTGTGTTGTGTAAATTATTTAAAAGCTGGTTTATGGAGAGTGCTGTGAGGCTCGTGCACACTGCTGCTGTTTTTGTGACGTCATTGAGCAGAAAAATAAATTAAATAGCCCTAGGATAAAGTCAGAAGAAAGTGTCAGACTCCATTACTGCTGCTTTGGATGGTCTCTCTCTTCTAAAAACAATGTGTTCCACTAATGCTTTATGAAGTTTACGGGCTGTTAGCATCACTAGCTGTATTTCAGGCCACTCTTCACAGTTATTTGGTAATATTCTGTTCTGGGCACGGCTGTATTGTCTTTTCTGTGTCATGCACTGATCGAGGTTGAGGTTCAGGCTGAAGGTAAAACTAAAAAGCAAATGAAAAAACAATGACAGCACGTTACTGTCACAGTGTTGTGTTCATTTTCGTGTTTATGACGACGCCAAACTCAGCTCAAACATGTTTAACTCGATCTGAGGACACAGTTCTGTCTGACATCCTCTAAACCAGGACTAAACCAGTGTGAAACCGACTTTTTATTATTAAATGTGAATTTCTGATATTGAACACAGGAAAAAACAGTGGCGATGTTAATAAACAGCAGCTTTTATAACCATTTACTCCCCATTTAATAAATAAAATACAATAAGAGTCTCTAGAAAAGGTGGTCCTGGCAAAAGACAGATCTTATCATCTTATCTGTCTTATCACCCACCCTTAGTCACATGGGATGGCTTTTTTTTGGGCCCACTCTGTCACAACTACCTCCATCCACAGCTGAACCTGAACTGTTTACCTCTAAATAAACGTGAAACATGGCCGCCCTCCTCCGTCACCTCCCTCCACTCACCCGTCTGGTTCTTGTCCGGTTCGCTGGGCGTCTTCAGAGGCTGCTCGTACTCCTCGTGCCTCTCCGGGTCGATGTCCTCCTCCTCCTCGTCCTCGCTCCTGTTCCGAGGCGTCCACGTCATCTTGTTCTCCTTCTTGAGCCTCCGGCGGGCGTTGGCGAACCAGGTGGAGACCTGCGTCAGCGTCATCTTGGTGATGATGGCCAGCATGATCTTCTCTCCTTTGGTGGGGTAGGGGTTTTTGCGGTGCTCGTTCAGCCAGGCCTTGAGCGTGGCGGTGGCGTCGCGGGTGGCGTTCTTCCTGTAGGCGGGGTCTCCGTACGGATAAGGTCCCAGGGGTCCGAACGGGTGGTAGTCCAGGCTCGAGGACGGGTCGTAACCAGGACTCTAGGGGCAAAAGAGAGAGTCAATATTCATTTGTTTTGTTTGTTTTGGTTTGTTATTTGTCGTCGTCTCTTTCAACATCTTTAAAATCACAAAATCACTTCATATTGTGGTATTTGGAATAAAAAAGAAGCACAAATACTACTGTTATAAAGATAGAGAACATTAACCACACATCATTGCTTTCTATAATAATAAAGGTAGAATATGCAAAAATATACCTGCTTTTATATGTTTTACAGTCCACTGAGAGACCCTAAAGAGAGATGTTATTATAAAGGGGTTTATGACGTTTTTACTTGAGCATTTTGCACTGATTTAATGAAGATACAGTTTGAAATTTCAACCAAAATCAAACAATGTTTAAAATATTTGGTGTAAATCAACACTAAATTATAATTATAATCTGGAAATTTCACTTTATTTATACAGTGATTTTTGTTTTTCTTTTCTATCCCTTCTCCAGGTGCTTTTATTAAAAATTAAAAGCTGAATTATCGAGCAGATCCGGGGAGATAAAGCCAAAAGACATTCACTTTTTTGATGTTTAAGCGTTGCCCCAATAAACATTTAAATAACTTTAGATTTTTAACAGTTTGCATTACACATAAAACACAAAGAAGCATAAAAAATGGTGGGTGAATCATTTAACCCTAACACAATAATAATAATAGATTTTTTATAGCACTTTTCAAGGATCTTAAAGCGCTTTACAATTGAGTCCATTATTTATTTATTCACACTGGTGCACCTCTCCGACCAAACACACTCACACATTCATCCACCAGACGCCAAGGACACAACGACAGAATGAACAGGAGGGAGCGGGAATCGAACCGCCAACCTTCGGGTTAATTGGACGACCTGGTCTAACTCCTGAGCCACTGTGCATCACAAACACAGAAAGAAATCGCTTTAAATGTCTTCCTAAATGACATTTCTGTTGAAATACTGTCAAATGGCAACAGTACAAGCCATTTATTTGTTTTTTTGTTTGCTTTTTTCTGTATTTTCTATCCGTTTTCTGGTTTCCTTACTCAGAAAGTTAAAGATAAAATCCAGGAAAATGCTCCAGCGCATGTAATTATTCTCTTTTTTAAATAATCCCATTCATAAAAACCAATCACATCGACGGTATCTTTCACCTTCAGACTTTTAAATCACAAACAAAACAAGAAGCAATGTCCACTTCAAATGTGACGAACAATTTAACCAAAACTACATCTGGGACATCAAAAACCACAATGACTTTGACCCCTGAGCCCTTTCCATTTGCACAATTATATTTTTCCAAACTGTTTAACATATTCTCACATCTTCCATCTGTTTTGCCTGACTGCACAATTCAAGACTCTCCTCGATGCAATTCAAATGTAGAGGAAAAAGAAGAAAACATGCTTGAGATCGCCAATAGAACTTAATACCGTTATCATTGGCTCATTTCTTTCCTCGTCTCTTTTATTTCTCACATTTTTCATCAAATCAATGAGTCCCTGTTGTCTTGAACACAGAAAGAAATCGATTTAAATGTCTTCCTAAACTACAAAAATGGTCAAATACTGTCAAATGGCAACAGTAAAAACCCATAAAATCCCAAACACGCTGTTAGTAAATACACTGAATCTGCTTAAAATGAAATAAAAACAGTTCAAAATGCAGACAGTTTGATATAACCAATAAAATGCATCACTTTGGTCAATTTAAACAAGAAATTACCGTAAAATTAACTGGAAATGACCATAATATCACATGACTGTAACAAATGGAGTGATGTGCAGAATTATCACGTTAAATTTGTTTATCTTTTTCAGTAAAGACTTAAAGGACATATTATGAGGCATTTGATCCGATTACAAACATCACTCTGCCCTTTTTAATTGGAATATTAAAAACGTAAGCGCCCTTTTTTTCCCAACAGTTACAGAGTTCACAAACGCTGCTTTAAAACAGATTAGCTGCAAATAAACTCAGCTTTTTCAACAGAAACAGTAGAAAATCAGAATTATGTCTTATTATCATTTTTACAAACATGGACTTATTAAAGTTTTAAAACAATCTGGAGACTTCATTTACGTATTTTTAAATTTGCAGAATATTGTTCCAATCAGATTTTTATAAAAGAAAACACACAGTTGACACTTTACCTTCTCTCTTTTGTGTATTTAACTCAAAAGTTTTCCAGGAACTGAAACAAAACATGTCCTTATTCAGTCCCAGCTGTAAACGTACTGGAACATTATTTTATTTTAATTTGATTTATTTATTAATAGGTCATTGCTCTGCTTTGCTTTGCTGTACTGTGGCTTGCTTGGTATATTTTTTGTTATTATTTTAACGTTAATTATTTTAAGTTTTGTGCTGTTTTGGAGTCTGTAATAAAGTTTAATTTCTGTTTACGCCAGTTTTTATTACTTTTTCAGAAATTTTACTTTTTAACTTTTAATTTCATGAACAAAATAAACATCTTTTGAATAACTTTGTACGTTTAATATCAACTTTTTTCCCGCCAATCTTTATTTAAAACTTAGAGACGTACATTTTTCTCGCGCTCGTGGGTCACTCACCAGGAAGGAGCTGATGGCGGCAGCGGCGCGCGGCTCTCCTCCGTAGGGCACGTGCGGGTTGGAGGAGGATGAGGAGTACGGAGCGAAGGCCGAGCCCTCGTGCCCGGCGCGCGGCCCCAGCAGCACCGAGGGGCACGAGGACAGCGCGAGGGACACGGAGGCGGAGGCGGGCGGCGGGAACAGGAAGCCCTGAGGGTACGCCATGGCTCAGGACCGGGACACGGAGCGCGAGCGGGGTTCACTGCATCGTCTCCGCGCTCACCGCTCCACGCGCGAGTCTGCTCCTGCACTGCCTCCGCGCGCGCAGGCAGGGTGAGTTTCGCACGAGACCAACTGAGAGAGAGAGAGGCACGAGCGACGAGAGAGAGAGCGAGCTCCACCTCCGCGAGACACAGACCCCAGCCTCAAAACAGGTCTGACTCGGACCGGTCCAGACCCCAGCCTCAAAACAGGTCTGACTCGGACCGGTCCAGACCCCAGCCTCAAAACAGGTCTGACTCGGACCGGTCCAGACCCCAGCCCCAAAACAGGTCTGACTCGGACCGGTCCAGACCCCAGCCCCAAAACAGGTCTGACTCGGACCGGTCCAGACCCCTGCCTCAAAACAGGTCTGACTCGGACCGGTCCAGACCCCAGCCTCAAAACAGGTCTGACTCGGACCGGTCCAGACCCCAGCCTCAAAACAGGTCTGACTCGGACCGGTCCAGACCCCAGCCTCAAAACAGGTCTAACTCGGACCGGTCCAGACCTCATGGTTAAGTTGTACCACTTTATTGATTGGTTTAGTTCTGGGATAGTCTTAGTTTAGCATTTTTTAATCCTAGTTTGATCCTGGTTTGATCCAAGTTTAGGTCCAGTTCAGGACAGTTTTCTGTCTCAAATTCAAAGTTATTGATGCAGTTATAATGACATTAACAGTCATTACACCTGCCAGTTTAGAGCTGACATTAAACATTCAGCTGTAAAACCTTGTGTTGTTGTAAAAGCATTAAGTAAGTTTAATAAACAAGCTATTTGTATCGATAAAAGAACAGTTACTCTCTATGTTTACAGACTTGGAAGCCATTATTCTGAGGTGAAAGCGTTACTCGGCGAGGCTTTAAGTGCAGGTCTAATGGCTCTCAGGTGAGGTCCAGCCGAGGGTAAGCTGCCCACGGTCTAATCTCATTTGTGACGCCTATAATTAGCTCCGCAGCGGCCCGTCCTCTGAGGGAGCGGTGAGAGTGCCGTCAGTCTTCATCACGGCGCTGTGTTTATCTGAGTTTCAGGAGGAAGAGCAGACGGCGGTGAGGATTTTTAGACTCAGGTGAGTGAGGAGCAGGTATCACAGGCAGGATTCTCATGAAAGGTAATCATAACACTGTAGATATCCTGTGTATTCCACTCATGTGTCCCTCTAGAACAGTGGGGTCTAACTCAAAATGATGAGGGGCCGCGAGACTGTGACACTTAAAAGCTTTTGTTAAAGTTTGAATGTGAGATTTCATCTTCGTTTAAGTTTTACAAAAGTTATCTTTGACATTAATGTCCTCTTTCTATGGAAACTGGTTTTAGTTGGATTTTTAACAGGTTTTACTTTGATTTGAATGGGTTTTAGACGGTTTTGAATAGGTTTTAGTTGGCTTTGAACAGGTTTTAGTTAGATTTGAAGAAGTTTTAGTTGGATTTGAACAACTAAATCCATCTAAAAACATCTAAAACCTGTTCAAATCCATCTAAAACCTGTTCAAATCCATCTAAAACCATCTAAAACCTGTTCAAATCCATCTAAAACCTGTTCAAATCCATCTAAAACATCTAAAATCAGTTCAAATCCATCTATAAAACATCTAAAATCAGTTCAAATCCATCTAAAACCTGTTCAAATCCATCTAAAATCAGTTCAAATCCATCTTAAAACATCTAAAGTCAGTTCAAATCCATCCAAAAAACATCTAAAATCAGTTCAAATCCATCTAAAATCAGTTCAAATCCATCTAAAATCAGTTCAGATCCAGCTAAAAACATCTAAAATCAGTTCAAATCCATCTAAAACCTGCTCAAGTCCATTTAAAACCTGTTCAAATCTATCTAAAACCAGTTCAAGTCCATCTAAAACCTATTAAAATCCAACTAAAACCTGTTCAATTCCAATTAAAACATAGTGCCAAAAATATTACCTGTTAAATTTATTGGAGGGCCTCATAAAACTATAGAAAAACTATACATAAAATGAGACTAAAACCCATTCAGAACAGAGTAAACCTGAGGCATGGGGCGCTGATTACTCACAAAATCCTCCATATTATGTCAAAAAGGTTTGTATTTGTCACATATTTACTCCTCTATAGACTTATATTATATTTAATTTGCCCAAAAGCACAGCCATTCAGTCCTATTGTTCATTTTCTTCAGACTTTACACCGGAGTCCCTTGGGTGGTAATTATGTCTGCGCTCACATCACGTCGGCTGCGTTTCATTCTTGAATAATAACTATTAAAGAGAGTGTTTTCTGATTAATTAAACACACTGTCTTTGAGTCACCTCTGGGCATTTGCCCCGCGGCGAGCGTTCGAGCGGCTGGGGCAGAACAAACGAGCCGCTTTCATCTGAAAATCTGTACAAACGAGTGGGAGTTGAACTGAATATTCAAGTTTGTAACGGGAAACGGGAACATAACTTTGTGATGTGATAAACTGCTCTGAAGAGTGAGTCCTGGGCAGATCCACTGGGCTCGGATCAAAGAGACTAAAGAGGTTTTACAAGATATTGCTTCATTTATTACATCATTTAATTAACACAGAAGAGTCACATTAATGTAGTTACATACAGACCCAGCTGCACCAACAAGGTTTAATTCAGGGTAAGATTTGTTAACGGTTTTGCGACATAAAAATAAAAGCTCCACTCCTTGATTTTCTTTTTCTGTCCCTGTCTCAGACTCCACTCTCCTCCAAAAGCAGCATAAGAACCTCTCCTGCTTCTCTTTTATTAAAAAAGACCAAATTTTTCCTCCTCAAAATACTAATACAATTCACCAAACTGAAGATTTGAAGTGACGTTAAGCTTTTAGCTCCGACTTAAGCGTGAGGACGGCAATTATCTCTTATCTCGTGATTGAATTGACAATATTTATCTTCATTTCATGTTGCCTTTCTTTTATCTCTTGATGCTTTTCTTTTTATGCTGTTTCTCTGTAAAAAGATGCAATGCTGAAGTTATATTTTCTCCGTTTTATCAGCAGCCTTTACTTCCTTATTAGTGGCGACCAATGGGAGCGCTCTTTTTTTCTGAAGCAAGTTGTGATTGGACAAAGCTCCCGTTCTGACCGAAAATTCTCATTAATTTAAATCCTTGATAATAAAGGTTTTTTCCACAGATGTTAGGTGATTAAAAGGTTCTTTTTTTAAAACATCAAATCAAAAAAGCAATGCTGTTATAATAATATATATGCAATCTAAAGTTTCAGAATAAAAACCATATTAATATTTACTACTCCATCCATTTTTTTACTGTTAATTTAAATACAGATAAAATTATTTTATTTATTTAAAATACATATTTACTTCGCCGTAAATATTTCTGGTTTTGTGTAGCTAATAAATGCAAAAATAAATTAAGTGAAATAATTACGTTAATGACATTCATGTTTCGGGAGCATCAAGGTGAATGTTTCCTGTAGCTACAATGGACAAAAATAAATGAATAAATAAATAAATAAATAAATAAACAAACCATCCATCCAGCCTGTAGCAGATTTATTAAAACATAAACGAAAATAAAAAACACGCTCTTTTTTCACAGGTGTCCTTCCTTGACCTGACAATGACCTCGACCAATCAGGACGCAGCTCTGGAGTCAGGTGACAGTGTTCCAGCTCTGGTCGTCACTCAGGTGGAAGAGGTGAGCACAGACACAAAGCATGATGGGAAACAATACATAAACTATTTCTATAATGCGTTACACTGGGAACATTAAACATTAAAGCAGGACTAAACCCGATCTAAACCAAGACTAAACCAAGACTAAACCAAAGCAGGACTGAAGTAAGACTAAACCAGCACAAAACAAGGACTAAACCAGGACTAAACCAGACTAATCCAAGACTAAACCAAAGCAGGACTGAAGTAAGACTAAACCAACACAAAACAAGGACTAAACTGAGATTTTTCCCTGTACTAATCAGGTTTAAACCAGTACTAACCCAGGACTAAACTAAGATTAAACCAAGTCCAAACAAGGACTAAACTAGAATGAAACGAGACAGGGTGAAGACAGGAATAAACCAGATCTAAACTGAGCTAAAGATTTGGTTTAAAACAAACTGGAAAGTCCAAAAGTCTGGACCAAACCAGAAAGCGGACTAAGACTCAATCCCAGAACTGAAGGATTATTCAAGATATAATTCAGAGCTAAAACAAGGTTAAACTTGAATTGAATCAGGACTAAACAAGACTAATGAAGACTCAACTCGAGGACTAAACTGGGTCTAAAGTTAGTACTAATCCAGGACAATCCCGATCTACACTGAACCAAAACTAATCTGAGAATTGTTTCTTAACTAAACCAGAACTAAACTAGGACTAAGCCAGAACTAAACTAGGACTAAACCAAAACTAAACCAGGACTAAAGCAGGATTAAACCCAAGACTAAACTAGGATTAAAGCAGGATTAAACCCAAGACTAAACTAGTACTAAAGCAGGATTAAACCCAAGACTTAACTAGGACTACAGCAGGATTAAACCCAAGACTAAACCAGGACTAAAGCAGGATTAAACCCAAGACTTAACTAGGACTAAACCAGGATTAAACCCAAGACTAAACTAGGACTAAAGCAGGATTAAACCCAAGACTAAACCAGGACTAAACCAGGACTAAACCCAAGACTAAACTAGGACTAAAGCAGGATTAAACCCAAGACTAAACTAGGACTAAAGCAGGATTAAACCCAAGACTAAACCCAAGACTAAACTAGGACTAAAGCAGGATTAAACCCAAGACTAAACCCAAGACTAAACTAGGACTAAAGCAGGATTAAACCCAAGACTAAACCAGGACTAAACTAGGACTAAAGCAGGATTAAACCCAAGACTAAACCAGGACTAAAGCAGGATTAAACCCAAGAGTAAACCAGGACTAAACTAGGACTAAACCCAAGACTAATCCAGGACTAAAGCAGGATTAAACCCAAGAGTAAACCAGGACTGAAACTGAGATTTGTCCCTGGACTAAACTAGGTCAAAGCCAGTACCACTCTAGACCAACAGGACTAAACTAGAGTTAAAACAGGAGTAAAATACTACTAAATCCAGGACTAAAGCAGGTCTAAATAAGACTCAGTCGCTGGTCAGTGGTCTCGACCAATCAGGACACAGCTCTGGAGTCAGGTGACAGTGTTTTTCTTCATGGCTTTTACTAGGACTAAACCAGGACTAACAAAGCCCAGGACTAAACCAGGACTAACAAAAACCCACTCCAGGACTAAACCAGGACTAAACCACTCGTACAGTTCTGTCCCATGTTTCCAGGTCTCATTTTAAACCCTTTGTTCTCAGTTTAAATCGGCTCTGATCAGGTTCAAAGCCGTTCTTTTTGACAGGTTTTCTCATCATTTCTCTCTCTTTTTTTTTCCACAAACTCGACTCGAGAGTTTTAATTAATTATGTATTCAGTCCCGTTTCCACTCGTCACATCACAAACCCGACTCACCGTTTCAGGAATGGATCCGGTCACTGTTGTAATTATTCTCTTTTTCTACTGATTTCCGTCGAGAAGAAAAGCTCAGCTGCAGCTTTGATGCACATTTGACAGATTTCTTAGACATTTTATTTGTGAAGACTTTTCGATCAATATTGAGATATCTTTGTTAAATGTCAGCTAAAAGGAACCGCAGCCATGTGTAAAGCAAAGTGTGTGTTGTTATAAATTTAACTATGTGTAAAAACGGGACCAATGCTGACATCCAAGGAGTTTGACTTGTGATATAAGGATCACTGGTGGGACTCTGGTCTTGTTTACACTGGTGTTACGGTACGGGTCGGGTCAGTACGGGACGGTTTGGTTTGGGTAACCCCTGAAAAGGCTCTGTTCGGTTCAGGAGAGGGAAGTCTGCTACGTAAACATAAAACATTAAACATATGTGACTGACTTGAATAAATCCTTGTGTGTGGCTTCGAGAGGTGACTGTTACAATGTGCTTTAACGACTGAAGACAAGTATAAAACAAAACCAGCTTCAGGGGATTCGTTAAAGTGTGTAATTTATAAGTGTGGAGTGACCAGAACAAAGACGGGGTTGTGCATTTACATTGTGTTCACATAAGTCCTTTAAAGGTGCATTGTGTGATATGTCGAAAAATACATATACATAGTGTGTAATTTTGCCAAAATAACACTTTGCAATTGCATAGCTTAAGAAAATAGACATTTGAAGCTACATAGAAATCCAAAGGAGCCATTTGTTCCTGCTGCTACAAACTGAACACTCTGTGAGAAGAAGTGCAATAATGTTGGATCTATTGGATTATCTATTGTCAGATTAAGCCACAGCAGTTTTTAGCTCTACCTTTTGGAAAGAGGACCACAGGGCGCTGAACCAAGGTCCGGTTCTATTTTTCTGTCTACTCTATGACAGATGTCTCCTGTGATGGAGAGCGTTATAGTGATTTAAATCATGTCTTAAACAGTTCATTTGAAGTTTCATCTGTTTGTATTAACTCTATATTAATAATAACATGTGTCTATAGGCCCAGCTCCAGTCTGATTATTGTATTTCTCCAGTTCAACTGTAAAATGAGCCTCTGCAGAGACACATTCACCACAGTAAAAGAATCTACAGGAGACAGGACGACAGTGAACGCAGCGTCAGGGACAGAAACCAAAAGTTACTGAACCTAATGAATACTGTGGAACAATTTAAGTTTTGAGTGCAGACCTTGATGCGGACTTTCAGGAGAGAAAACGACAAAGACTCTGGACCTCTAGACTCAAGACTAAACCCACGACTAAACTGGGACTAAATTGGATTTTGTCACTGGCGTAAACCATTATTAATCCAGGATTAAGACAAGAGTAAACAAGGACTGAAGCTGCTCAAAGTAAAATTATTATTCTACTCATTCAAATGTATATATGTTAGAATATTAGCAGTCTGCACATTTCAGTCAGAGCCTTGTATTTCTTATATTTTTATGTCGAGCATTTAAATATCTGAGGTCACATCGTTAAAATAGTTGAAACCACATTTTCCAAAATCGTGCAGCTCTAAACCAGAAGAATATATGCTTTGATAAGTTAATGCATAAACAGACTAATGTGTTGTATACGTCGTCAGGCCTCGAGCTCCAGGAGTTAAACCTTGTGTAGAGTGTATTTCTGTGACACACATTTCCCTCCTGTGGGTTTGTACGAGCACTGATCCGAGCCGCCTCCAAATAAGTTCCTCCAGAAGCTCCTCGGCGCGCGGCGGAGGAGCACTTAAACCAAATTGACTTTAGTGGTGTGAATTATGAAGAGACTGATATCATGCATGAAGTTATTTAGCCCTCAGAAGAATTCAAATTCCCTCCGATCGCGATACGGGAAACTAATATGAATGCAAATAGGATTAGGCCGCTGCATTAGTGTCTGATAAACAATTTACAGCCTGAGCGTTCACCGGGGAGCGCCGTGTGGGAAATGGAGAGATGCCAATCCACGAACGCTGGGGGAGAGGGTCAGTTCAGCCCCGTCTCTGTTAACCCTTTACCTGCTGCTGCTGGATCAGGCACAGCAGGAAAAAACATGAATGCATTTATATTTATCTAGCACATGAATATAAACATGGTCTGGGTGAGTCCGGGTCTCCATCTTTCAGTCAACGAAGGCCGAACTAAGACTACACCACGGTTAAAGCAGAAGTAAAGCAGCTGTGCAAGTGTCACATGACTGAAAATTAGGGATAAAGTTAACGCTGCATCGATTGGAATTAAAATGTCATCATGAAAATCTGAGTGTGACTTTATCAAACACTACAAACAAAACATAAACTGTTTAAAGCAGAGATGGACGGATCATTCTCTTGTCAAATATAGTCTGTAATGAGTCCAAGTTTAGACAGACCACAGAGCCAGCCTTCTTTATCAGTTTGTTCAGTCTGTTTTTTTATCTTCCAACGTGATATTTCTGCCCCAACAGAGCACAGAACAAGCCACTGGCCACAATCGCCTGATAGTTGACGCAAATGATCTTCCTGCTCACATCAAACAACCTCAGCAACCTCCAATATAACATTCCTGACGAGGACATATCGCAAGAGATTAGTGTTTTACGGCTCAAATCGAAGGAGCAGAAATAGGACCGTAAAGAGTTGTATTTGCACAAAATACACTAAAATGACCCACTGTTTCAGAAGTGTTTTTTTTTTCTTCCAAACTTGCCTCTTGGTCTAGACTTGTAAACAAACGACATTCATAAAATGGCGTCCTGTCATAACATAACAACAGAGTCTATAGTCTACAGGATAAAAGTTACACAGGACTGCTTTAAAAACATTAATATTATTTTTTTTAAAAAGAGTAATGGAAGCAGACAAACTTTCTTCAACTGCTTCAAGTTTTTTCATGTCTGTGTAGTTATTAGCAGCCCTTAGCAGCAGAAATAGGTCTGAGATATCTCTAAATGTTTAAACAAAACTGATTTAATTCATAAATGTTTACTGCAAAAATGTGCTCAAACTGAAACATGATTGCACTTCTTCTCTCAGAGTTCTCAGTTTGTAGCATCATAAATAAATGCTCCTTCCATGGGTTTCTATGGAGCTTTAAATGCTACTTTAAGCATTTAATTAAGCTCTTAAGCTATGCAATTCCAAATAATGGTATTTTTTGGCATAATTATACACAATTGAGGTACAGTTTTGACTGTTTTTAACAACTTTAAGAAGCCATTGTGGTGTCCAAGTCAATAGTGTATGATTTTAGTCTGTTTTTGTAAATAACGGTTTGTCTTGTGCTCTGTATGATTCTTGTTTTCCCAGCGACATCTTTAAACACTAAACAGAGAAGACGATGTAAACCTCATGTGACGATTAGATCTGAATTAAACGCCACACAGGAGCCTGTTTTGAACTGAAGCAGTGTCATTGCTGTTTACAATTAGCAGAAATCACAGTAAAGCTCGTGACACGTCGTCTCCGGTGTTTCCCGCTCGGTGTCCGTCTGTATTAGTTTGAATCTGAGTCGTTTGTCGGGACAGTCGTGAAAACAGCGGCTTATAATGAGCTCCCAGGAGACTCCGGGCCTAAACAGTTAAAGGACAACGGCGTTTCTGTGAGTGTTAAACTGCTGCAGCTGATGAAGGATAATAGCAGTGAGCAGCGTCGTGTGAAAACAGGCAGACGTTTCGTTGTAAATATTGTCTCGTGTGGAAATCCTCGCGGAGTTTGAAGGACAGCAGAGAGGATTGGAAGTGAGAGCTGCTGGTTTGTGTTGGAGCAGGGCACAGTCGGGGTTAGTGTTGTTTGGGTAAAGACAAAAATGGCAGTAAAAAAGTGAAAACAGGAGCTGACAATGAAGATAATATGAAAGAAACAGTAAAAAAACATGAATATGAAGTAATAAATCCTCCACACTGTGACTTAAATGTATGTCTGTGTTTTCAGCCTCGGTGTAGTGATCTCTCTGGAGTAAAGCCTGTAGATCCAGAGAAACTCCAGCGTCCCGTGGATCTGGGGGGCCCCACAGTGGCCCCTCTGCCCCAGGTCCCGAGTCCAGGCGGCGACGGAGACATGTCCTGCTCCGATCTGCTGTCTCTGAAGAGCGACTCCGTTTCCATCGCTGGCTCCAGGAGGGTGAGGATGATAAACTGTTTCACACAAGTTTTTTTTAGTAATAATTCAAAATACAAAAAAGGGTGGGATTATTGCAAAGTTTGAGAAAATAAAATACAGATATGTTTTGTCACTGAGGCATTTAAAGCATTTTAATTAAAGCATCCACATCCCAATTCAAAATTTTAATCAAAATTTTAAAGACAAATATCAGTGGCCATATTCAAATCCAGTTTTAAATACAAGGCTCGACTACTGTAACATTCTCCTCTCTGGTTTTCCAAAAAGTACTCATTACTCCCATTTTAAAGTCCCTCCTCTGGCTCCTGTTGGTTTATTGTTGATTTTTACAATTATTCTGTTAGTTTGTTAGTTTAAATGTAAACTCAAAACGCATTTAACTGTTGTGAATCTTGATGTGTGTGATGATTATATGTTCTAAACGCACCTTGAGTCGCTTTAAGTTGTGTGAAAAGTTCTATAAATGTAAAGTTTGATGGTGACTTGAAGATGGAGCCATGTTTCCACTTAGTTCGGTTCGGTTTGGTTCGGGTAACGTCTGAAAAAGCTTGTTTTTCCACAAACCTGTGTCCGGAGAGAGGCGTCTGCAACAAAAGTGAAGAGATGAAAATCATAATCAGTAAATCCTGGAGTAAATATTCATCTGTTTCTTTGCAGCTTTTAGATTTATATTCGTAGAGCTGCAGCAGTTTATTACTTTTTAGCTTTTGCAGTGTTTTTATTCATGAAGCGAGAGCCTTGTTTAAAACGAAAACAGCTGATGGTAATAATTGTCTGCTTTATTTTCAATGAAAAGTGACACAAAACAGGACACACTTCATCAGAGAAAAACATTTCCATTTTATCTTTTCCCTTTCACTCTTTGTTTTCTCTTGAATGAGGATCACACACTTGGGACCAGGGTCAAAGGGTTCCCAAAGTACTATGATATGGTGCACTTTTTGGCAACGCTTTGGACCCGTTTGGTGATGGTACTTAACCGCACTGACTGACTCAAAGCTCAGGTCAGATGGTCAAAAACAACACTAGATCCTGCTTGTACTTTTTATTTTTCACAGAACCATAAGGACAACAAAAATGTGACCGAGAACAGTAAATAAAAAACACTATATTGGTGCAAAATGTCAGTGAAGTAAAACAAAACGAAAAGCAGAGGTGCATGTAATACACTGTGGTCCAATGTAACTCATATATATTAAATATGTTAACGTCAGAGTCAAACTGTCCTCTGCTCTCTTTTCCAATCTGCACACATCTCATTCTTTTCAGAGACACTTTAAATCACATCAGCTCCGTAAAACAATCGAAGTGGCCCGACCTCCATCTTGTCCACCTTCGAACGACGGCGACGCTCCTTTTTAACAAAACATTCGTGTCCCGCGCCGAGCTCCAGTTTTCATCAGGCGTCTTTACGGAGAGGTCACGGGGTCAGTCGCGTCCGGGCTGTAATCATAATTCCCTCGACCTCTCGTGACCCTTTTTTTGGGCTTCGACAACGAGGGCCGAACCGAACAGACGACTCCTTTCATACCGACGCTCGCTACAAAATGGGTTTTCATTTCTCAAATAATCTCTGAATGAGCGGGGCCAGATCACAGAAGATAAGAGCCTCTACGTGTAAGCGCTCTCATCACATTTCCCTCGACGTTCCTCATTTGGCAACACAGAATCGTTGGAAAATCCCAATTAATATGTTAATGTGTGCAAGGTTTTCATTAGTAACAACCTAACAAGAACAGAGAGAGGGATATGTGAAAGAGAAGGGTCTGTTTTGGTTTAAATGGAAGCATTTGTTATAGATGATGGCGCAAAAATGATTCATTCACATAAATTACTCAACAAAAAGTTGTATTTTTACAGTGGAGACCCATACCCATCTGACCCTGGCCTTCACAAACTCGTACACAGATTGTAGCAGGTCTCAGAGGAAGATATTGCTTCTTGAGTCCTCGTACAACTGCGTTATACAAGACAGAATAAAAGATTGAATAAAAGGAACAATATGACACAATATAGTCCCCACAACACGCTCATGTCATTATTAGTAATACGTTAAAGTGACCCTGCGTAACTTTTACCCCAAAAATATATATTCTCTCTCTTATTTTGATGGTTCTTAGCCCTGAGATCAGTAGAATTATGTCTATCTCTCTGACACAGTACCTTCAGCTGGACAGAAAACTCCACAAAACGTTCCTGTCCCGGGACCAGGACTTATCTCCAGAGATTAATGAGTGAGGCTCTACCACACGACGCATATAACAAAGAAAATAGGTCAATACACTGGACCCTAACAGAGTCGTATTTGTACAAAATATGATAAAATTACTGTACTTTTTCAGAAGACATGTTCTTTCTTCCAAACGTGCCGTCTTAAACGTCTCTACTGGTTACTAAAGATGGCGCTGATGCCTGTGCAGAAGGATATGTTATAAACACTTAGAAACAGCACTCGCCGGAGCTGCCTTCTTCAGATGAACGAGTGGTTCAGTGGAAACATGTCGACAACAGTTTCGTCCGGGGGTGATGCTTTTATTTAAATACATGAGCCTCATTTACAGGTGTTCGTTCTGTAGTCGGCTCCATTCAGAGTTATGAGGATTAGTTCAGCTGCAAAACTCACTCTAGTTTGTAGATGCACTGATGAATAAGTCTGTTAGAGTAAAAACCGGTTGAATCGTCCTCTTTTGTTATAAATTTTAGACAACTGCTCCACTTTCAAATGCATTTTTTAAGTGAATTTCCTTTTTTCTTTTTTTCCATAAGTCCTATAAGTGTGTAAATCTACCCTGACAATGCTTTTATGTCCATTTACTCGTACATTTTCCTGTGTGTTTTCTTGTAACTCACACAGAACTACCTCTAAATCTGTAACACCCTTATACTCTGAGTGTATTATACGGCTCATAGCCTCAGCCACAGCTCCGTCACACCTCTGCGTCTCAACGTCTCCAGACTGTTTAGTAACATTTAATTTCCGAGCTGTGACTGCAGGCCCTGATTGTAATTGTGGAGTGTAATTAAAAGGGAAGTGCTGGCCTCTTGGGTTCGAGCCTCGTTGTTTTAATAAATCATTATTAGCTGGAGGTGCTCTATGTAAATGCTTCAAACACGAGACGACGTCATCGACTTAATCTGCTCCGAAGCTTTTTATTCTCATTAATGTCGCTAATAACCTTCATCAAACGCAGAGGAGATAAGACGCTTATCAAATCGATGATGATCACAGCTCGTCTCCGAGGATTTGGATAAAACAAACACTTGGAGAGCTCGGATACTTCAGTCTAATAAAGTCTGTTCAAAGATGAATGAGTTTATTTTCGACCTTGTTCTTGATAAAAGCAAACAAAGTGAAAAGAAAAATGTATATTGAGAGTTTATGCAGATTAACTTAATAACAAAATGCATTAAAAAAACAGTAAAAACACTGTAATAGTTTAGTTTTCTATAAGTGTAAACTATTTATTGGTGATAGTAACATATAAAGTATGTAATTGTTTAATGATGTGTTTCAACATAAGTAATCTACTAAAATAACTTTCATTTACGCCATTTCTTTTTTATGTCATACATATACTTTTATTTTTACTATTTATTTGCTCTGTGGATAAAATGTGGAAATGATTTGCTTTATATTAATAAATCTAAATGCAAAACAATGCCTAATTAGCATACATTTAATAAAAGGTGTTTCAAGGCATGCACTGATAAAATGGTTACTATTTTATGAAAAAAAATGTAGTATATTTAAACCATTTTTCACAAAGTCAACAAAATGTATCTAAAACTCAGTGGAAACCAGAAAAAAATACTCTTTATAGTAAATAGTCAAAGAAGAAGTCGAATGGCAGAGTTAGAAATGTCGACCAATCACAGCAGATCGTCCGTCTGGCCCATACTTTCTAGCATCAACCACAAAAACTACAACTTTTACGGTTATGTAATTAAATCCTTATTAGTCTTGTGTAAACTGTTGAGCGGGGAATGAGTTTAATCTTATGGAGTTTTAGGGCGACAGATGTTTAACCATCCAAATAGCTCTTTCATACGTAAACTTTACAGGTTTCATTTGCAGGATTACAATGTCGAAGCTTAAAGACTATTTGATGTTATGTTCCAACCTCTTCACAAGTGTCCCAGGCCTCCTCTTGAACACCTCTGATCTGATCCTTCGAGAGTCCATTTAAACCCTTCTTTTCCTCCTCCTCTGTGTTGTGTTTCCAGGGCTGGCCACTTTGGCGGAGCTCCTTTTGTAAATGCGACCAATTAGGACGGGCAATTGACAAACAAAAGGCCCTGGGCTGAATGTGGCGGTGCGTTTCGGGGGCCGGCGGTCAGCGGTCAGCGGCTGGTGTTTTGACACATGAATAGACGGAGCGGTGGAAGTGGCTTTTGTTATGTTAAAGATGGAGACTCTGTGTTGTGTGGAGTTAAAGGGAGAAGAGGATGGAGGCTATTCATGTCTGGTTCACAGTGGGTTGTATAATGTGTTGAGTGTTGGAGCTGTTTGAGTGAAAGGCATCAGCTCAGAGAAAAGTACACTTGGATGAGGCTATAAATGCACCTGTTGTTGTAAACACTCAAACGTCAAAGCTTTCTGAACCGAAAATATGTTTTAGTTGAATGCCAGTCATTTGAATAGTTAGCTGACACCTACATAATGCAGTTTGCTGCTTCTTTTCACTATTGTTCTGATATAAAAGCAAGTATGTTTACATTCACGTAGAGAAAATCTAATTATTGCCTTAGTCCGATTATAATCAGAGTTTTTAAAGCTGTAAACATCTTACTCTGATTGAAGGGAGCAGTCATTTGAATTGACCTAAACTGGACTAACACACCTGGATAATGTGGTTAAAGGTCGGACACAGCACTGAGCAGCTCCAGAGTCGGACAGAGACACAGAGTAACACAAGTAAAAACATGAAGAGCAGTGTTTAGAGACTCATTTTTAGATGAAGACACATATTTAGGCTCACTCTGCCTCTGTCTCCTGTTTGTTTGTTATTTTGTACTGTTCATGTCGTAAAAAGTTTAGAAGAACAAGCGTCTACTGTAGTTTATGATGTGTTCAAGTGCTTTTGGACAGCACAGTTGCCGAGTAATGAATGGTTTGTCCTTAGTTTGTTGCGTTTATGTCTTTTTAACTCATAAAGTCTGTGTGTTATCATTGATATTTATTAATAACTCGATGATTTTTAAGCAAATCAGCCAAGTATTTTAACTTTTAACAAAGACTTAATGCTGTGAAATACTAAGGACACATGAATGCATCTCGGTAAACTCGCTGTAAACTCAGACAAGGAGTGAAATCCACACAACAATTAAGCTCTGCATGTAAACGTACTGACAGAGCTTCTTATTACTGTTGTTTACATTCCACCTGATGCTAACATTAGCCATAGCATCATAAGCTAACATCAGAGAGCGTCCCCTGATCTGTGGATTAACAAATATATTGTTAGAATTTGCTGCAAACAGGACAGCAGTCGGCCCAGATTCACACTAGTGAAGAGATACGTGTATAAATACTACTACAACACACTTAAACTACATTTTCCACTGATCCACTCGAACGTAGATTCATTTGAAAACACAGCAGAACCTCTTTTTTGTTTCCTGGGAGCTGCGTCGTCGCGTAAACGCCTCTAACTCTTCGTGTGGATGGTGTTTATGAGACGAGGCGCTGGCAGATTAGCTCCAAACCTAATGAGGAGCAGCAGAAGGCCGTGTCCTCTCGTGGGACGCTCACAGCCGGGCTCTGAGTCCGCCTCACACAGAGAGGACACGTCCATCATAACACCGGGGGTCTCCATCACGGGGCGTCCCACCGAGAGAGGAGCCGCTCGGGGGATTATCCACGGGGTTCTCACCTCCAGACACGACACATCTATGGAGTCAGAACAAGACAATGTGTCGATGAATATGGAGCTGTTATAAGCCCATATTAAAACATTTGATTTCCATATTAAATAATGCCACAAAGTGCTTTTTAAACCACATTTATCAAAACAACACTTTATTCATAATTAGTAAAAACAGTGTTACTTTTATAATGTGTCATCTTTCTTGTTGTTTCTCTGTTTTCTTCATTCAATCAAACAATGGTAGTGTTCCTTATTCTATTTAGGACCAAAACTAGCATCTCAATTACCCAGGTATTTGATGAGTTAGAAAAGATAAATGTCAGTGAAAGGATTGAGTGAGTTTAACAAGGACTGGGTCAGAACATCTCAAAAACTAACTCTGTGGGTTTGCAGAGGTCAGGATCTATCAAAAGAGGAACAAGGAAGGAACAGAGGTGAACTGGGACAGGGTCAGGGGTCAGGGGTCACTGATAGACGTGTGGTCTGATCCAACAGACCAGCCACTGTTCTGATAGAAAGGTGTGTTTGGGACCAGTCGGGGTGTTGTGTCGTTATCCTCAGTAAGTATTAAAATTAACCTGAGCTAAAGTTTTTTATGTGAAAAAATGTGAATTACTGGTAACACTTTATGATGACTGAACAGCAGTAAAGCGTTTATAAATAATAAGCTGAAATGTCATTTTTGAGGCGTGTGACAAGACACGAGATAAGATTTCCATAAAGCTGGTGTTAGCCTCAGTGTACGACATTATTTTCTTATGTTTACAAATAGTTTCTGTCTTTCACCAATTCTTATTTCCACCAGAAAACCAACATGTTGCCGCACAGACGATTTCTAATTTCACTCTCACACTCCATTAGCTCAGACAGATTTTCACCTCGATGAGAAATCTGACCCTCTTTTAACAAAGCTTAGACGCCCCTACATTGGACTAAAATATAAAATGCATTTAACTTGATTGTAATTCGCTGCTGTTCCTGTCTAAATACAGAGACAAGATCTGTTATGATGGTTCTAAAAAGACCAATCCTATGCTACTGGGGCTACAACGCTAATGATGTAGCTGTAAAGATTCAAGTTAGTTCTGTATCTCAGTGAATGTACATCCATAAGATAAAAGAAAGGTGCTATGGTTCTTTTATATGATGTTGCACAATGTTTCTTGCAATAAATATATAACGTAGGAAAAATATACAAGGAAAAACAGGCATTAAGTATAAAGTAATTAAATAAAAAGCCGAACAGGAAACACTGACTTCCATTTTCAAACATAGAATATAATATAAGAGAATAAAAGCACTGCTAAAATCGTCCAAATCCATTTTAGTTTGGGATTATTTAACCAGTGACAAATCAGACTCCATTTCTGAAACCATCTTTATTGTTTCCACTGTTTGAGAAAAATCACAGGAAAAAAAAGGCTTCTGAAGAGAATTGGCGAGGGCTCAAACATGAAACGGATTTATTCATGTCTCCGGTGGAAAATGAAAGAATAAATCACAAGATGCTCATTAACACAGAGAGTTCAGAGCCGTCCGATCTGACAACAGACGCTAATAAAGACGTCCCGTTCGGAGATGAAAGCCCCTCGTCTTCAGTGACTTCTCTGTTGTGTGTTTTAGAAAACCTTTGAGGATCGTTACTGTCTTTTTAGGTTTTTTTTAATGCATGCGTTATGTATCACCTCTTTAGCGGTCCTTGTGGGAGGTCGACTCTGGGTTCGACAGCGGGCTTTTATAACGAATAATTACTGAACAAGGCGGAGCTGGAGCGGAGTTATCCCAGAGATGATTATTAATGCATGTTGTGTGTAAACGCTGTCGATGGAGAGTCCAAAGGGAAGTAAACGTGGCAGGTGAACATTATTTCATGATTCAAGTCACATTGACAAACTATAGATGCACAGCACTTCAAGTCAAACCCAGGACCAGATCAAGTCCAGATATTTATCCCAGCCAGGTGTCTGTTACAAGACTAGTATTTTATTTAATTTTGGTTCGCAATTTTGGTTGCGATTAAGCTTTTTAACACAGATTAACGTCACAGATATTTCACTAGAGTCTCTCCTATGTTCCCCTATGTTTCTACATTTCTACAAGTTTTGTTTGTTTGTTTGTTTTCTTCAAAATTATGTCCTATGTTCACATATTTCTAACATTTTTATTTTTTATTTTTTTTCAAAATTAGTCCAATGTTCCCACATTTCTAACATTTTTTTTTTTTTTTTTAATTAGGTCCTATGTTCCCAAAGCCCTATATTGCCACATTTCTAAGATTTTATTTATTTATTTATTTATTTATTTTAATTGAGCCCTATGTTCTCACATTTTTAACATTTTTATCTTTCAAAATTAGTCTCTTTTTATATATATATAGTTTCTTTTTTTGTGTCTGGAAGCAGGATTACGCAAAAACGATTGCTCCGATTAGCTGGTTTGATTTTGATTTATTTTGGCTGTAATTAATTGATTGGAATATGTCATCATTTTGTTGTTTAATTTCTGTTAAATTATGAAGGGACATTAACATCTGTCAAGTCGCAGTTACTTTGTTTGGATTTATTCTTACAAACATATGCAATAAAAGACTGCTGCTTTTTTTCTTTTAATAGATTAAACTTGTAGTGTGTAGTTTTTGGTATTTCTATTGGAAGAACACCTCACACTCCTCTTTTGTCCTTTTTAAACTGTGTGAAGAGCTACGGTAGTCCTGCAGGGACATGCTGTTGTCTGTGAACAAACCCAGTGACAAAATCTTTTTACGGTCTCTCATTTTAGTTCAAAAAAGTCCTAAACCTTCAGCGAGAAAAAAAATGAACCATGTTTGTGCTTCTCCTCTAGCAGTGCTCAGTTTGTCCTCTCTGGGCTGCCGTAGAAACAGGAAGTAATGTGTAAAAGTGTGTTTTTTTTAGGTCATGCTCAATTATATACACATTTTCCTCTTTTTTCATTTTGTCCAAGTGTTACTGTGTATGTTTTACACAATTAACCTTTAAATAGATGCCTCATTGTGATGTTTGTTTTGTTTTCAGAGTGAAGAAAGTCAAGAGGAAGATGCCAGGAGCGTCGCCGCCTCCTCTGTTATGGTGAGAGATGTGTTAAAAGAAAGAAGCACCACTTTCATTTTTATCTTTATGTAACGACAAGAGTTTCCACCCATGACTCATCCCGTCTGCTGCTCCCCTCTGTGTGTCGTCCGGTTGAAGGACAGCGTCTGTAATTAACACGCAGGGATCAGGTAAACAGAGTGGGACGACTCAGTGTGCCTCTGATTAAAACCTGCTGGTGTCTCAGGACGCCCCACTGCCCAATAAACACCATTAATGGAGCAGGCCCCGCCTCTCACACAGCGACCTGGGCCATAGAGGACAAACAGGACACCAGACAAACCAGACAAACGCTCGAGACTGTGTTTAAGGCCATGCTTTGAGGATTTTAACACCTCAGGAGAAACAGAAACAGTCTGGACCAATTTTTCACCACAAAATACTAATACGTTACATTAAATTAAAGTTTAGAGCTGATCTGAAACTATCTTTAAAGTTTGTGTCAAAGCATCACCAACATTTATCCATGTTTAATTTACTGCTGTTTTTCTATTTTTATCTTTTTTTAGCTGTTTCTCTGTAAAATAAGACGTATTTCCAACAGAATAACCCATTTCCTTTGTTTATTTCCTTGGTCCTTCGTGTCGACCAATAGGAGCGCTCCTTTTTACCTGAAGTGAGCTGTGATTGGCCAAAATCCCACTGATCACGTCTTCAGGTTTCATTTTTTCACAGATGATTCCTGTTACAAAAAGCTTTAGATGTTCAATTGTCGAACTAAATGCAACAGTAAAATAATATGAGATAATTCCCATTTAAGTTATGTTTGTTATGTCCTCCCCAGTGAGAGTGCAACACGTTTTTATTTCTAGTGTCGATCTACTTGTGTTTTGTTCATTACCCTCTCGTCTTTTCTCCCAGTCTCTGTTTCAGCGAGTGCAGCTGGATCCTCTGGAGAAGGACTGGATGAAGAGCTGTGCTTTGGGAAACACATTAGTTCAACGTCAGCTTCTCGTTCAGGAGCCGGGCCTCGTGCTCAAGAAGGTACCACCCACAAACATCACCGGACAAACTTCATCAAAAAATAACCCAAAACATCAATATTTACCAAACTGTATCTCATTTTCCTGCTCCCTAAAGGACTTTATCACTGTAAGTACGATGTTATTTCACAGCCTCTGAGTTCAGTCTGTGTCCAGTCCGTCCTGCTTCAGTGTAGCTTCATAAAAGGCTTTAGACAGAACCATTGTCTTAAGGGGCTGAAATCTGTGCCTCGTAAACAGAGCTTAATCTTCTTACAGAGATGAATGAGAGCCGCTCTGTGAATGAAACTGCTCTGATCCTATTAGTTTGGATCAGATGAAGATGGAGCAGATAAACATGAGTCAAACACAACACAGAGGAGGGTTATTCAGACCACACTGTGTCCGCTCTGAGGGGCATTTTAAAGGTCCTTTAGTTAATAATTCATCAATTAGTTTTGGAAGTGTAAGAAATTAGTTTTTACTCTACTGTATGTGCCCAAGCTGCTCCCTCTTCTCCTTTTTCTGGCAAATATAAGTGGGATCAAGTCTCTTTATATGTGAATTTAGAAAATGCAAGTAAACCCAATTAGCTATGTAATCTTTTCCTCAAACTAGTAGCTCCAGCGTTGATTTCAAGCAGACAACAACACAAAGAAACAAAAAAACGAACAGAAAACATTAGCAAAAAGTACCAGTCCACTGAGCGTGCACAGTTGGCTATTTAAACTGCACCAAAACAAATAAAAAAAACACTTCCTTTTTTAAGAAACAGACAAATGGTGCTGTTAGCCCAAATGCTAATAAGGCATGTTCACATTTACTGTCTGCTCATTTGATTTAGGTGGACAATATTGTTTCAGTTCGTTTTTTCTGCTCTGAGGAAAAAATAAACATTACCTGATTACCTTTTGTCGCCAATTCATTTATTTATAGTTTATTTAGTAGGGACAGATACAAAAAAATGTGCCAATGTGTTTATGGCCAAGGCTAATTCGCAATTTTATGACGCTCTTCTTGTTTCGGCTCATCTGTGGTTTACTTCATTTTAATAAAACTGTACCAGAGTTCAGTTGGAAGCGCTCTCCATTTTAACGTCTTTGTTCGTCTCTTCTCTTTCCGACTCCGGCGTTGACCTCGTGTGATGTAAACCTGGCCGTACACGAAGGGGGTAAGTTGTCTTTTCCTATTGGCTAAACACAACAACAGTTACAAAACCTACCTCTGCTTCAATTAGCTCAGCGCTGATACGGCCGCCTCTTCACCCGCTCCTTGTCTTTTGTTTCTTTCTTTAAACTGTCTTTGGCGTCCGACGTGCGCTGCTTCTTTGATGTCGTCGGGGGGAAGGTGGAAGGGGCTGTGTTTGCAAAATGCGCTTCATGTAAATGCTATTCACACCGACGTCCAATTTCCTGGCATGTTTGTCGACAACGTTACACTGCTTTGCCTTCAAACGCCGTGACAGGTCTAAACACTGGCCTACATTCACAGAGCCTGGTTATTTTTACCTCCCCCATGTGTTTTTTTCCCTCTGTTGTTGATATTAGCGCCTGGACGATGCAGGCTCCATGCTAATTAGGAAGTGGCCGAGCTGCTCAGACAATAGGGCTGTGTAATGATATTGTAATTACATGGTAATTAATATGAGAGCGAGCGCCGGGACTCGACGAGGCCCCGAGGCAAACTGTCCGCTTCAGATCAGAGCCGGTGATAATTTACACACAATCAGTGTCGAGATCTTTTAGAGGAGACTACGATTTAACAAAAACTGTGACTCTGAGGCTGAGGATAGTCACATTCTTTATGATATTCCACTTTTTATTTATTTATTAATCCTTTAACAATATCAAACTGACCTCTGATCTGAGACATGTTTTTTCTATGCTTTGTACAAACATCTATTTCTCCATAATTTACTTTTTTTGTTTCTTTGCAGTAACTTAAGTATGAGAAATTAATAGTTTTATCCTTGTCTTGTTTTGAAAAAGACAGATTTTATGGCTCTTGACTAGACCTTATTCACAGTTTGGCTATTTTCATCATCATTTCCAGTAAAATACTCCCAAAACAGTGCTGTAGTGAGAAATAAGGTCGTTATCTCCCCTGAAAGTCTGAACCAAGGTCTGCACTAAGAACTCATGCAGTATTCATTAGGTTCAGTAACTTTTGGTTTCTCTCAACAGTTTTTAAAAGCAAACTATCGGACTTTCACCAACGCTGCGTTCACTGTCGTCCTGTCTCATTTTACAGTTGAACTGGAGAAATACAATAATCAGACTGGAGTAGAGCCTATAGAGACATGTTATTATTAAAATACAATTAATACAAACAGATGAAACTTTAAATGCACTGTTTAAGACATGATTTATGACCAAACTAAGGAACAGAAACTCTCTCTAACTTGACTAAAGTACTCCTTTGACAATATCGGAGGAGTTCAACCCCAGTTTTCATGCAGTGTATTGATTATCACAGTCATTTTGTCATTTAATTATCATTTTCATTGGTGGTGTTCAGCAAATCACAACATACTCCACAGAAATGTGATAAAATGGCTTCAATTTGATCACATTCTGAACATCTCTGATTAAACAGGGCTACAGTATTCGACAGAGAACCGCGTCCTAATTCGGAGCCTTCCATGTCTCCGTCCTGCCGTATTTACCGCCTCCTCTCTGATATCTTTTTTCTTCTTTGTCAAGTCCCAACATATGTTCTTCAGATTCATTGTTTAATCAAAGTGTCCAATGAAAGACTGTTTCCAAGCCGCACATATGGCCGTACTGTCGCGGGCTGGCTTTGAAAACTCCCCTTCGATGCCAGAGCGGGAATTTCACACAGCATTATCTGAAGCTCCACGGACGGGAAGCTTTTTATTCAAGAGGTTTTGGTGAAAGGGACCCCTCCATATGGCCTCGCCCCCCTCCCATTAGTGTTATAGACCTCCCCAGGCAGAAATAACAACATCAATAGTGCAGCCCTCGCGCCACTTGAGAGAATTACACAGCGTTTCATGCCTGACTTGATCAAAACGGAAGCAGGGAGATGTACGGCTGTGAAGTGACTGTTCCCGCTGCTCGTTTGGGACGGTTAGCGCCGCTCGTCGACGGCCGACAGATGCCCGGCGCATGGGGTCCGCCGTGTGCAGTTTGTGCCGGGTCAGTGTCAGCGCGGCCCACTGTCGCTGCTCGGAGGAAATGGGACTGACGCGCCATGTTTAGACCAGAGTGTGAAATAAAATAGTGGAAAATTTGGCTGTGGATTAGATTATTTTGGTTTGAAGCTTCCTGTGTTCTATCTGGAGGGATCCCTTGTCACAGTTTATGATTTTTGCAGTTGTATAACATTATTACATGTCACACTCTGCGATTTAAAGCTCCAGGAACTGATTTTGTTTTTTTGTCCCAGTCTCTAACCCCACTCTCCTCCAACAGCAGCGTAGTAACCTTTTCTGCTTCGTTTATTTAAAAAACACCACAAAAAACAGATATATTACACTAAATAATTTACCACTGTAGACTGTAGTGATCCTGTAATTATCTCCGTCTTGTTAAACACTGCATTGAAGCATTGCCAACATTTATCTATGTTTAATTTACTGTCCATTTCTCATTTTTTATCTTTTTGAGCTGTTTTGGTGTAAAATAAGACATATTTCCAACAGAATAACCCATTTCCTTTGTTTACTTCCTTGTTCCTTCGTTATTGACGTCAGTGTCGACCAATGGGAGCGCTCCTTTTTACCTGAAGTGAGCTGTGATTGGACAAAATCGCACTGTGGACTGATCATTCTCATCTATTAAAATCTTTAATTATAAAGACTAGATCACGTCTTAATTTCATTTCTTCACAGATGATTCCTGTTACAATAAACTTTAGGTGATTCAACTGTTGAACTAAATGCAGTAAAAAAAAAATCAGGTAATGGACTTTTAATTAGACTTAAACAGATGCAAACTGTGAGATTAGAAGCTTTTTAAGTGGCGTTCATGTGATTAGAAAAGAAATAAAGCAAAAGAAAGATAGAGTCCAGTCAAATCTGTTTCAAAAAGAGCTTGAGGTAAATCCACAGATGTATAATAAGTTTCCTCCTGCTGCTCTTCTGCTGGTATTTTGACCTGAGGACGATCAATGAAGGGTCAAAACGTTGTGAATAAAATGCAGTATTTGGAGTAAGTGTACAGGCATTTTTCTTTTTTCTAAATACACTTAACTCTGTCCTTCAAAATATCAAATCTGTATTTATTTCTGTAGTTAAAACTATAAACAACATGTCACCCAATTTTTTAGACTTATTAAGAGTTTTTTTTTTATATTTTTGAAGTCCTCCATGAAGAACTGTGACTTAGAGTTTATTATAACAGTATTGTCAGTGTGTGTCAAGAGCGGAGCGTCTCAGCGAGCGTCGGACAGAACCGTGGAGCGACACAGGCCTCATTTAGCACTTTGTAATGAAAAACCCTTACTCCACCACCTCTCTGTCCTCAGCGGTCAGTCTCTGAGGCTAAAATAAAACCTGCGTCTGTTTGGTTTTCACGCTCTCAGCTGTCGGCTCAACGAGGGACGTCAGTCTAATTAAATATCGGAAAACAGCAGAAAACATTGTCCTATTTGCTCGGAGTAGTTTACAGAAACAGCGTGAACATGAGGAAGGTGTCCCAAAACAAAATGGATGACAAATTGCAAGGTTACATGCTTTTTTATGGCCAGCCTTAAAAACTACATCTCACTGAGACTTGAAAAAGTATTGAAACCAAAACTTCTCACTTTTTATCCCCCCAAACCGACTAAAAACCTCAGAAAAAGCCTCCAGATTATGTTTCCAGTGGCGACCCTGGCTGAAAGGAGGCGATGTTAATCTCAAAAAGGCAGATTACAGCCGTTGATGTTTACACAGCGACAGATCTGACCAAACAGAGCTAAAGCTAACGGCAGCGACAGATGAAAGAGCGACGCCGCAGACTTTGATCAGACGTAATGTCAGGGTAAATACAGGAGCTGTCACGTACAAGGGTTAGACACACTGTACAGAGTCATTAATGAAGGCTAAACCATTGGCTGTTATCAAAAATAAACTGTACTGAAGAAAATATATGTGTAAGACAGGTTTACTTCAGTGTTTATTGCGAGCTAATACAGAACATAATCCTGAGCACACCAGATTAGATTAGATACATAACATAACTAACATCTGCCCATTGACAAGAAACGAGTTCTATATTTTAATGATTGATCTAATTTCATTGTTTTTCTTTCCTCTTTTGGGATTGGGACATGACCAGTTTGTAAGTACAATTGTTTATTAGTTTTACATCAGTGTTTTGTAGTTAAAGTAGTTTGTACTTGGTGATATTTATGTAAACATATCTGCCTTCTGTTGAGAGCAGTGTGTACCAACTACTGCTCAACCATTAACCCTTTTTATGTTGCTACAGTGACATTTGTTGGCTGTTTTTTTTTTTTTAATAGTCACTAAATATACAGTCAGCATAGGTATAATATAGTATGATATGGTATGATATATAGTATAGTATCATATAGTATGGTATGGTCTCCTATGATATAATATGGTACGATATGATTTGGTACTATTTTAAATATGCTATGGTATGCTATGTTATGCTATGATATGGTATTCTATGCTATGATATGCCATAATACAGTATTATATGCTACGCTATGGTATACTATGCTACGTTATACTATGACATGGTATTCTATGCCATACTATGATATGCTATAGTATAGTATGATATGGTATGCTATGTTACGCTATGGTATGCTTTAGGATAGTATGCTGTGATATGGTCCTATCCTTTTATGATATGGTATTATTATATAATATGCTACGCTATGGTATGCTATGCTATGCTACGTTATACTATGACATGGTATTCTAGGCTATTCTATGCCATGCTATGATATGCTATAGTATGATATGCTATGCTATGCTACGCTATGATATGCTATAGTATAGTATGATATGGTATGATATGCTATAGTATAGTATGATATGGTATGGTATGGTATAGTATAGTATGATATGGTATGGTATGAAATGGCATGATATGGTATCCTTTTATGATATGGTATTATTATATAATATGCTATGCTCCGCTATGCTATGCTCCGCTATGCAATATTATGCTATTCTATGATATGGTATCATATGCTAATATATGATAACTACCTTCTCAGGTTTTTTCAATAGAGTTAATGAAGTGTGCCAGAGGTAGTGGTGACAGCATTTGATAAATACTCCAAACTGGGCCCAGAACTAAATTCTGGTCCAGATGAAGGGCCTGGGATGAGCTCAAAAGAAAGAAAAATGATGAGTTCAAGGCAATACATGCAGTAAGAGCCTTGTCTGTGCCTTGGCTCTCAATAAAAAGTTTGGAAATAGTCTCTAAAAATGTTCATATTTGACTTTGTAAAAGCTGAATGATATAACCACACTTCCACTGAACCGACCGTTTCAGAGCTAATAAATTCAATAAACGCTCTTGTATTTCCTTCTTTGTGGAAACAGCCTCTCTCTCTCTCATTCAGATTTATTTAAACTCATTAAGCGACGTGATTAGCGACAGTTTTTAACCACAGCACAATGAGAATGGGATAACCGTCCTTTAACAGAGAATTAACTCCCATTGGGTTGAATTACTGCTGGTTTTATTACTGCGTCTGTCTGTCTGCCGCTCAGAGCCAAATCTGTTTAGGATAATTACCACCACTTCAGTTCAAAGCAGGACCGTCGCTTTCCCTCGAGGCTGGAGATATTTAAAGACGTCTCTATAATCCACAGGAGGAACGCCAGCTCTGTCTAAATTAATATTTGTTTTGGAAGACGCAGAGAATTATTGGAAAGTTTGAGAATAATATAATAACTGTCGACATCGAGATAAATATTAACCTTATAATCAGAGCTTAAACGATTAGCAAATTATATTAAATGATTGTTTGAGTTATTAATTGATGTGGAAATTAAATAAAAGATTGTCAGCGCAGTGGATTTATTGAATATAAAGGGAAATAAACCATTGTAGTTTAAACATTATGACAATACATTTAATTAAAGTTAATAAAAAGTGTGGACTCTATGCTGTTTGTGGTCATCGTAGTGTTACTTAATACGTCCCTGTAGGTTCTAGCTCATATTTCTTTACATTTTTTTTCATTCAAACCATTTATCTGCTGTATATATTGTTGATTTCTGTCACTTCTGTTGTTTTTCTCAGACGGCGCTCCATTGGGCGGCAAAACACGGTCGTCAGGACGCGCTGGACTTAATGATCCGCTCCGGAGCAGACGTCAACGCCCGAGCGGTGAGATACAGCACAGAGGGAGGGGTTTCTCACTTTAAAAAGCCCTTTTTTAGAACCGGAATATGTCGTTATAAACCAACCAGAACAAACAAGAGGGAGACTGTGCCAAATGTAAAGTGTATAAACATGTTCATTATGAGTAAAGTTAAATCTAATTGACTAATTAAATCAATCCTGGTTTAGTCCTTGTTTTAAATCTCTCTTTATTCAAGGTCTAGTCTTATTATAATCTTGAGTATAGTTCCACTTAAGCTGTTGTTTTGTTGTGCTTTTCCATTTCTCTAGGTTTTAACCATTTCTTTTTTCTTTACTTTAAATCAATTGCCGTAAAATCCCTGTTTGCTCTATTGCTTCCAACAGAGTTAAATGTATCTGATCCAAACCTCACACAAACAGCAGTAAACCTTGAGCGGCGGCCTCTGTTTGGAAAAAACCCGGTGTTGTTTTTACTTAATGTCTTCCTCCAGAGCCCACGATCCGCAGAATTCAATTTCACCTCAGTCTGAGTGTTAATCTCCTGCTCGTCTGTGATAATGTTTAAACCTCAGCCGAGCAGAGCCGAGCAGACGAGCCCCTCATCGCCTCCGTAATTACATAATTAACTTTTTGTCTCTAATCGTTAAGGAGGTAATGGCTCCGATAAAAAGACTCTGGGCTCGAGCGGCGGCTAAATCAAAAATCAATAATCCATAGAAAGGCATTAGGAGAGCGGAGGAATGGGCCTGGTTTCGGTTTAGGCTCTGGATTCGCTGCAGGAGGTTTGTGTAATGGATTTGCCTCGAGTCATTGTTTTTTTTTTAGTTTAAATTTGGAAGTCTCACCACCTCTGAATAAATGTGGGAAAACAAAATGCACAACAAAAGCTTACATTTAAAGCAATTTACAGAAAGAGGCAGAAAATCAATATGTCTTTTAAATGTTTTGTTCTTTGATTTCCGTATTAGTCGAGTCCTAGACCGCTAGTGCTAGTTAAACACACGTTAAATACAATGTTTATGTGCTTTATAAACTCATATTATTCTCATACAATGTTAGAACTGTCACTTCCAAATGTGGGAGAACAGGCCTGTTTAGGACAAAGTGGGACAATGAGCTGAGCTGTGTTATTTTTATTATAATTAGACAAATAGAAGGCGTGACTAGAGAATTCCCTCTGTCATAGCTCACATAGAGTCTCCTTGGACAGGCCTTATCTAATAATAGTCTTTTCCCAGTCCTTATCGTAGCAGCGTGTCCTTTTTTGTAGTTGAATTTGATGTGTTTTGTTTAAAATAAGATAAATTCTGTTTGAGTCACTGACAGGTCGACCTGCTCAGAGTTTGAGCTGTCAATCACACTCCACTTGAATAAAGCTGATCGATTGGCAGATCTGCAGTGACAGTCTTTCCTCCTTCGTTATTGCTGGACACAAAACAGAGCTGGATCTTTCTTGAATTATCTAGAGCCAATCAAAATGCAGAGTGTAGTCTCAGGTTATGTTGAAAATGCTGTGCTATACCTACTATACCCACTAAACAAGAGAAATCCAGGGGTAAAACTCACATGGAATTGTTAACTTTTTATATTTATATCTATTGTATGTGTGTTTTGTCAAGATTTGTATTTCAATGAGATGATAGCTTCTCCTTAAACTCTGAAAAGTGGAGAATCTGTCAAACCAGGCTCACTTTGTGACGTTCCAGGAAGTTTAATAGCTGCAGATAAAGTGTAGTTTCAGCTGAATATGTCTTTTAACAGAGAAACAGCTGAAAAAAGAAAAGCATCAACAGAGAAAAGGGAGGCAACGTAAAACACAGATAAATACTGTCAATTCAATAATGTTTAACGAGGAGGAGATAATTGTCGTCCTGACGCTGAAGTCACAGCTAAGCTAACGCTAAACTCTAAACTTCAGTTTGGTCAAATGTATTAGTATTTTGGAGGAAAAAATGGTCAGCTATATTTTTTAATGAAAGAGAAGCAGGAAAGTGGAGTCTGAGACAGAGAGAAAAAAAGAAAATAAAGGAGTGGAGCTTTAAGAGAAAAAAATACTTATGCAATCCATAAAGTGTAGCAGTTTGACTTTTCTCCCACACTTTTGATGCTTTTTTAGCACAGGACACCAACACAACAACAAGGCATCAACATGAGGTCAAACATTTTAAAAACTGCTCCATGTGACAAAACTGAAAACAAGCTTTATTTTTAACCATTTGACTAAATATATTTTCCTTCTGTCTCTTCTTCCTCTGACGAACCGTCCATCGCCGCCGCAGCACGTAAGTGAGTTTTTGATCCGCTTTAACCCCGAAGACAGTTTTCCTTTAGACGTCACGCTATTTACGCAAACACAGACCTGACTAATGTTTTTCCTGGAGTCGGTGAGAGCCGGCAGAGCTGTGAAACGTCTTTACAGCCTGCGTCTTTGATCTGCTCATCTTCTGTGTGTTTGTCTGACCTCTCCTTCGCTGCCGACGGATCACGACGCTCTGAAGGGGGTGAGTCCCGCTAATGCACCGTTAAATCAACAAAAATACAGCTAAATACAGTCGATAAATGTGTGGTTCAGAAATGACTTTGAGCAGCAAGACAAGTTCACGTCCCTCGTTTCGCTTTGACTCAAAAGTGGAGTTAATGTAAAACAACTGCTAAAGGCGAGTTTAGTCAGGAGCTTATTTTGGAGACAAGCTGGTTTCTGGCAGCGTTACCATCTGTTGGATTTAACTCAGAAATATACAACTAGAAAAGTATCAGGACGAGAGCTGGGAATAAAACAGCACCATATTGTTCCATTTTCAGTCCACTGTTCACGATTATATCACAAAACAGTGACATTTATTTATAATGAATTATGAGGATTGTCCTAGTTTGACAAAAAAGTGGATTTTGTGCATAAATTCTTTGCATTTAGTGTTTTTTTTTAATATACAAACCCAATTCTGACAAAGCTGGAACACTTCAAAGTAGGAAACTAAAGGCTGGAAAAGGAACTGGTGCTAAAAAAAAAAACAACAACTGCAGGAGCATTTGAACTAATCAGGTTTAAGACTGGGAACAAGAGTAGATTTTTTAACTGTTCCCTTGTATCTATTACAGTGTATTGTACATTGGTTCTGGTCTTGACTCTCTCTCGATTTTCCTTGGTCTTGTACGTGACTTAGTAATAATAGTAATATAGTAATACATTTCATTTAAAGGCGCCTTTCTAATACCCAAGGTCACCATACAAGTCCGATAAAAATGTAAAAGGGAAAAGGTACAGACAACATCAATAGACATCATTGAAAACACTGATAAATTAGTTTAGACTAGTCTTGGTGAATCCGGACTACAACACCAGTTAAATCCACAAAAGATAAAAAACACACGAGTATTATCTGACTCTGCTTCTCCCGACGCAGGTTAAAAAGTTGTTTTTCTGTGATCTTTGTACATTTTTTACTTAACTACCTCAGAAACTCTTTGTTTCTCGGTTTGATTGGTCAGAACAAAACAGAAAAACCACACAAAACATGGACACATTCACTCTTTAGAATCACTGCCTGCCTCCGTCTGAGTTTACAACACAGCTCATCATTTCAAGTCCTAAAAGTCTTAAACAGATCTTGTGTTTGTTGGAGTGTGGACCTTAAATCTGGTTCTTTATTGGCCTCGGTCCCGTGGTTATCAGCTGTAGACGTAATACATTTATTTCGTCTGATGTGTTGTGAAGAACAGATGAGAGTTTGGATTGGTTTTGTGTGTGTCAGTATCTCCAGGTCTGTTTGTGGTTTCTGACGCTGCTGATGGAGTGAGATCTTGAACAGAACGCGTCCCTTGATCCTGGTTCTCTGCAGACCTCCCGCTGAAATGGCCTTTACTGTGATACGTGGCTCAAAGTGCATTTGAACACATAAAAGCAGCTTAACCTTTTTGCAAAATGTCAAATATGGTCATGTTTACAGAAAACAAGACAGGTTTTCTCTCCATTAGTGACGCTGAAGTTAAAATTATGTTTTACGATTTTATTTAAAATTTAGGATAAAATCGTACAGGTTTTTAAACAATCAAAAGTCAGCATGTGTGGAAATTTAAATACTGTATATTTTAATATAAACATTTAGCACCCGCAATGACAACCTACAATCAAAAACTCCCAGCTTTTTTTTCCCTAAAAACAGAACATGTGTGTAATAAAGTTCCTCCATCTCCTTGATTGAGCAAAAAGCTGTTGTGTATGTCTAATTGAAGTTTTAACCTTTTCAACTTCAACTAAAACCTGTTCAAATCCAATTATAACTGATCAAATCCATCTGAAACCTGGTCAAATCCATCTAAAACCTGCTCAAATCCAACTATAACTGATCAAATTCAATTAAAAACCTGGTCAAATCCAACTAAAACCTGCTCAAATCCAACTAAACCCTGCTGAAATCCAACTATAACTGATCAAATTAATCTAAAACCTGCTCAAATCCAATTTAAATCTGTTCAAATCCAACTAAAACCTGCTCAAATCCAACTATAACTGATCAAATTCATCTTAAACCTGCTCAAATCCAATTTAAATCTGTTCAAATCCAACTAAAACCTGGTCAAATCCAACTATAACTGATCAAATTCATCTTAAACCTGCTCAAATCCAATTTAAATCTGTTCAAATCCAACTAAAACCTGGTCAAATCCAACTATAACTGATCAAATTCATCTAAAACCTGCTTAAATCCAATTTAAACCTGTTCGATCTGCCAAAACCTGTTCAAGTCCACCTAAAACCTGTTAAAATCCATCTAAAACCTGTTTAAATCTAACTCAAACCTATTCAAATCCATCCAAAACCATTTCAAATCCAATTCAAACCTGTTAAAAATCACCTAAAAACTGTATTTGTTGGAAATTTTGTCCTCATTTTTGCCATTTTGCCAACATGCCATTTTAATTTTTTTCTATGATTACATTTCATGATCTGAATCCCCACAGTGCTCATTAGGAGATCCCTGTTTTTGTTTGGTCAGCGTTTAGTCCACACCTGTCGTTTGTCCGAACCATATTTCACAGAAGAAAACATACACAGTGACTGCTTTAATCAGCTTTTTGTGACTGAAAGAGCCACAATTATCTCTGAAATCATCGTAAAGCTGCGTATTTTGACACGTAAAGGTAATAGTTCCATCTTGACGTCCTGACAGAGCAGCGTTTGAACACGTCGTACCGTTCTCCAGATCAAAGAGACTCTTGGGCCCGTTTGACGTCGAGATCGAGAAAAGAGTTTAGACAAACGGCCCTCTTTAGAAGTACAGTCGTCGTCTTAATCAAGAACGACTACAAAAAACCCAGAGTCCTGTCACTTTAGGCGAGTTTTTACAGTGTGACAGCGACAGGAGCCGGAAAAGAGTGGCAGCAGATCCACGGGGACAAAGAGTGTTAAAGTGAATAAACTGAAGGAAGTGTAAACGCTGCAGGAATGAGACGAGACGGTTGACGGACTCTGGACGAGCTCCGAGACCAGAGAGAGATTAAAAACGCTCTTATTAATGTTGGCAGACGCTTACTTTAATGATCCATCGGAGGTCTGGACAGATTTTAGATTTGAACAGTTGTAAAATGACGAGTAATATTGGTTTTATGTATTAAATAAGTAGTAGACAATATGCCATTATGAAAAAAATGAATATAGTGTAAAAAGTGTACATCTCCAAGGAAGTAATTGAGCCTACACTTTCAAAATAAACCTTAACTGGGAGCTTCACTGTTAAAGAGGTAGACCAGTGTTTAGTAAAAGTGAGTACTAGCAATATACGTAGCAATAGTCACTTATTCCCTTCAGTAGGAAATAGTTTTTGTGTTTGTCGCTAAAGAGGCCAAGAAAAAAAGACTTTAATACCATCAAAATGTTACCACTATTAGTGCAAGTGTGTAACATAAAAGGTATTTACAGGCTTTTATTTTATTTTTTTATTATTATTTTTCGTTTTTTTCTATTCTGGGCCATTTCTCAGCAGCATATTCTGGAAATTCTTGATGGAGCACACATTTCAATAGCCACTGAAGTAGATTAGTGTTTTAAATGAGAAGTTAAAATCAAATTTACAATGAAACGTGGTTTAGTCTGTGGTGATGCTCCTGTCGGTTTCTCCAAACTAGGAATGTACTGACGATAAGTTAATAACAAGTTAATAATAACAGAACCACATTTACTTTCACTTTAATGCTATATTTTACTAAATGGTAGTGTCGTAGTCAAGACCTCATTGATCGAGACCGAGTCAAAACCAAGAAGTTCATTAAAATGACTCCATAAAACAATTATTTAATGCATAAAATCTACTTTTCTTTCCACTACATTTTTACAGACATCATGAGTTATTGTAAATGATTGTCTCCAGAATCTATGTGTCGGGATAATATCGTGGACAGAGTATGAGAAATCTTATTATATCGTGGTTTCATGTGATTTCCAGACTTAATGTTGAGCCATATTCGTATTTTTGAAGAGTCTAATGCTGTGTTTTATGGTCAGGGTTACACTGCTCTACACCTGGCCTCCATCCACAGCCATCAGCACATCGTCTTGATTCTGATCAACATCTACAGTGAGTCAACTTCAGACTTTACACTGAAAATATACACTTTACATCCAGCCTTTCTATCGCACAGACCTTATACATTAGATCAGGTTTTCCTTCCCATTTGAGTTTCCTCATTCATATTCCAGTGTTCAGGATAAAACCAGCGCGCCTCTTCTTCTTTATGCCTCAGAGACTGTTTGAAGAAGTCACTGATGCAAATCGTTTCTGTCGACAGGACACACCCAAAAGTGATGTGATTGACACGTCCAGAGGAAAAACACACACAGTCTTCACGTTTGAGAGAAAAAACCCATGTAGTTATTGGTCTGAACCTTTTATTGGATGATTATTGATGGTTTTAGATCATTAATAAAGCTATATGTCCATAATAGCAGCATTGAAAATTACAGCATTTAGCACAAACAAAAACAGACTTTTTAACTTCAACTAAAACCTGTTCAAATCCAATTTAAACCTGTTAAAATCTATCTAAATCTTGTTCAAATCCAAATTAAACCAATCAAATCCACCTAAAACCTGTTCACATCCAACTAAAACCTGCTCAAATCCATCTAAGACTTGTTCAAATTCAAATTAAACCTGTTAAAATCCATCTTAATCTTGTTCAAATCCAAATTAAACCAATCAAATCCACCTAAAACCTGTTCACATCCATTTAAAACCTGTTCAAATCCATCTGAAACCTGTTCAAATCCATCTAAAACCTGCTCAAATCCATCTAAGACTTGTTCAAATCCAAATTAAACCGATCAAATTCACCTAAAAACTGTTCAAATCCATTTTACACATGCTCAAATCCAGCTAAAACCTGTTTAGATCCATCTAAACCCTGTTCAAATCCATCTAAACCCTGTTCGAATCCACCTAAAACCTGCTCAAATCCACTTAAAACCTGTTCAAATCCATCTGAACCTCTTCAAATCCATCTAAAACCTGCTCAAATCCATCTAAAACCTGCTCAAATCTAAATTAAACTGATCAAATTCACCTAAAACCTGTTCAAATCCATCTAAACCCTGTTCAAATCCACCTAAAACCTGCTCAAATCCACTTAAAACCTGTTCAAATCCATCTAAAACCTACTCAAATCCATCTAAAACCTGCTCAAATCTAAATTAAACTGATCAAATTCACCTAAAACCTGTCAAAATCCAATTTAAACCTGTTGAAATCCAAATAAAACCCATGTTGTTTTTGGTCTAAACCTTTTATTGATGGTTAATGATGGTTTCAGATCATTATTAAGGCTATATGTCCATAATTAGAGCATATGACAATAAAAAATAAAAAACTTCTTTCAAAGACTATCCCTTTGTTGCTGAGTAAAAAGCCTTTGTGAGCTGTCAACCTCAATCCTTCTGCCCACTTTTCTTCCACCGTCTCTGATCGCTTTTCTCAAACTTTGATACTTGAACGGTAAAATACTAAAAGCGGTGCACCCCGATGACAGAGACTCCCAGACCGAGTTAGACCGGCGCAGAGAGGATTCTGTTTCCTGAAGTTTAGCGGCGCCGAGCCCTCTTCGCCGCGGTGTGGATCTGGTTTCTGATCCGAGCCGCCGTGGTGGGTCTTTAACTGTGTTTCTGAGGCTGAAGGTGGGAGTCTAACTGTAATGACCCGAGTCGTTTTACACTGGAGCTGCTCCGAGATAAACTGCCTCTGATAAAGATCCAAAGTTTACTTCATTTTTGGGTTTATTCTTGTTTTAACTCTAGATTTAAACCTACTTATACTTTTGTCTGGTCCTAGTTTCGACAGGATTTATTGTTTATTATGAGTCTATGGTTTAGTTTTAGCCTTGGTTTATGTCTTTGTGTTGTCCTGGTTTTGGGTGTTTAGGTTAAGAGCTGGTCTAAACCTAATGTAATGTTGTTTTTAGCTTTTGGTTAAGTTCTGCTTTGGTTTAGTCCAGTTTTACTCCTTAAATTCTGGTTTAGTCTGATTTGGAACAAAGCCTGGTCATTTAGTCCCATCATTAGTCTTTGTTTGAATCTGTTTTTTGTTTTTTTATTCAGTTTAGACTCAGGATCTCAGATGAAATCAGTTGTACCTTCAAAAACTGTGGCCTTCTGTCTTTTTCTTAACGTTTTTTCCACCTATTATGGCCTTGGTGACTTCACATCTTTGTTTAGTCTTGTTTTAGTCCTGTTGTTTCTCTCTCAGACCTAAAACATCATTGTAGTCTCCTTTTAGCTCAAAGAACAGCACTGGATTGGTTGAATATTGTGATAGTCTCTTATTAGTTTAGGTTTATTTTGTTTTTTCTCTTGCTTTAGGTCTCAAGCTGTTAGTTTGTCTGATATTCCTCATATTTTCCAGTCGTAGTATCCTGTCCTGATCCTGGTTTTCTTCAGTTCAGTCCAAAGTGTCAGTCTTCAGTCAGAGCTCTGTCTTTGACCTTTCTCTCTCTCCGTCGTGCCTTATCTCCAATAATTAGCCTCGTCTCTGTGCGTCTCATGGGCCTCGTGTTTTTCAGAGGGAGGGGTCTCCAGCGTTAGACCCAGAAAGACTAATTACCCACCAGCGAAGACCCCCAGACGAAGTAAACCAGGAGGGAAACACAGGCTCTACAGCACTGGTTACAAGGAGAATATTGTTTTTAACGACCCACACAGATAGACAGGAGCGATGATTTCTTTCTGTCAGTGAACAAAACGAGTTTAACCAAGGTTATAACACTCACACCATTAAAAACGTGCTCATATTAATGGTTCATTGGCTTGTATTAAAGAACAGAGACGCTGGACAACCTTAAAAAAGCGACACTTTATTTTATTTTTTCATCAGAACCTGTCTCATCAACATCTTTTATCAGTATTTAAAAAACAATCTGATGGACGTTTGCAGCAGTTGTACTCGAGAGCGGCTTAACCTTGCTTTGTCTCATTTCTTATTTTCTCTGTAGACGCTAAGACGAACATCAGAGATTACCACGGGAAAATGGCGGTTCACTACTGGAACGGCAGCACAGACATCTTCAACAAACCCGACACTCAAACAGGTGAAACTTTGACATTAGGGGATATTTTCCTGGATGTTTGGCTGTAATCCTTGTGTAATGTCTTGCGATGTCCTTCAGATGGAGTGTTTCCACAGAGGAGACGGACTCAGCGCTACGCTCTGCCGTCTTTACTCCTGTCTCGTTCTCGGAGCCAGGGACACATTCATCTGGAGTTCAGTCTGCCTCATTCAGCTTCACAGGACGCAATGGAGCTACAAGTCTGACTTTTACATGGATCACTGTAACTGAGAACGACCTGGAAACCACATGAAATCACTGTAGGATAATATCTTTACATAGTGGTTAGCCAAATGTTATAACCACTTACCTCAGTCTTTTTGTGACACAAACTTGATTATTTTTCTTATATTTTCTCTCTTTCCTAAACTCATGAACACCACTGAAGTTCATGCTGTGTGTTGGTGTGTTGGAGAACCTGTCCATCCTCAGTTGGCCATTTTTATTTGAGGAGTTTTTGTCTCCTCATGTCACCTCGAGTTCTTTCTGGATTCCTCTCACCGTCCAAACACATGCATATATATCTTCATTATTTGTTGAATTGTTTGACTGTCTCTATTTTCTCCAAAAATCTGAACTAACACATGTTCACACTTTAAAAGAAACAGACCAGCTGTTTCATTTGAACCACATTTGAAAGTCCAAAGAAAGTCCAAAAGTCAGGAAGTGTTAAATAGATATTAAAACCCATTATATGTCTTTTTTTTCCATCCATTTTTTCTGCTTATCCGGGGCTGGGTCACAGGATAGCAGTCCCAGCAGAGACGCTCAGACTTCCCTCTCCCTGGACACTTCCTCCAGTTCTTCTGTGGAAAAAAACTGGGTCTCTTTCAGGAACTGAAACTGGTCTTATTTCCAAGATAATTGTGAAGCGTGTTTACACCATTAAAAACACACTTTTGACAGATATGTTCCATTTTGTTCAGTGTTTTCCTACTAAATTTTATAATACACTCCAACATCTTTGACCATTTCCCATTTTGGTCCAAGTTCTCCCTCTGTTCTGACCTTGTGTCAAATAAATAAAGTGTTGTATAAATCCTGTCTGACTGCCATCGGTCTCCATTAGCCCTAATGTGTTAATGTTAACACAGTGAAACACGTCCCAGCCCTCTCTTTCTGTACGTCTCATAAATGTCTTCATTAACGTCCGCTCCATCGACCGCTCGCTGCATAAAGCTCATTATGTGCTTTAATAAACCGTTTGTGTAAGCGATAAGCAGAAACCGGTCGATCGAGGGAGGACACACTCGGAGCTAATCACAAACGCTGCCTGAGCCTAATGTGGAAATTAGTAAAGCACAAAGTGTGATTTAGTTTAGTAAGTGTGACCGAGGCCATTGAGCAAACAGCGCGTTATGAGTTAATGGGAACAAATCCAACACAGAATCATTTATCTACCACAGGAAATGAGCTGAGACAAAACTGAGGACGACTTTAAAGTAAGACAGGTTTGGGACGTGGGGGACTTTTGAACGTTATTATTAATTGATGGTCAGCACAGGCAATGTTTATACAGCTATTGTTTAGTGAGCGAGCCAAGACAAAGATTTAAGGAGAACTTATTTCTATCTTTCCAGTTATATTGTTAAAAGTCTATTGTTTTGGCTGAGGCACATGCAGAAGGGTTTGTGGTGTTTATGTGGGTTCTGTGGAGGATTTTTTGACCTTGCCATGGCAGATAGGACTTGGTTGAGTATGTCCAATTTTCCGAGTTTATCGGGGTGTTGACGTGTTTCTTTTTTGAGGCAGGTGGATGGCTTTTTGCTCTGACTGGTGTGCTACAGGTACCAGCAGTTCATCTCCGTTGGGAAGCTCATTTTTTGTTATATATCACACTTATGTCTAGATCCAGCTTTACTGATTGATAGTCTTTTTGTAGCTAAAGTAGAACCACGTAACTTTTAGCCCTTTAGCCCCTAACTTTATTTTTACTCTCATTTTGATGGTTCATAGACATGAGATCTCACTGACACAGTACGAGAGTTGTATTTAAACAAAATACACTAAATACCCTACTGTTTCAGAAGACTTGCCACTAAACTAGTCGTCTTAAACGTATCTATTGGTAAACAAACATGGCGGCCGCTGACACTGAGGTTACACTGAGAGAGATCTACTGGATAAAAGTTTCACAGGGTTGCTTTCAATGTGAACTTGGGATGAGCTTTTTGCGTGAACGGTTAATTTACTGTAACAAAAAACACAGCAAGCTACAGATTTAAAAACAACTCTTGACTCTGAGTCCGGGGCATCTTCTTTCTGCTGTTAGAGCCGTCGTGCCGTTAACAGTAAAACACTTTGTTTTGGTCATGACCTCAAGACGACTTTTATTCCCAGTCGTTTGTGGAGTCTCTGCAGAAATCACTGCTCTTTTATTGCTTTTACAACTGTGTCCTTTTAAAAAACAGCCTTTTACTGCCCTCAGACACCATTCGTCTCACAATCTCAACTCATCAAGAGCCATTTAGCGACAAAACACGGCTAAACTGGGCCCATTCAGAGGGACACTCCATGTCGGGACACAAAGAGGCCTGACGGGGGGCAAGGGGAGCACTTCTCTTCGATGGGACAACAATACACCAACCTTTGAACTCTGGAACAGCCCCGGTGAACTCTGACCCCCATGTTTTCCCACAGCTGTCACCTCTCACAAAGCGCATTAAGGGCGTCCCATTGAAGACTGTCCGGTTAAAGCCTGAGAATGAAAACACGGCCATTAACTCATCGCCCCGTTCTTTGTTCGGCCCAAAATGTCTGTCACGGTGACTCGCGGTCAGTGGGAAATGGGGCCTAATGAGCTGAGCAGCCACATCAAAGCGGGACGGCCCCCAGCCTCTGATGTGGGACAGAGGAGAAAGGGTCCTTTTGTTCCGGGGCAGGGGCTGAGACTGTGTTAGGCCAGTGTCTGCGGCGGGACGACTCACTCTGAAAGTCTCCTGTTCTGCTCGTTTATGGATTAGTAATTGTGTTTTTGTGGTTCACTTAGTGTCGTATCAAGACCACATTAACCAAGACCAGAGCATGACCCGAGGAAATTCAGTCTGGGGGCGATTTTGTTTTCTTCTCCTTTGCTTTGTCATCATTTGGTACTTCCTCCTTTTTCAAATAAGTTCTTCAGCGATTGTTTTTGCATTTAGGCTTGACTTAGCAGCGCATGAAAAAGTTAGATTGGGAAAGATTGTGATTTTGATTAATTTTCTTTCTTTGCAGCCCTGTAGTAACTCAGCCAGACAGCTTTCTCTTTGTATTACATACAGAGAAAGTTAGTCTGGGATCGATGGATTTAAACAGGATTTCAAGGCAGGACCATGGGCAGAACTAACACTCGCTGAGTGAACCAATAGAGAAGCCACGTGTGACGTAAGGAAAGCGAAACTTATTCTAGTTGTCAAAAAATCACCAGTGGCCAGAGAAAGAGCTCTTTGTCAAAAAATTGAGGACACGGGTGTAATATCGGTTTAGTGCTTATTTCGATGTTGTAAGCTACCAAACCTGTACTGTTTTCACCTCAAACAAAAATCCCGCCTCCCTCGCTACGATTGGTCGGAAAGAAAGCGCCGGAGCAGAAATAGGGGGCAGATTGGGCGATCCCAGACTAACTTTCTCTGTATGTAATACAAAGAGAAAGTCGGTCTGGCTGGCCAGGCTACTAAAGTCGTGTGTTTACTTAAGATAAAGCGTTTTTGAAGCAGACGTTTTGAAACTTGGATGCAATGTAAATAATTAATATAAAAAGAGAATGAATCCGGGTACAGCGGCTGCAACACAGTTTATTCCCATCTTTCTGAACATTAAATTCATCGAGATGCACCAGTTTCTTCTAATTTATGGAGTCAATATTTAAGGCACAGGTTCTACTTTGGTTTTAATGCAGTGCAGACGACAAATTCAATATTAAAATTTATGAAGCGAGAGCTGTACGTCGCTCAACATTTTAAACTCCAAACGGATGTTGCTAATGCTAGCTGCTAGTTAGCTTAGTCGCCAGGAAAAAACACATTTATTATGTTTTCTGTTTAAATATGATGTTTATCACAAAAAAACAAGGTGTAATCTATTTTTAAAAAACATTTCCGTTGAATGTTTTTACTTTCGCGTCTCGTTCTCGCTCAAGTGAAGATAGTCCAATCAGTGAGTTCAGTGTTGACCTATGCTCCTTCTAAGTGTTACTGTAGGGTCGACATTTTGGGGATGCTTCAGACCCCTCTTGGTAATATAAACAGACCAGAATGGACCAGATCTGCACCATCCCAGTGGAAATGTGGCGTAAGTGTACCAGGCCAGGGGCTAACACTCAGCAGCCAACACTAGAGTCTGCTTTGACAACTTTTTAAATCTGGCTGCACAGATCACGTTTCCATTTCGCAGAGAGGTCTGAAGTGTCCCAAAAAGCCCTACCACTTGGGTCTGGGCTCTATGTTCCATTGGTGTGGTCCTCTTTCTAAATCGTGGATCTGTAGTCTGTTGATTGGACGATAGATAATCCTCATCGAGAAAATGAGGAAAAACAAAAATTGATGAAGCTTGCTTTGTTCTTGTGACAGGCGGCATATTATTCCTTGGTTCTGTTTCCTCACATCTGTCTCTCGCCGGTCTCTCCACTTACTGCTCTCTCCGTTCTCCGTCGGTGAACCCCAGCCGGGCAGCTCTCGGCTGGAGCGGCGCGTGAGTGACAGTCGGGCTGCGAGTCTGGCTGTGTGAGCGTCCCGTGTAAAGGTGTGCCCAGCGGGACGCCCCCAGCCACCGCTCGCCTCTTAATGAGCCGCAGGCAGCGTTCTGACAGACAGCGCTGATTAGAGAGGACGACCCGGCCAGGACACCATCGGAGCTCACCGGGACGCTCCGTCGCACCATATGGGACGACGGCACGCAATTAATGACACTTTATGGCACTTACTGTCCCCTACGCGGCTCACTTATGGGTTTATCACAGGACTCTACAAGAACAGGCTTCATTTATAATGGCTGAGGCTTAGAGACATGCTGCAAATACATTTATGTTGTTAGCCAAACTTGCTAAATATGTGTGATAACAGAAATAGTCCGCAGATTTTTGCATTTCACCAAATATATCTGCTTAGTCGTAGTATAATCATTAATTATGGTTAAAAATTAGTGTAGCATGTGGTGGTGTTGGAGTCCAAACTGTATTAAATGAGACCAAGACGTGTCTAAGAGCAGAGTGTGTCAAGTCCAAGACAATGTCAGGTCAAAACTGAGCCCAAAAACAGTGTACGATATACTGTAAAAGATACCAATAAGTCTTAGACCAAGCTCAGTCTCATGGAGGTTAGTGTTTGATGAGTGAGGCACTGTTAGGGCTGAATACTAGAGGCTTTTATTCAATCCCAAGGTCAAACAAGTAATCAGTTTGGGGTCTCTGTTAATCTGGAGACCAAAACAAGACCAGTATCTTAGTCATATCCCTTTATAGTGGTTAGCTAAATGGTAAACAAAACATATTCTAACTATTACCTTACCACAGGCTGTCTTTCCACTTGTTTCCCACTCTCTATCTCTAGTGCTCTGTTGTTTTCACGTTTTTTAAATCATATGACTTCCTGCTGATTTTATTCTGTCCCATCTCCACCAACAGCAGCCAACAAAACTCTCCTACTTTTATTTTATTTAAACAATGCAAATAATACATTATATCAAACTAAACTTTAGAGCTTACCACTCTGTGTTAATGAATATACACCTTCTACTTCCTTGTTGACAGAAGTCGACCAATGGGAGCGCTCCTTTTTTCAAGAGTGATCATGTGATTGGCCAAAGATATCAGTATGTGCTGAACACCTATTAAAAAAAGTTTTGTAGGTGTCTTTTTTCACAGATGATTCCTGTTACAATACACTGTTATAAAACATATTACTCAACTACATAAAAAATGTGTGTAGTCTGTTCAACATAAGTTAGTGTTTTGTGCTGGTGTTAGTTCAAATGCATTGTTCATCAGTGTAACGTCCATTAGTTAAACTTGATTGGTGTTGTTGTCTTTTAAGTGTAATTAAGAGTTTGCCATTCAGGTAAACTCAGGTAAACTCAGGCAGTTGAACATATAGTTAAACTGGGACATTTTCACCATTTTCTGGATGTCTCACAAAGGACACACACACAGGAAAATAGCAGTGATGTGACTGGCTCTTGTTGCTTTTTTGTGATTTTTGGGGGGCAATGGAAATGCTCCAGAACCGACCTGAACTGCACCAAACCATCCCAATGGAAACCAGCATTATGTAGAACAGAACTGATAACGTTTTAAGCTTAGCGTGGTCCTATACGTCTAATAATGGTGGATAGAACAGATCACTGTGTTTTTTTCAGTAAAATATGCTGATGCAAATGGATTCAGAAACTGGAAATGAGCCATGTTTTTCTTGCGTTTAAAAGTTTGGAGGACTGACCATATAAAGACAGAACTGTATTTTAAGGATATGAATAAATGAAAGCCATTTTTCTTGGAGCCAACCTTCACTTCTGTACAACATTCCCTTTATCCCTCGGTCCACTATTACTCACTATCAACGCCTCTGAAAGTCACTGAGATACCGAACAGTTGGCTCCATAACCCAGTCCCACTTTGCATTGCTCCGTCTTTAAACGCTGCCTTAATCTGGTCCCAGTCGAACGCAGAAAAAAACCCTCTGCGGCGCCGTAAACGTTTATGAGAGATGACAGGCGAAAATGAAAGTGCTTATAGCCTCAATAGGAAAGCAATCATGGCTCCATTATGCTCAGCGCCGGGCCGATCTGGCTAATGCTCGCACCGACGCCTCCCGGTTTATTTCATGAGAGCGATACGGCCGTTTGCTCTCCGTTGTCGCCGTGATTAATGCGTAAAAAGCTGCCATCTGTATGTAAATGGAAGCAGGGGTTCGTGTTATTTATGTAAGCAGAATAAACAGAGACCGGCCGTGCGTTTTTGGACACACTTTGAGGACTTGAGTGGCAGAAAAGAGGAGGATAATTGGCGATTGTACGAGTCACAACTAAAGATTTGATGTGAGCGGTTTTTTTTGCAGAAACTGATATGAATAAATAGAGGAATAATGTGAGCTTATTATTAGATATGAATGGTAAATGTGAGGAGCTGTCAGAGTGAGCGGCACCTTTATGTAAACGACATGTAGGAGAAAAGAGAGTCCTGAACGCACCACAGACAGGGCTCAAGAGGGCAATAAGGACTGTATTTAAAGGTTATCCGACAGACAAAGGTGTGGTCAAAAGCAAAGGCGGTGAAATAATAATAATAAGAAGAATATTTGTGGCCTGAGTCCTTTTGTGTGTCGATAAACGAGGTGTGTGTGTCGTATGGAGAGGTTATTGAGCGCCGCTGTGGATTAAAGCTGCAGTCAAACGCAAACACAGCTTTATTTAAATGTCTGAGCAGCGGGAGGAAATTTATTCAGCGCCGCTCTCACCTCCGTGTCATCTCTAAACCGATGTCAAGAGCACGGTTAGTTCACGAGTCGCGTCCCGAAGAGCCCCGCCTCGACCCCCGCTCCGTCGGCTCCGTCGGCCCCGTCTCATCCGAGGAGCTTACAACTGTAATTAAATCATTAAATTCTCGTCTACGCTTCACAGAGCCGCGCCAAATTGACTTCCCACCAAGCTCATTTTCTATTTGAACACCAAATAATGATTTTCTGCCAGTCTAATTACAAAGCTCAACATCTGATCAAGTCGGCATCCGGCGGGGAATTATCGTCCGGGGCCAGCATTAGAGCTCATTACAGACCTGAGTGCAAAATTATTACATCTTGTAATTGGATGGGAATATTTATCAACAGTCTTGGCCCGGGCCGGGAGAGCGCCGAGCCGGGATCACATGGTCGACTGGAGTTCACTGGAAATAAAGGCAAGCTGCAGAGTTTAAGAGATATTTAACTGAGAAGAGACGGAGACAAGGCTGAGGTTTATACAAAGAAAAAAATACTGGACTTATTTGGACGGGGCAGTCTTTAAAAGTAGAGACTGTCTAATAGACTTCGTTTTACTCACTGGACTTCCCTCTTAGGCTGGTTGTTAAAGTCGTGTTTTGATGACGTCAGCTCACTGTATTTAACAGGGTCTTTGCCTAAGAGTAACTGGTAATGTGTTAATAAAGATTTCATTTTCAGCTGAATGTGTTCAAATGAAATCGTCTTTTTCACTGAAAGACAATCGGTAGCAGCAACATGCTAACCGCTAAAGCCTTAACCGGTGAACTTCCTGCAATAAATACTGAATATTTACTTTCATTTTTATAACAAATGACAACAGTGTAGGCATTAAATAATTGTGTATAGGTTTTCTAGACTGTTATGAGGCAAGAACAACCTCTGTCTGATCAAATCAAACTGTGCAAACTCTAAAAGAACTCAAATGTCTTTCGGATGCTTCGGTCGGACGCTGAAGTCGGAGCTAAAAGTTTACAGTAAGCTCTAAACTTCAGTTTGGTGAAATGTATTAGTATTTTGTGGAGGAAGACTTGCTGGTTTTATTTTTTAATAAAAGAAAAGCAGGAGAGGCTGACAAAAAAGAGTGATGTAGTGATAATTTAGATGATTGCTTTTATTTTTACTTAGATTTTGGCCTTTTGAGTCTCTCCTTATTATGTTTTCTTGTTAGCAAAACTTTACCATCCAGTCATGTACATTGTTCCACCTGAAACATTTTGCTCCAAATTAAAGTTGTGTTTGGGAAACCGGAGCTCCAAACACAAACCCCACGAGGAGGGAATAAAAGCAGGGAAACGTTTATTAAAAGCTCGGCTGTGACTTTCATCTCGTTGACTCTGTCGCTGCCAGAACGCTGTCCCTCTGTCTCCACTGAAGTTATTTCTCTCAGATCTGTTTCAGGCCTGTGTCCTCAGTCGTCCGCTCTGTCCCATATGTTGTTCCCGACGAATACGGGACACAATATGTTGTCGCTCATTGGCGTCTTATTCAAAGCGGCAGTTTTTGGAAGTCAGCTTTAGCCCTGGCTGCACATATACTGGTGTTTTTATGAGGACAAGAACACTGAATTCTCTGGGAGTGTTTTCAGTATTTTGAACTAGAATCTGTCCACAACTGCTCTCAAAAATAGTTGAGATCCATATTTTAACAGGAACATATTTGGCAGCAGCCAGAGGATAGTGATATCAGGGAGACGCATCTGTTTTATAAAAGCACGCCTGCTTTAATCTCCTTAGCCATTGTTTTCTTTAATCTCAGTTATCGGACTGTGAAATCAACTCCTGATGAAATGATAGGTGGCTGTAGGAGACGTATAGAGGGGGAATAAGATATACTCACAGGCAAAGGCTAAAAATATGGGGGAAAAAAGTTGTAGATGACTAAGAAATGTCATTGGTTAGCTCTTTGTCCCAGGACTACACTCAGAAACACAATAAGACCATAATGTTTTGTGAAAAGGTTGGGATTTGATGGGGTCCTGTCACAAATGCAGTACCCTCTGGGCTTTATCTGGACGTAATTCTGAGCAGCTGCGTTTGTGACCACAGTCCAGTCCAGTTTTCTCATCCAGAGAATCTCCTGTTGGTGGCTGGCTGTGTAACTGGTGCTGTAAGCGGAGTCCTCAGAGCAAGAGAAAAAATGTTTAAGTGTTGAGCTAGTTTGCAGAGCAGAACACACCGTTTATGAGGCTACTTTAACAAGTCCAGACCCAAATGCTGTTCTGTATCTTTTCTTTATGTAAAATTGTTATTTGGTGATATGCCTGGTGTCTTCATGAGGCGTTTAGAGTCTCTAAAGCCCTAACCCTAGAACAGCTCTAGAACACCAGGACTGAGCAAAGTCCCCAAATTCCACAAACCATAAAAACACTACGTACTCGGGGAGACGTTTGTACGTTTCTTTAAACTATTTGGATATGAATTACATATGTTCAAATACACAGTAATTGTTAGACGAGGTTCAGTTTCTCCTTTTGTCTTTGAGGTTTTAAATGCCCAGTGTTTTGTTTTTGTTTTTTGTTTTTTTGTTTTCATTTATGTGATTATTCACTATTTTTCTGGACTGATTCAAAACTAAAAAATATGCCAGCTTTTTCCTTGACCTTAGCTATATAAACGCTTTATTCAATGATGTAAGAAAATGTGATTATTCAACAAATGCTGACTTTTCAGATCCACTCGTGTTTGTGTTTCTTCTTCTAATGATACAAGCACTTATTAAAATTAGGTTAAGGCTGTTTAGAGTGTATCCTTTGTTGTTAAGAGTAAAAATAATGGTCTATTTGTTGTAATTAATGTACTTTTTTGTGTTTGTTTTGAAAGCTCTTCTTATTACTGTTCTTCTTTTGAGGTCATGTCTGTGGATTATAATGAAGTTTTAACATTGCTAATCTTTTAACACCAACATTATTCAGCACTGACCCGTCCTGACCTCATCATCTGCCGCGGTGGAAACACGGTGGAAACACGGCGGACGCTCCGATCAGTCGTCCTCTCTCAGATTTCGCTGACAGAGGAATCAAACACTGACATATGTTCACTTCCTTCCTGTTCCCTTTGAGGCTCTTGTCGAATGAAATTAGCATCTGATGAATAATTGCTGTCGTAGAAAAAAACAACAACAAATGTTTGTGCAGCGACGTGGCTTTGAAACGCATATGTTCAGGCTTTCCTCGTAATTACCGCAAAAACACGAGCATAAACATGGAGTACGGTGTTTTACAAACTTAAAAAGGATCACGGTGTTGGGACGAATTAGAGAACATTCAGTTTCTTTGTCTCGTGATAAAAGAGAGAGGAGTGTCTCTTTAAAGAAATAAAGTAAAGAAAGGTCATGCAGTTATTGTTTATCTGAATGTTTAGTCAGGCTTCCTGTTACATCGTGAGGTAATTAAGTAACATAATGGACAAGGAGCAACAAGAAAAGTCAAGGGCTGTTTCCAAGACTCTGTTTGGCTCAAATACAAAGTCAGTGGCCTTTCCCTACCCACAATGCACCAAGTCTTTTGAAAAAAATAGCAATGTGAGAGGAAGAGCGGCAAGTTTTCTGTAAAAGAAATCAGTATAATTTTGCTGTTTTAAATGGAAATGTTTTATTTTAATAACGTTTGATGAAAAACTTTTTTAGTTTGTGTTTGTGAGGTGCACCACGTAACGTTTATCCCAAAAATACATGTTCTCGCTCCAATTTTGATGGTTCTTAGACCTGAAATCAGTAGAATCATGTTTATCTCACTGATACAGTACCTTCAACTGGACACAAACCTCTAATATAACTTTCCTGTTGCCTATAATAAAGAAAACAGGCCGATACACTGGACCCTAACAGAGTCATAATTGTACAAAATACACTAAAAATTACCCTAATGTTTCAGAAAACATGTTCTTTCTTCCAAACTCTCCGTCTTAAACATCTCTAATGGTAAACAAACATGGCGGCTGCTGACAGTGAGGTTACACAGAGAGGGATGTGCGCCCTCTGCTGGAGAAAAGTTACTCAGGTTTACTTTAATAACAGTATAAAGTAAAGTATGTTGGTATTTCACAGTCCTGACACAACCACATCAGCCCAGTTCTCTCTTCTCTCCATTTGATCCCAGTTCTCTCATGTCCTTTTTAAAATCTTAATGTTTGTTTCTGCAACCATTTTATTTATCTGAAATTTGAAGTGTCCACCGTCCCATCAGAGCCCTCCGGTCGTCCGTCCCCAGGTCCCAGTACGAGTAGACAATCTTTAATTTTGCCCTGACAGCTCCCAGAGTCTGGAACACATTTCTATTTGAATATTTAGACTTTGGCTTTTAACACCTTGTAGAGATCTTTAGTTTTTGGATCATTTTATTACTGTTTGCAATCCTCTGTATCTATTTATTTGACACTTACTATACTTTAAGGACTCCTGTAATCTTTTCTGTTTTCACCCATGCCGTTTTCTCTAAAGGCATGTGTACTTCTGATATCTTGATATGTGTGCTGCTCTTTTCCTCTTGTCCACTGTGAACTAATCCGACCCAGAGGTAGAAACATCACAAATAACAAGTCCGTTTCACTCTGGGCCCTGTTTATTCTGTGTTATTTACATATTATCTTGCGCCGGGATCTGCTGAGACTTGTGTCGAGGCCCGGAGCTGCGTCTTCTGACCCCAGCGAAGGCCCGACACCGTCACAGACAGAAGAATTAGAGTAAAACACGGCGCCCTGGTCTCTGCCCGAGCACATTTTCATGATAATTAGTGTGATTTCCCTAATCGTGTTGCCTCTGTTTGTAACAGAGAGTGAACAGCGCTCTGAAGTGACTCCGCCTCATTGGCCACGACGCTGCTGGGATAAATCACACGACGGATAATTTAGTGAATACTCGACGAAATGGAGGTGATAATAAGACGAATCATTTACAAACTAATGTCCACGTCACATATCAGCTGCAATATTCTTTTAACCTCTAATTTTCTACTTGTCTTCTTCAATCCTACTTCATAAATCTGACTCCTCCCCTTCCTCTAAGGCAGCCTCCAAGCCACGCCCCCTTCTCCATCCGAGCGGGAGTTCGGAGGTTTCTGTGGAGGTACAATCGTCTTAAACCACACATGTCAATCTCAAGGCCCGGGGGCCAAATGTGGCCCTTTGCAATGTTTTATGTGGCCCTCAGGTTTTTAGATGGATTTGAACAGGTTTTAGTTGGATTTAAGCAGGTTTTAGATGGATTTGAACAAGTTTTAGATGGATTTGAACAGGTTGTAGATGGACTTGAACAGGTTTTAGATGCTTTTGAACTGGTTTTAGATGGACTTTAACAGGTTTTAGATGGACTTGAACAGGTTTTAGATGGACTTCAAGAGGTTTTAGATGGACTTGCAGAGGTTTTAGATGAACTTGAACAGGTTTTAGATGAACTTGAACAGGTTTTAGATGAACTTGAACAGGTTTTAGATGGACTTCAAGAGGTTTTAGATGGACTTGAAGAGGTTTTAGAGGCACTTGAACAGGTTTTAGATGGACTTCAAGAGGTTTTAGATGGACTTTAACAGGTTTTAGATGGACTTGAACAGGTTTTAGATGGACTTCAAGAGGTTTTAGATGGACTTGAAGAGGTTTTAGAGGCACTTGAACAGGTTTTAGATGAACTTGAACAGGTTTTAGATGGATTTGAACAAGTTTTAGATGGATTTGAATCCGTTTTATTTTATTTGTTCAATTCAATCTTACAGTTTAAGCCAGTTTTTGCCACAAACATAAGTAAAGCCAGTTCAAGTCCATCTAAAACCTGTTCAAATCCATCTAAAACCTGGAGAGGACACTCAGACATCTCCAGTTCACGCAGCAGAAACAGTCTGTGGTCTGTTGAGGTAAAGGACTTGTCATATATCTCTCAAATGCAAATGCAGCCCGGTGTCTGTCGGTGCCATACGCTGCCTTCACGCAACATTAGGCAGCGCTCCCCGAGCTCCACGCGGCAGGACTCACCGCGGAGCCATTTAGGAGTCGGCCGACATCTGCGAGCGCCGATAACAAATGGCTATTAACACAGTGAGCGTTAAACAGTCTCTCCGTGAACCGAGTGATGGCTCTGATGGATGTGAGGCCCGCCAACAATAACCCTGCCATATGTGTCAAAGAGACGCTCCACAAACACTCGCAGAACGCACTGTTTCATGTTCTTATATATTCACTACACACTGATACACACCGATGGCTAGTTCACAGACATGTCACAGTAATTGTTTCCTTTTTGAATTTTAAGGTTATCATTTGATTTCAGCTTTTTCCACTTTCCCATTTAGATTAATTTCTTCCTGCCACGTGGTTGAACTGCTTTTATTTTAGTTTTTGGCTTCTTTATTCATGTATGTTTATTCCATATTCAGTTAAAATGTTAAAAAATTGGTGAGATTTTACCCAAATTAACCTCAGTGTGGTGCATTACTGCTCCTCGGTTTCATCAATTTAAATATAGTTGAGGTTAAAGTTCAGGACGCACCTCAAATACTTCTTTTTTATGGGCCTCAGGTGTCTTCCACTCACTCATTTCTTTAATTCTTTAATTCTTTAATTAACTACTCCATGTAGCGCAAGGACTGTCCTCCTACCTCGAATATATCTCTCCTACAGTTTAGACAAAACCTATCAATCTCAGTCTGGATCATGAAGAGGGTTATCAACTCTAGAGTTAACGAACAATCACAGAGACATGACGGAGTTAACATCAGGAAAAACACGAAATTACACTAAACTCGAGCAAAACGAACGGCACAAACAGATCAAGAAGCAAAAGACTAACAACAGAAGTGTGGAGTGTTAAATGCTGCATTAAAATCAATATCACAGAGTCTTATTAATCCTTTGATCTTAACATAAAGCCAGTGTTGCTAGTTCACTGTACATTTGTGCCACAGTCAGCTGACACTTTTTTCCACTTTCTCTGCAGCGTCCCCTCCTCCTCGATCAATGTTTTTATCCTCTACTCAGATCTTAACCTGCTCTGAAGTTTGTAAGTTTCCACAGAGATCTACCTGGAGAGAAAGTGAACCAGGAAGCTTTGTGATTACCTCTTTAACCTCCTGATCCAGAGAGTTTTTAGATTTTCCTGTGAGAGTTCCTCCTCCTTGTGCTTAACTGAGCATCCAAACAGGGCACCATCTGAAAACACAACACCCTATTGACCAGATATCAGTTTATTATCACTCAGCTCTTTTTTTTTTAAACAGTGTTTTTAATGAATACACACCCTACACAATAAAATAACCAAGTGTTCCAAGTCTGGTCCGGGGGCTATTTAGGCACATGGTGAGATTTTATGCAGTTTTTTAAAAACAGGTTCAAAATACAGCCTGTTTAAATCCATGTAAACCTGTTCAGAACCAAATAAAACATGTTAAAGTTTGATTAAAACTTGTTCAAAGACCACCAAAACTTGTTCAAAACCAACTAAAATTACTTCAAAATTGATTAAAACCTGTTCAAAGACCACCAAAACCTGTTCAAAACCAACTAGAATCTGTTAAAATCTGATTAAAACCTATTCAAAATCTATTAAAACCTGTTCAAAGCCGCCAAAACCTGTTGAAAACCAACTAGAACCTGTTCAAACTTGATTAAAACCTGTTCAAAGACCACCTAAACCTGTTCGAAACCAATTAAAATTTGTTCAAAATCGATTAAAACCTGTTCAAAGACCACCAAAACCTGTTCAAAACCAACTAGAATCTGTTCAAATCTGATTAAAACCTGTTCAAATCTATCATAACCTGTTCAAGGCCCACCAAAACCTGTTCAAAATCAAGTAAAACCTGTTCAAGGCCCACCAAAACCTGTTTAAAACTAACTACAACCTGTTCAGATCCAATTAAAAGCTGTTCAAACCCAACTAGAACCTGTTCAAATCCAATTAAAACCTGTTCAAAGACCACCTAAACCTGTTCAAAACCAACTAGAATCTGTTCAAATCTGATTAAGACCTGTTCAAATCTGATTAAAACCTGTTCAAATCTATCATAACCTGTTCAAGGCCCACCAAAACCTGTTTAAAACTAACTAGAACCTGTTCAAATCCAATTAAAACCTGTTCAAAGTCGACTAAAACCTATTTAAATCCAACAAGCACCTGAAATTGTGGAATACGCCTTATTGACCATATATCAGTATATTATCAGTCAGCGGCATGAAAACAAGAGGAATAATCATGTGAAACCCGGGACGCTCAATGTGACCACAGCCAATGAGTGTAAACAGCCTCCTGTCACATCTCTTCGAGGCTAATAAATTCATTTGACTTGCAATTAAACCCAGCGGATGAACACAGCGAGGTCTCAAATACCACACGAACAGTCTCCAGCAGGAGTCAGCGCCGATAAAGCCTCCTGTCACCTCTCCTCTCTCTATCAAAGCTAAACCCATCACGCGCCATTTATTTCTTTATCTAATACCCAATAATGACACAGAGCGCGTTTGTGCCTCGCTGTGCCGGCTCCCGAAGGCCTCCGGGGGGAAATACTCACAAACACAATAAGAATAAACGGCATAAACGCGGCGAGCGGCAGTCTATTTGGGCCGAGAGTGATGGCCGGCTTGTTGCTTATCAAAGCGCTATAAATCTCAGCGGCTGTGAAAGAGACGGGACGGTTATCGCGGCGCGGCAGAGAGCGAGCTGTGATTTATAGATGCGAGTGGGTGAGAGCAGTCATTTAGGGAGACAAGACTCAGGGAAATGGGAAAATAAAGGAATTATAGAGGAACGGTGGGAATGAGAGAGGCTTAGGATGATATGAATACGGCTGACAGGAAAATCTGAATAAATGTGTTTTATATCAGCCTTAAAATTGGACCTACAGACAGCTTTAATGCAAAATATGGTTAAAATGGACAGAAGTGTTGACCCTTTGTTGTAAATGGATTAATTTGTGTAGAACAGTGAAGAAAAAGAGCTTATTCAACAGCTTTTTTAATAATAAGAGACATTGGCTGGATGCAGAAAACTTTATTTTGCATCTTACTGTGAGGTGTTTGTCGCTTTCTCCTAAAGGTTTTTGAAAATGTTGCCTTGAATCCAAATATTCTTAAAAGGCTCTTTCTTTGAACAGTGTTTTTAATGGATACACACCCTACACAATAAAATAACCAACATGTCCAAAGTCTGGTCCGGGGGCTATTTAGGCACAAGGTGAGATTTTATGCAGCTTTATACAAAATACAGACTGTTTAAATCCATGTAAAACCTGTTCAGAACCAAATGAAACGTGTTCAAGTCTGATTAAAACCTGTTCAAAGCCCACCAAAACCTGTTCAAAACCAACCAGAACCTGTTCAAATCCGATTAAAACCATTAAAACCTGTCGAAAGTCAATGAAAATCTTTTAAATCTGATTAAAACCTGCCCAACCACCTTTTTTTAAACCAAACCAACGAAAACCTGTTCAAATCTGATTAAAACCTGCCCCAAACCAACTAGAACCTGTTCAAATCTGATTAAAACCTGTTCAAAGTCAATGAAAACCTGTTCAAATCCGATTAAAACCATTTAAACCTGTTCAAAGTCAACGAAAACCTGTTCAAATCTGATTAAAACCTGCCCAAAACTAACTAGAACCTGTTCAAATCTGATTAAAATCTGTTCAAATCTGACTAAAACCTAAATCCAACCAGCACCTGAAATTGTGGAAAAAGCATGAAATTCAATTCCCTTGTTTCAGAAAGTTTGGCCACCTCTGATTTAAGTCGTGAGCGCTCTCAGGCTCTGTGCTCTGCAACAATCTACTTTCTTCTATTTACAATCAGAAAAAATGTAAAAATAATGTGTATAAAAGAGCAAAATGACAACTTTTCGGAGCAGTATTGGCTTCATCTCTCGTTCAGTGATGTTTGATCGACATTAAACCCATCTTCTCTCTGTGTGGATCTAATGCTGTTTATTTTTATTGCTCTAAAGCACATTAAATCCCAAACTGTTGCACACGTGTCACTTCCTGTCACCACCTGGTCGTCTAATTACAGCCCCCCATTGTTCCCTTTGAAGGCCCCGGCTGCTCCTATTACAGGTGACAGGACGACAGCGGCAGGTTTGGCTGTAAATAAACCCAGCACCATTACATCGTTACATTATTAATGCGTGTCGTACACTCTCAGAGGCTTTAACGGAGATCCGCAGCCAGTCGTAGTTCATTACAGCCCCGAAAACGAGCCGCGCCGGCCTGTCACAGTCCGCTAATGAAATGCCTGATTTGTTTGTTTTCCCTCGCACCTGAAATGTCACATCCGGCCGACACTCAGCGAGTTGCCATTAGCGGGAGGCTAATTAACTTCGCAACTGTCAGGCTAGCCGCGGCTAACGAAAGTGACAGCGCGGAGACAGAGAAGCGCCGGAGCTTGAAGGCTGCTAATAACTCAGGAGGAGCGGCTAACAATGGCTGACAGCGGCCCTCTCTGAAGCCGAGCAGAAAAAAGCCTCGCTGTCGACATCAAATCGAGTTATCTCTCTGCAGCAAAAGGGAACGAGGAGACAGAGGAGGAGGGAGCAGGCGTTTGGAAAGCTCGGGCAGGGTTTAGTCCTGCTGTTTTCAAGAAGCAGTACTTGAGATTCAGTTCTTTGTTGCTCTCGGGAGGCTTTCACACCTGCAAAGTTTATTCTGAACCGAATCTTCAGGTGTGAAAGCTCAGGTGGACCGTGGACCAAACTGAACCACGCTCTGGCAGGTTATTTATTTATTTATTTAGTTCGCACCATTTCATTACATAATTTTGAAACAACAAAACCCCAAAACACAGCAGACATCCTAATCATAACGAACGAAAAATAACAGGAACATCAGTCTTATATAACCTGTCCCTTTTTTAGCCACATCATCTGAAAATAATAATAATCAATAATCAAACAGCTGCTCTTTGGTCTCGGTCCGGACCAAACTGAACCTGTTCGTTAGAAAAGTGAGACTTTCAGACAAAATGTAAAAGTCTCAGACAATAAAACACATGGAAAAGAGCAAACAGAGGGAATAAAAACAGTTTACTCATTGTCTTCTGTTGTTCCTTTTGTGTGTTTTAGTCTAAATGCCTCAGTTTCTATTGAGCTGCTCCTAATTTTATTTGTATAATCAGCATCATTCTTAATCACAGTCCTGCAGGTTTATATATTAATTAGTTGCTGAATGTGAGTCAAATACGTTTCCTTTTAAGGTTGAGTAGCAATGTTCTCATGATACTTTTACTACAGTAAACATGAAAGAGTAAAACCTGGAGTTATCTGGTGAAACAGTGACAGAAAGAAAACATAAAAAAGAGTAAATGGAAGCAAAATGAAACATGGAAATTAATTCACACAATGTTGGGGCTGGGCTAGACTTCAGTTTAGTGAAATGTATTAGTGTTTATGGAGGAAAAATTGGACCAGTTTTTGGCACCTTGCTTTTTACTGGATTTAAACAGGATTTAGATGGATTTGAATCAGACTTATTTCATTTGTTCATAAAATCTTAAGCCAGTTTTTACTACAAAGATCAAATCCAACTAAAACCTATTCAAATCCAACTATAACCTGTTCAAATCCAACTAAAACCTGTTCAAATCCAACTATAACCTGTTCAAATCCCACTAAAAAGGAAAAAATATGGTAAGATAACTTAAACTTTACTTTCCAAATTTAATAAAAGCGTTCCAAGTGTCACAATCTTTGGTCTCTGAAATGATTCCTATTTTCTATTGCGGCCCCTCACCACTTTGAGTTTGACACCACTGTCTTAAGGGTTGTTTATCAAGGATTTAAATCACGTAATGTTCAACGAGGCAAAGATAATTGTCGTTCTGATGCTGAAGTCGGAGCTAAATGTTTACAGTGAGCTCTAAACTTCAGTTTGGTGAAATGGATTAGTATTTTGTGGAGGAAAAAATGATCTGGTTTTACTTTTTTAATAAAAGAGAAGCAGGAGAGGTCCCTCGGCTGTTTTTGGAGGAGAGTGGAGTCTGAGGCAGGGACAAAAAGAAAGAAAATCAGGAAGTGGAGCTTTAAGTGACATTTAAAACACAAACACTGCCTTGTCGTCTCTCTACAAGAAGTCAGATCCTACGTTTGGGTAGAAATACTGGCCGTAGCCGTAGAGTAATTGTTCGGAAATGAGAATAACTGTTGCCACATTTGGAGCAAGTCTGAATGCTCCATTAAAATGCTCTGAGTGAGTGGACTCCAACTAAAATCACTTCTGTTAAAAGTTACGGTCAAGTTTAAAGGTAACACAATAAAACAAGTTAAAGCTTATCCAATCAGACTGAGCCTTATCTGCTTTTACTTGAGTACAGATAATAACCACTCCACCCGTCTCCACAAAGCACTGAGTATTTAATGATGAATAGTGTCTGGGCGGAGAAAGGAGGGGCCGATTACTCCCAGGAGAGCCTCGGGAGCCCGTCACAGCCCTGATTTATGACATATTTATCCGTCTACATCTGAGGTGGCTGTCAGCGACTGAAGGAGGGGGTGACGGCTCGAATTATGCAGCTATAATTGTCAATCACTGCCCGGTTTTTCATAAAAGAGGTGCTCGGAGCGATGACAGAGGGCAACGGGGCGACGCTTCTTAAATAAAAATGATGGGCCGGGATATGTATGCGCTTAGATATCCAGCCTTCAAATGAGAATATTATTCATATTATTCTTTGACAGAGGTGATCTCTTCAGTGTTTGCCAGGACCCAGGGCGATATCCATACGGCGGAGCATATACCGCTATTGTATGTGCAAATCGTATTCAGGTGGCCATCAGTCACCGCCGCCGCCGCTAAACGCTCTGGGCTTTAACACCGGCCTTTTGCAGAAGAAGCAGAGAGAGACCGGATTAAATAAATACAGAGTAAAGCAGATTTACATTTAACACTCGGCTCAGATTCAGAGCGACGAAGAAGAAGACGTTTAGTGAGGAACTCCAGGACCGTTGAGGATTTGAAAGAGTGGCTTGTTTTATTCAGTTTTTAGTTTGAGCTGTGTTTCTGTTCAGTTTGACATTTGAACCTTAAAATGGACCACCTTCAGTAAATCCATAAGGTGGCTGTTCAATCAAAAATGTTCTTAAAACATGGACTAATGGTTGTTCTAATCTCGTTTATGTCCTGACCCGTCGAGACCTGGACTCCTCTGGACCCTGAAGGTGTACTCTGGTCCCTGGCTCCAAGAGGTCAGCAGCAAATCAGGTTTTAGATGGATGTAAACTGGTTTTAGATGGATTTAAACTGGTTTTAGATGGATTTAAACTGGTTTTAGATGGATGTAAACTGGTTTTAGATGGATTTAAACTGGTTTTACATGGATTTTAACAGGTTTTAGATGGATTTAAACTGGTTTTAGATGGATTTAAACTGGTTTTAGATGGATTTGAACAGGTTTTAGATCGATTTAAATGGGTTTTAGATCGATTTAAAAGGGTTTTAGATGGATTTAAACAGGTTTTAGATGGATTTAAACTGGTTTTAGATGGATTTAAACAGGTTTTAGATGGATTTAAACTGGTTTTAGATGGATTTGAACAGGTTTTACATGGATTTGAACTGGTTTTACATGGATTTAAACAATTTTTAGATCGATTTAAACAGGTTTTAGGTGGATTTAAACAGGTTTTAGATGGATTTAAACAGGTTTTACATGTATTTAAACTGGTTTTTAGATGGATTTAAACTGGTTTTAGATGGATTTAAACAGGTTTTAGATGGATTTAAACTGGTTTTAGATGGATTTGAACAGTTTTTACATGAATTTAAACTGGTTTTTAGATGGATTTAAACTGGTTTTAGATGGATTTAAACAGGTTTTAGATGGATTTAAACTGGTTTTAGATGGATTTGAACAGATTTTACATGGATTTGAACAGGTTTTACATGGATTTAAATAGTTTTAGATTAGTTTAAACAGGTTTTAGATGTTAGCAGCAGATCCTTCCAGGTGGGGCCTTCATGGATCAGACTTGTTTGTCCAAAACGTCCCACAGATGCTCCTCAAACTCAGACCAGGACACCTTCTTCCATTGCTCTGGTCCAGTTCTGATGCTCGTTGTTGGGGTCAGAGGTCAGAGGTCACCCTGACTGGTCCCAAACGAAGCAAACCGATGCACTGTGTATTCTGACATCTTTCTATCCCGTTCCAATTCACCTCTGTTCCTTCTTTTTGATAGATCCTGAACACTGCAGACCAGGAACACCTACAAGACTCAGGTTTTCAGAAATAAAAACAAAAATTACAAACTTACAAAAAACAAGCCAATTGACCCTGATACAAACTCACTCCTAAAATCCTCGTCATTAATTTGGTTTGATTCGTGCCGTAAACAACATACACTTAATTACCTCTTTACAAATTGTCCAGAAGGAGCTCAAGACTTAAGACAGTTTGACTTTGCCAAAAAACAAACATTTGTAACCCACTAACCAATAAAAGTCCAGTCCCAGTCCACTGTTGACCTCTGAGCAGCTGTCACCTCTTCCCTCTTCTCTTGTTTATTTAAGAGACTGATTATTGCCGTAAACCCATCCTTTAGATTCACAGGACGTCCACATTCCTCATTCTCTCGCTCCACAAACATCTTTATTCCTTGTTTTTGCTCCAAATCCCAGCGCGGCCTCTTATTTTTTTTTATTTCACGTGTAATTAAAATGCAAACGGAGAGAGCGCAGCTTTAGTGGAGCTTTGATAAGAGCTATCAGTTTGGAGTTACTTTGGCTATTGATTTGATTAAGAGGCTTATACATTGTTTAATGAGTTTTCCACTCCACTGCGCTGCGTCTAATCAGGCCCAGTGCCAGCTCCTGCTTCTCTGAGCCGGTCCCTGTTTCCTCCTCAGTCTCAGATATAGTCCTCTTCACGTGGTGTTTATGTGTAGCATGAAGCAGTGAAGTCTGTTCCCTTCAGTTTTGATGCCGTCTCACAGAAAACGAATAAGTGCGTTTAATGAAATGTCCGTTACATTGTCCCAGACAGAACCAGGCACAAAAAAAGAGACTAGGACGATAGCAATAAGGGCAATAAGATGACACAATGATTTTAACTTCACATTTGAACTGAAGATGCCACACTTCTGTCACTTCTGTTCTTGACAAGTATTCGTTTAGTCTGTGGAGCTGCTCATTTTGTAAAAGTTTAGTGTAGTTTCATGTTTCACACCTGAGCTGTTTGGACTTTTGGACTGTCTTCTTTTTTTTCTTTTTTTCTTCGATTCAAATCTTTAGGTGTAAAAAGCTCCATGGTTCAGACCTAACAGCTGCTCTTCGGTCTCGGTCTGGACCAAACTGAACCAAAGTCTGGTTTGTTTAAGAAAGAGAGCTTGGCGATAGTTTGGAATAAAAACAGGAAGTCATGACCAATTAATCACATGAAGAAGAGTGAACGCAGGGAAATGGGGAAAATGGATATTGGTCAGGTTTAAAAACGTATGGATTACATTGTTTTATGTTTTGTTTGTCTCTATTTTTCTCTACGACAGATGTCTCCTGTGAAGCCAACCGTTTCCTAAAGAGCGTCTTAAACTGTTTCATCTGTTTGTATTTATCCTATATTAATAATAACATGTCTCTATAGGCCCTGCTCCAGTCTGATTATTGTATTTCTCCAGTTCAACTGTAAAATGAGCCTCTGCAGAAACACATTGACTACTGTAAAAGAATCTACAGGAGACAGGACGACAGTGAACGCAGCGTCAGGGTAAGTCCCATAGTCTGCTTTAAAAACTGTAGAGAAACCAAAAGATACTGAACCTGACGAATACTGCGGAACAGTTTGTGAGTTGGTCATTCAGTGTCATGTGGCATATTTAACTTCTCTGTGTTTATGGAAACAAACAAACATTTAACACATAAATTAAACTAAATAACGAAAATAAAACAAACTTAAGAGACTAAAGTAAGCCTCTAGATAAATCAGTATTTCTGATATTTTTGTTCCTGATAGAACACATCTCCTGGTTCACTCTTCGTCCGGTTGTTTCCTTAAACCAATCGTCTTGTACCTTATGGCTGGAGAAGCTGCTGCAGGTAATTAACTCCCTGAATGTGCAGATGTTTCACACGACATCTGTTCTGCCTCCTCCGGCTCAATCTTTTCCAGTCGACCGCCGGCCGAGAGCAGCGTTTAGTGGCAGCCCCGCGAAAGCCCTCTGCGCTTTAATTAATTGAAGGCAGATTACACGGTCGTCCAACCATGTAGTTTGTCATCAGAGGCCATTACGGATTGATACGAGACGCTCCGCCGCCGCGTCAACAGCAATTTAAAGCACAGCTAAAGTTGAAAGGCTGAGAAAGTTTTCTGCTGAGATGATTTTTTTGGCCAATTACTGCCCACGTGGCTCTGAGCCGTGGGGTTTAACTCAGGATTATGGACTGGACACTGGAGAAATATGATTCAAATGAGCAACTAAACATAGCTCACGTCTGACAGAAACAATTTGAACTCATAAAGACTTCGCAATCTTAGCGTTTTAGTGTTTTAGGAGTAATTAAAAACAAAAAACAGAGGGTTTCTTCTAGTCTACATATAATACTGTATAAAAAGTGGACCATGGGATCAGTTATTGGCAAGAGGCCAGTGAGGGCTGGCTCCAAGTGTAAGTCTCAATAACTCTTACTTTCTTCTACTTTTTCTAAAGGTCTATATTTGAAACACTGATTTCATAAAACAGAAACATTTTAAAGTTTGAAATGTTGGAAAAAGATAAATGAGGCATGTTTGAGAGTAAACTATGTGCCTTGGAAGCTCTTTTGGAAGCTATTTTTTAAACGTTTTTTGCAGAAAAACTAAGAAAACAAGAAACAATGGAGTTTTTTGCAAAACTATTTTCTTTTGTCTTGTGTGTTGTTTTATTTTAAAGCCACCCACAATTGTGTGAGTCACATTAACTCTAATAAAAATTTTAGAACTAAATCTAATTCATGTCTCAATGACTTTTATTCTTCCACTTTTGCCAAAGACCCATTTGTAGAATTGTTTATAAAATTTAGGAAAATTAAACATTCAAAACGTCAACACAGGTCACACTGAATGGAGTGAATTTGAGGTTTACTTTATATGTTTACATCATTAAAAAGTTGATATTTGGACAGTAAAAAAACGTCATCACGTAAAAACACGTTTCTGGTATTTTGTTTCCAGAATAAATTGATAATGCAATATTTCAAAATGCAAATGAAATCTTTTTTTCTGGCTTTTAGTGCATATAAAGCTTGTGTCCTGTAAAAGCCTAACATCCAGAAAAGACTGAACACTCTTCGATCCCAAAGCAGATTCAAAAAAACATTATTATTGGTTATAAGTTGGTTGGTTATAAGAAAAGGATTGCTCTTGAATTCAAACTTCTGTCTCCTGTATCTTATTATCTCTGAGTTTAGCGCCACTTTCTGCCAATAACTGAGCTCCTCTAAACTCACAAAGCCAAGTGTCGCCTTTGAATGAATCATCACTTGAAAAACCTAGCTTTTAAATCCTTCACATCAGACTCATATTTTTGTTTATCGTCATGAAAACCCCGCAGCTTCCCGTCAGTTCACACCAGATAATTGTACGTGTCTCTTTCCCTCTTTTCGTCCGTCCATCCTTTTTCCCTAAAGTGTCATCGGTGAGACACGTCTTCGCTGTGTTTTCAAACGCCGTCGTGACAGGTTTCGATGTTCGCTGACAGCTTCGGCAAACGGTAAATAAATACACTCCTTGTCTTTTCTCATCGCAGAAGAAGAAGAAGAAGCTTTGGCAGCCCCTCAGACTATTCAGCGGGGAGCGTTTTACTGATTTCAAAGTTTAATCGGCTCCATTTTAAAGGTTTTTTTCCTTTTAATTGACATATTCGACGAGTTAAGAAGCTGCTCCGTGATCCCAAGAGGCCTCCGTTAAACGCTTTTTTAACTTAGACATTTCTCCGAGGCTTTAAAACAACACACAGACATAAAAAAGGAACCCTCTGACTCCATCTTTCGACTTGAAAAGCACAATATTTTCACCGCTAACTCAAGGAAATGACTGAGCCTTTTGGAAAGTGCCCTCTTGGCGTGATCTTCAGTGATTTATCTCGAGGAGAGGCCCGTTCGTGTCACGCAGCTCGGTCTGTGACAGTTTTAGAAGCGCTAAAATCTGACTTAACTTGTTTTTGCGAAGCCAGACGGTCGACGTTAATCGCCCGAAGATGCACTGTTTAAAATAATCTCTCAGACAAATGAAAAGGATTATCACCTCCACTTTGACAAAAGGTTAAAAATAAACGACAATAGACGAGAAGTATTTTCCTCTCTAAATAAAAGTGCACAAAGACATTGACATAATTGATGCTGTGAAGTGATGACTGGGCTTTACACTTGTCAAATATATCCGAAAACAAATGCTGCACTAAATCCTGTGAGGTCAAACATCACTCAGTGGAGCGTTTAAAGACATCAGATACGTTTTTAATATATAGTGCACTTTGTATGCTGTAAAAATATATATTCAATACTTTATTGGCATTGAAACGGACCCATGATGGGCTTTTATTTTGGAGGGCGTCCTATCTTCCTGCGAGAGAAAGCAGATTTTTTGAAGGTTATGGGACAGTTTTTAGCACTCGGCTGGATGAGAGATAGGAAACAGGTTTATGTCTGTTGTTTGACGTAAGTTTGTTGTTAGTTTTTGGTTTATATTGAACTAAAGCACTGTGTATCACTACTATTGGACCATAAACCATGTTGTTCTGTAGAGCATCCACAGAAATATTCCACTGCATCGATGAGTCACTGCACCAGAAGATTTGATTTTCTTTGACTCTTGCTCCCCAAAAGATGTCTGTAACAGTTTTTTTTTTAACTATTTAGGCCACAAATAGGCAACTGAAGGGGCTTGAAGGGATTTTATATTTTAAAAAAACAACAACAATAACGACTAGAGTGAACGAGGGGAACTAATATAAAACAGCACAGGACTAAATTAAGCCAAATGATGGTGTCTATCAGAGGCACACTTTAAAAAACACTTAAACATTGGTTAAAAACAAACCAGTCATGTACCGTTATGTCAAAGAACTTCTAATCTGATGCCTTTTGTCACTTATGTCAATAAAGAGAAATTAAAATCCACTATAGCTTCCAGGGTTTTATCTTTATCATGACGTGTTTCCAAGAGTGAGTGAGAATTCATGTCCAGACTTTTCTGTGCTGTTTATTTAACGAAGATGGTGATAATCCACGAGTCATTCTACAGCTTCCACAAATTCAGAAAAGTTTTTAAAATGAATAATTCGTGAATGAAGGTCCTGTTAATGTTCCACACAATGATACACCTGCCTCATCCATCTTTAAATGAGAGGCTCCACCAAAAACACCAAAAAGCGATAGATTTATCTTTAAAGAAAAAGCTCCAAATGGAGTCTACAGTGTCTGAAAAATGAAAATATAGAGTTTGACCTAGTTCGAATCATTTCCAATTTCCATCAGACCATAATAACTTCTTGATGCGAGCCTATGTTTAGACCATCCGTGTGTGTGGTCTGAGGTTTGATCCTACACTTTATATCCCATAATCCTTTGTGATGTTGGGCTTTCCCTTTGGCTAAATACAGCCCTGCCCCCAGAGACGGGCCCGTCCTGTCTGGTCTGGTTTTTAAAAAGACCCAGAGCCCACCAGAGGCTCGCGGCTCATCAGCGTCTGTCCATTAGCTAAGTCTCAGCTGATTAAATGTTGTTAGCGGAGGTCAAACCCGTCTCGGCGTCTTAATTAAAGCAAAACAGAGCGCGTCAGAGTGTGTCTACAAACGCACCGGCGCGGCTCGGAGCAGATGGCGCTCTCTCTGACACTCACGCTCTGCAGGATTTTTATAAAACACGTCTGGGAACCTGCCTCGTAATGAACTGAATACAAAACTAAAGTAGTGTGGTATAATATATGCTATGTAAGTAAGATGGTGTATATGTTTGTAGAGTATAGTTGAAAAGTTGTGTAGATCTACAGCCGTCTCTTCTTCAAATGGGAGCTGACCCCCCTCTGTGTGAGCGTGTGATTGGATAAATATTCAAAAATATTCTCACTAATTTAAATCCTTGATAGTAAAGTCTATATGATGTCTTAAGGCTCAAAGTGGTGAGGGGCCGCAATAGGAAATAAGAATCATTTTAGGGGCCAAAGACTGTGACAAATCCAACTGAAACATGTTAAAATCTAACAAAAACCTGTTTAAGTCCATGTAAAACCTGTTTAAGTCCATTTAAACCCGTTAAAGTCCATTTAAACCCGTTCAAATCCAACTAAAACTTGTTCAAAGCCAACTAAAACCAGTTCAAATCTAACTAAAACCTGTTTAAGTCCATTTAAACCTGTTCAAATCCAACTGAAGTTTGTTCAAAGCCAACTAAAACCTGTTCAAATCCAACTAAAACCAGTTCAAATCTAACTAAAATCTGTTCAAATCTTACTAAATCTGTTCAAATCCAACTAAAACCAGTTAAAATCTAACTAAAATCTGTTCAAATCTAACTAAAATCTGTTCAAATCCAACTAAAACATGTTCAAATCTAACTAAAACATGTTCAAATCTGACTAAAATCTGTTCAAATCTGACTAAAACCTGTTCAAATCCAACTAAAATCTGTTCAAATCCAACTAAAATCTGTTCAAATCCAACTAAAACCAGTTCAAATCTAACTAAAACCTGTTTAAGTCCATTTAAACCTGTTCAAATCCAACTGAAGTTTGTTCAAAGCCAACTAAAACCTGTTCAAATCCAACTAAAACCAGTTCAAATCTAACTAAAATCTGTTCAAATCTTACTAAATCTGTTCAAATCCAACTAAAACCAGTTAAAATCTAACTAAAATCTGTTCAAATCTAACTAAAATCTGTTCAAATCCAACTAAAACATGTTCAAATCTAACTAAAACATGTTCAAATCTGACTAAAATCTGTTCAAATCTGACTAAAACCTGTTCAAATCCAACTAAAATCTGTTCAAATCCAACTAAAATCTGTTCAAATCCAACTAAAACCAGTTCAAATCTAACTAAAATCTGTTTAAATCCAACTACAACCTGTTTAAGTCTATATAAAACCTGCTAAAACTTGATCAAATCTAACTAAAACCTACTGTTCCCTTTTACATATCATTAGAATAGTTTAAAGTCTTATATAAAGTCCCAAAAATATTATCTACCAAATGTACTGAAAGGCCATATAAAACATTTAAGGGCCGCATATGGGCCCCGGGCCTTGAGTTTGACATGAGCATCTTAAGGTCTCTTCCTTCATCTTGTTATAAAAACCCCAGAAGAATGAATGAATGACCAGATAATATTCACTCATTCATCTTCTACCACTGAGTCCCAGTAGATCCCAGCAGCTTTTCTCAGCAGCAGGTTTACCTCATTCTCGGGACTCACATTGACAGACATTCACTCTCACATTCATTCACTTGAGGCTCTTTAAGATTCACCCTTTCACCTAAACGTGCACATGTTTGGACGGTGGGAGGAACCCGGACAAGAAGAGAACCCACAGTAACAGACTCTTCACAGAAACATGAGAGTCGCCCGACCCCGGGATCGAACCCATGACCTTCGTGCTGTGAGGCTGGCGTGCTAACCACCCCAATATAGTAGAAAAACAGACTAAATGACACTCAACTAATCATTGTCAAAAGGATTTTACCTGGAACAGCAGCTCAGGAGTTTAGTTTTAGCGTTACTAACATAAATAACTCACAGATGATAAATCCAATCACGGACCAGCTATTCATTTAAAGGACCAACACTTTCTTTGGAGCCCCTCCCAGATAGTACTGTACCCAGTCAATCTTTAAGCACATTTAAATTTAAGATAATAAGATAAGATAAGACTTTCTTGATTGAAATTCACTATTGACAGCAGTTAACATAGTGCAAAAGTGAGCATGCAATAAAAATATACACAGACTTTAGAAAAATTTAAATATAGAATATGAAAAATATATAAAGAAACTTTAAAAGGTCAAGAATAATTAACAAAATACTTAAAAGAGCACTAAATGTACATATTTACATGGGATATATGTAATATGTAAATGAATACAGAACACAAATGTAAATAAATACAGAAGCAATCAAAAAAGGAAGGAAGTCTGCAGCTGAAGCAGGTTTGACTGTTATTCTGCTAAAGCCTGAGTCATTAAACAGACAGAAGGGTCTTTAACTAATCTGATTACGTGACCTTTAGTTGTAATTTCATTTGGAAACATGTTGTTAACGTGCTCTTTTTCAGCTGAACTGGTTAAACTAACCCGGTTAAAGAGGGACAGATGTTCTCTTGTCCACCGGGACACAGGAGGACAGTCTAACGCAGGTATGATTTAACCTGGGTCCTGAGTCAATCGTGTCTGATGTCGTGATTAATGAGAAAAAAAAGCCATTTAGTTAAAACAGTTTCCTACCTGACCAACGGAATGGGCTTTATCTATTTTTTCTGATTGTTTTTCATAGCATTGGTCCAGAGGCTGTTTATTCTGCGCATGTTGGTACTTCCTCTGAATCTGGATGGTTTATACAATTAGAGATACTTTAATATATGTTCCTCAAATGGACAGGGACCAGACATTGTTTGTGTAGAGCAAGCTGTCCAGTCAAGTCCTCATAAGTCCTCAGAATTTAAGAGTTTTAAGTCCGAGTCACCAAAACAAGTCAGAGCCGAGTCTTCCTGATGTTGAAGGTTCTTTACACCGAGGTTTCCCAAACTCTGGACTCCTTTTTTGCCGTGATTTTATTCCAAACACTGCGTCACAGGAGCAGCTTCCGAACGCCGCCGTCAGCTTTAATTGCTTTGGCTCCGGAGCCGACTGTGATCACCTGTCACCGCGGCGACGGCTGCATCTGTTTACACGTCTGTCAGCGCGCGAGACGGTGCACGACCCGGACACAAGTTCACATGTCCTCCCGCTCGGGACGCCCCAGAGAGAGGACGGGACGATGAGACACAGAACGCAAAAGTGTTTTACTGACTGTACTTCACCCAAACGTCCTCAAGAGCGACTGAGAAAATGAAGCTCAAATCTGGCAACATTTAGTGAGTTTGTGGCTGTTAATGCAAAACTATCTAACTTTTCAGTATGTTTGCCCATAAAAGGTCAGAAGAAAACAAATGCAGCTGCTGTTGGGTCTGTTTTCTCTCAATAAATATCTTTAAAAAAAAACCTGTGTAGCTTTTCCCCAGTAGAGGGCGCAGCTCCCTCCACAGACTCTCATTTTATGGACGTCCTGGTAGAGACTGTGGCAAGTTTGGATGAAAGAACTTGTCTTCTGAAACTCATTTTAGTGCATTTTATACAAATACAACTCTGTTACAGTCCAGTGCATTGACCTCTACTTAAAACTTAGAGCGTTACTCACATAATCGCTCATTGTAAAACCACCGTCCCGGGACAAGAAAGTTATATTGGAGGTTTTTGTCCTGTTCTATCTCTAAGAACCATTAAATGATTATGAGAATATATATTTTCAGGTTAAAAGTTTGGCAGAAAATGTATTTTAAAGTTCTGGGAAGTTACGAGTTTCCTGGTGGTAAGAATGTCAAACAAGAAACACTTTTTCTTTAATAGAGAGGTTTCTGTTCCTGTTTTATGTCACGAAACCATGAAAATGAATTAGAAGCTGTTATTTTAAAGTTGCCCTGTGTAACTTTTAGCAAAAAAAATATATTCTCACTCTCATTTTGATGGTTTTTAGACATAAGATCAGTAGAATCATAGTTTCAGGGTTGTTTTAATTCTTTTTAGGCTTCATATTTTCGATATAAAGTTAACTAATGCTGCTATAATGTCAATCCCAGGTCAAAAATACTCGAAATAAAGACAGAGAACAATACAAACGAATCACAGGCTGTCTTCATGAAATGGTGAGATATTGTTCATTTGTTATAATGCCACAAAACTTAAAAACTGACTTCCTTTATTCTACTTTGGAGGCGCATTGTGTGACTTATTTACCTCGTTATGAAACAGAAAGACTAAAGACATTGGCCAATAAGTAACCTTCAATAAAACATCCCGTCGTCCACAGTGTAAATACAGTAGGCCCATTAGCAGCTAAAGCCTCATAAACACAAACATTATTAATGAGCGTCTGTCGGTGAGAACAGTGCGTGTTGTCATTGATTCCCGGCGTGTTTGTTTTTGGCTCCGTCTCGTTCTTGTTGTACCAGCTCCGTCCGACTGAAGAGGGGCCGGTGACAGGAGCAGCTGGTGCCCCCTCCCTTTGGCTCCGCACTGATGAAATTTTCATAACCGCCTTTTCCCCAAGTCATAGTTCACCTTCAACATAATTAATGAGCACATCCTCGAGCAGCAGACGATGGAGCCGAGAAGACACGGCTCACACTGGACCCGCTGTTTGTTCGAGAGCTCCTCGGGACGAGACTGAATCAATGAGGGTCAAGAGCAGAGCTGGGACTCACAGAGAAAAGCACCATTCATGATATGTTTCCATTGAAAAATACCCCTCCTGTCCATCCTGAATTTAAATGTTCCGCAGAATGTACAGATTTTTTCTTGTTTTTGAGGAAAAGTGTTTAACTCTCAGAGACTCCTTAGGCCAATTTCACATTTTTGTATTTTTTTGTTTTTGATTTAGTGATTGTTATGTTACAACTTATGACATAGTTATTTATTCTAATGTCTCACAGGTCTATTGTACACTTTCTGCTATCTCGAGCCAAAAATCTACATGTACATTTTTTTTTTTCTTCATAAATCTCTGAAACCACTTCAGCTCTGCTCAGAACTACCAAATATTTAATCATTTTCAGGTTTTTAACCCTTTAAATACCAGTTTGAATACATTGTATTACAGTTATTTAGTGCAGTAGTAATATCACAAACCAGTAATTGCTGTCAATAATGCAAATTTATCTGAATTTACAATTTATAGTAAAACATTTGGCGCAGTAAAAATATATCATAACTTGATCCTTTATTTATTTTAATGTGTTTATTTATTCATATTTCATAATTACTTTATTACGTTATTTATTTATGTATTTATGTGCTGAAAATAAAAAAGTACTGTTGCCTCGTGAACATACTGTATTGTCTTTTATATTGAAAAACTGGCAATAACTTTTCACAGTGTAGCTTTAATACAGAACAACTCACATCTGGTGACACTAACTGTGGAGATGTGATTTTATAAAGTCATAATTTAGATTTAATACAAACACACTTCAACAAATTGTAGACACTGGCATCATAAAAACCCAGTGTCTGCCATCTTCAATCTTCTATTATGATACAAACAATAGATTAATTTAGTGAAGAAGAAGAATTCAGAGTTTGCTGACATCACGTCTCCCTCGATGTGATTATGATTCAGGCCAGAGCCCAAAGATCGACATGAGAAAATATTTAATGCAGTTTTTGACAGATGACGAGAGACTTTTGAATGTGTGGGTCAACTGGCGAATCAAAAGTGAAAAAAAACCCACACTCTGCTCCGGTGCAGTTGCTCTGTTAGTGCAGTTCACTTACTTTGATAAATGTGAATGAATAATGCAGCACTTCCAACTGAACTCTGGGACGGTTTGATTAAATACTGAACTTCAAATGGACCACAGACGAGTTCAAACAGAAAGAGTGTCATAAATTAGTGACACAAACAACAACAACATTACAACAACATTTCCCTAAAGAGAGAAAAGACCAAATGTAAAGCACTGAGAAGGTAAATTCAATTGTAATGTGCCTTATTAGCATTTGGGCTAACAGCACCATCAGTGTTTTTGTCATGTGGTGCACTCGCTGGACCGGGGCTTTTTGCTGATGCACTGAAATAAATGGATCGTTTTCTGTTTTGGTGCAAAGTAATTGAACATTTTTCACAATGTACATCTAAGTGTCTGATAGAATTGCGTGGTTTTATGGTAATGATTTCCCTTACACATGCTGGATATCATGGATTATTATTATATACTGTATGAAATGTGCCAATCAAATGTATGTGTGTGTATTTTTAATGTTTGAACCATGTTAATTCTAAACAGAGATGTGGCTCTTTGGACTTTTCCTAATCTCAGACCCTGGAGCCGTTCGATCCTGGTGACACTCGCTGGGCAGTCCATGTTTCTCTTCTTGTTCTCTGGCCTCAGTTCAGGTTTAATCGTAACATCTCAGCGGCTCCTGTCCATAAATCACCAGCCTTTCCTCCGGCGGCCCACCTCCTCAAAAGCTCACAGAGGGGAGTCTCCTTCCCAAACGCCGTCCAAACCCACTCCTCCACAAACCGGCAGCTGCTCCATCACTCTCTGCGTTTACACTGAGCGAGAGCCGAGTGAAAAATGAGCGTGGCATCGCGAGTCGTCAGCGCTCTCACCGCGATACTCGGAGCTGGAGAGAGATAATTGTTCCTGAAGTCTGCAGGGAAGAGGATTCAGTGAAAATAAAACCAACTTCCTCCATCATTTACGACAGAGTGGCCCAGAAACCCTCCATAAAGACTGGAAATGTGATCTCCTCAACATTTAGGTACAATTTCCTGTTTGAAATCATGATTGTGTGACGGAATATGGAAATCAATCAAAGGGAACAGTAAAATCCAAGTCCAAACTCATGAGCTTGTTGTTTTTTATGATAAATGAAGTTTTCATTACAGGGAGCTCATGGACAAATTATACAGCTGTGGGTTTTTGGTAGATCTTGGCTTAAAATCTTAAGTTTTAAACGTTCAATACTGAGACAACACTGAGGAAAAATGAGTTCAAGACCTTTAAGATGTTGGCTATAAGGGAAGTTACACTATAACCTGTTTAAATCCACATAAAACTTATTAAAGTCCAAGTTAAACGACTGTAAACCTGAATCCAGGTTTAGTCCAGTTTCTGACAGGTTTAGGTCTGAGTGTAACCTCCTAAAACCCCTCCTACTCTGACGATAACCTTATCAATCATTCAAAACCTCACAAGGTCAACCTGCCAACATCCAGTTCTAACCAGGTTAAATCCCTTTAAAACTGGTTAAAATCTGTGTTAAACTAATTAAAGCCCATCCAAACCTGGTTATGATCAGGTTGAATGCTTTTAGAACTGGTTAAAATCTGTGTTCAACTAATTAAAGCCCATCAAAACCTGGTTATAATCAGGTATAATCATCTCCATCCATCCACAACCTTTGTAGAGCCACTCAAAACTACTTACAGTCCAAGTTAAACCACTTCAAACCTGTCCAAATCCATCTATAACCTGTTTAAATCCCGTTAAAACCACTTCAGTTTTAAAATATGAATACAGTCATTTTAATTTTGATGTCAATGCAGGAACAAATCTCATCAAACCTGCTTTTTTACCTCTACACACTTCATTTTTCAGTCTACATTCTTCCAGATTCCTCGTCAGTGTAGCTCATTATTAATGTTTTGTTTTTAATTTGTCCTTGTGTTCTGTGTAATATCACATCAACCTCTTCATTCATGAACAAACGACTCATTTTATTCTCAGTTGAGTCTGCTTCAGACTGGCTTCATTTTCTGAGACTCTCACTCAGTGTTAAACAAGCGCCACCTAGTGTCACTTCTGGGACTCACTATTAATAATTTCCACATGTCAAACAATCTCGTACTGATCCTGAGACCCACCGAAACCAGGCTCATAGCTGAAAGAAAAAATACTGACTGACAAAAGACTCATGGTGTTGCATAAAGTTGAACAAATGAAACACATCAGTCACACTTCAAAAACATCAAAATGACACTTGGCATTGGTGTATCTTGGGGAAATAGACGTGTAACCTTCAGGGACCCCTCACCTGACCCTTGATGGTGATTAGAGTCTTGGATATGTCAAAAAGTAGCAACAACATTGATTTAATTGCATTAGTATTTTCCATGTGGCGTCAAATTTAAAGGTTTGTACCCTCTGGAGACCCTCGAAAAGAGAGTCTAAATCTGGCGCCTGCATTAAAGTTTAATTACTGCAGATTTAAGAGACCGTGGGATGTAACCTGTTTCCAAAGAAATGTTTATTATATTCAATATTGGTGAGATAAAGCATCAGACACAGTCCACTGGCGTAATTTAAGAGAAAAATAATTTCACAAACACAGATTAAAATATGGTTATTGTTAGCTTCTCCTGTAAAACTAGTGATGAGTATTGGGTTTCCTAATAATGTGTTTGTACTTGTGAGTGATGTATTAAAAGCTAATGTGGAGTTTTAAACAAGGTGGGGGTTTTTTCCTGCATGTGAGAAAAAGAACAGTTCATCTGAAAAAACGAGACCTTAAGACATCATCTAGGCTTTATTATCAAGGATTTGAATAAATAATCAATCACAGCTCACTTTTAGAAAAAGGAGAGCTCCCTTTGGTCGACACTGATTTCAATAAGTAAGTAATGGCTGCTGATAAAACAGAGAAAGTGTATATTTAGAGTTTTTACAGAGCGAAACAGAGCAAATAATATAAAAAAGATAAACTGAGAAAAGGGGATAAATATTAGCAATCAAATCACACAATGTTAAACGAGGCGGTGGTGTAATGTATTTTGTAGTTTAGTAATTTTAGTAAGTACTTTATTTCAGAGCTGTAGTTCTTAATATCCAGAATAAATACTTTTTTTTGTTCTTTCTCCTTCACATCACATTTTCTTAATCACATACTTAATAAGTGCCCAGTCTGCGTAGCTTTCCCCACACTCCTTTCAGAAGGACTGTGTTTTTTGTGTATCGGCAGGGCTATTATAATAAATTATGTTTAGTAAGTATTCTTATAAAAATCTGACCTTCATATTTCAGCCAAAATTCTGTCATTTAGTTGTCAACATAAATCACTTTGGTGACCAGTTCCATTGACATGTCATACACTAATTGATTGATGTCCACTTCTTCATAAATACCACACACTTCACTGTATATTGTCAGATAATGTGCCCATATATTCAAATTTCCTGTGTGATATTTCCCTTCAGAAGGCTCCTGACACCTCCTGACAGCCCTGAACTTCACATTTCTACCCGGCAACAGCAGCAGCAGCAGCAGCAGGCTCTGACCCCAGTGCCCCCCAGTGACACTCATCTGAATACAGTGAATGGAGCAGAGACAGGCGCCGTTCGGGGGTAAATCTGCTTATATTACAATGTGAGGAGGCGCTGACGGTAACAGGGGCCCTTCTCCGCGCTCGTCCGGTCATGCGCTTGACAGTTGTTGCACCGAGGTGGGCACGGCCTGCTGCACAAAAGGTCGGCAGGCATCATTGAACTCAACGACAGGCCGACTCCGCTGATGGACACATTCTGAGCCTGCACCAACCAGGCTCCTGAACATACACAACATATTATGATTATGCACTAAACATATCATGGGCTTTTAAGTTTTTCACGTTGAAAATTATTTTTACTATTCTGCAGGGGTCAATTGTCAATAAACATATGATGGGTGCAAACCAAAAGGACATAAACAAAGGAGATTGTGGGTGAAATTGAGTTATACATGAGTTCTTTTTACTGCCACTTAAATTACAATAATATTCTTAGAGTAAATTATAAACAAAATGTCTGAACCGGTCAGTGCTAAAAGGGCGTAATGCCAATGTCCACAACTGATGTGCTGTTTTATATCATTGGAGGCAAAAAAAAAGTGCATATGACTTTTTTTCCTTCCGAATTATTGTTTCTTGAATAATTTATTATAAAGAATAGTTGCATAAGAGATCTACCATCCATGTTAAAGAATATTTTGTAATTTAAGAGAAAAATCCTCAAAACACAGTCAACTGTGTGTTACAAAGTGGAAGATTTTCTCAGCAGTAGATATTATGAAAAGTACTCCATGGGCCATAAATGTAGAAAGAAAGTTGCTGTTTTATTCTCTGTCTCAATGCTCCTGTCTGCTTCTCCAAACTCAGAGAGTGCAGACTATTATCTATTACAGGGAAAAAATAGCTCTAAAAGTGTATAATAGAACCACATTTACAGAATACTCAGTACATGTTAGATGCAGCCAGGATGCAGTCGGACACTAAAGATAGAACAAAGGCAAATTTTATATAAAAGTTTTTTGTATGGGTCATTTTTGGTGGATTAATGTCTCCAGTGTCCGTACACAGTTTTCCACTCTCGCTGCTGCTTACTAAAGAGACGTGGGAGGTGTCAAAGGTTAAGTCTGCGAGAAGCGGGAGGCGTGATGGGAGTCTGCCACGGCTCAGTGATCTCTGCTGCGCTGCCAACCACAAACCTGACATCAAGACTGAACTCATTCTGTCCACAAAACCCCACTCATCTCAGCCACTAAATGAGATCCACCGCCGATTCATGAGCAGCTGACATCTGACAGCATCTCGGACATTTTCCCAGGATAAAATGTACACTAGTGAGTTATCTCTGCACCACACGCATGATAAACAGGACTATTCATGTAACGTCGGGTCAGACAAAAGTGTTTAAATTTGGACCAGAGTCATTCCATAAAGGCTGTTTGCATTGAACAGTTATATTATTTACCACTTAATTAGAATAAAACATACTTAATCAATCCCTCTGTCCAGCTCCTGTTGCTCAATAAGAGGATAATATTTGTGAAAAACATTATAGTAAAAATTAAATGCAAAATGAATGAAATAATGAATCAAGTGAACATATTGTGTAAATAAAGACAATAAAAATAAGCTATGTTTAAGTGTAATGTCTGCATTAGGCTACTAGTAAAAATTAAAAGTTAATGATGACTCAATAACTTAATTTCTCCTCATTTAAAACCACATTTAAATAGTTTAGAACAGGAGCTACCGAGTAAAAGGTTTATAACGAACAAACAAATTGGAAGGCGTTTCAGACTGGTCAAAATCAACTCAATTTCCCACAATTCTCTTGCTGTTGCGCATGCGTACTTTCCTCCTAACGACATGTCGAACGGATGTTTTCTGTAGCAACCGTCCCTCCGGAGTGAATAAACTCGTTTTAAAAGGTAGGGAATTACTTTTTAACACAATAAACTAATTAGATATTGCATGCTGTAAACCGTTAATTATTATAGAAGACTGTTGAGATTTATTTTAAATTTAAAAAACAAGCTAACCCCTAAACCGCTAGTCCTGTTGAGGATTACGGAGACAAGCTAATGCTAACATTAACCGTTATTTTAAAAATGTAGGGTTTTAAGACTCACAAAAATGTTGAAGAAAAGTTAGAGAATGGCGTCTGTAACGAATCGCACATTTACACCACCCACAACAAATGTTCTGTAGTATTTTGCCTAATATTCTATACATCAAATTAGCCTAAAGGTAGTGACACCAGATCTAGTTTAAATCCTGGCAGATTTGGTGAGTGGATGAATATACCCTCATGCTTCGCAAACAAGGCATGGTTTAAAAAGGCTAAATAATGATAACACTCTCATTCTCTTCTATTAAGTTGATACATACATAAAACCCCACTCACTACATTATGTCTTCAGTATTTGGGTTAGTTAATATTGTGTATTCTTCCATTCTACCGAACAACACCATGTTTTTAGAGGCTGAGATGTGGTTGACTTTAATTATAAATACTTTAGGTGAGATAAAGCTAATTTACACTATCCAGTCTATCTTGAAACACACAACTTTTATCTAATCTCTGAACCATGCAGCTTTTATCCTAAACATGGGAAGTCTCTACATAACCATCTGGAGTATTTGAAATGTGGAGGTTTTGTGTAATGTTTATCTGTTATGAGGTTTAATTTTTCAGCTTATATCCGGGATTTTTTCTTTTTTAGTTAGAAACATGTCGTTATTTGATGACACTGCTGCGGATGTTCCTGTCAGAGACTTCACTTTGAATCTTCCAAAGGCTGCAGTAGGTCTGTAATATACAACATTGCTATTTTTTGTCTTTGAATTGTACTTTTTTAATTCAGTTTTATCCCTTCCTCCAGATACGTCAGGTAATGCGAACGCTCGAGTCAGACAGGATGTCCTGCGGATGTCCCGAGAGGAGCTGGAGGACAGATTTCTGCGCCTTAATGATGAGAACCTACACCTCAAACAGCACATTAACAAACAGGACGACAAAATCAAGAAGTGGGTGTCCGATTTGAGATATTTTTAAATATCTATATCGATTTTTTAATGACATATACATGGGCGTTTCATACATTTTTATTTCTCTTCTTCCATTTGACTCAAGGCTGGCCACAAAGCTGATGCGTCTGGTGAAGGACCGCAGTCGCCTGGAGCAGCTGGCAGCGGGCGTTCCCCAGCCGGCCTCCAGAGTGAGGGATGTGGCAATGGAGGAGATGATCGAGGAGCTGCAGGACAACAACAGGAGTCTCCAGAGTGAGAACGAGGGACTGAAACAGCGCCTGCGTGTGGCCAAGCAGCAGATCATCCACCAACAGAGCAGGAGGACCACTCCCTACGGCCACATCCACTCAAGGGTCAACTCAGGGCTGAAGAAACTCAGGGACACACCTTCTCCTTCTCCCCCACGACCCAAAAGTGAGTCCAGGGCTAAGTGTTATGTTTGTATGACAGCTTTAAGTATTTTTTATTATGGCTGAATCGTTTCAGTTATAATTAACTCCTTCAAGTTTAGTGCAAATTAAACATGAATAATGTAGGGTCTCACACTTACTTTCCCTGGACCCTGAGAATTATATTAATCATATTATGCATAAATATGTTATTTCTATAGCTATAATATGCAAGAAAAATGCTTGAAATCAACCCCAGAAAAGGCCTATGTATGTAAAGTGTTTATTGTGTCTGCTGCAGGTGCAACGAGGAGTTTAGACGGAGCGGGGAGACCTCCGACGGGTCAGCTGCCTCGATACGGACACAGTCTTCTGGAGGACGCCAGGGCCGAGATTCGAAACCTGTGAGTACTGCACACCATCTACAATTTGATGATTATTAACAGTAATGATTTCACAAACAAACCACTTCTTGTAATAAAAAGACTTCTGCAGGGTTCCAAAATGGGAAAAGGTCTGTCCTGAGCTGTGTTTGTTGTTTTCTGTGACAGCGAGAATGTGATCGAGTCTCAGGGAAGCCACATTGAGCAGCTCGAGGGAGATGCTCAGCTGCTGCGAGACGAGCTGAGGAAGAAAGAAGAGCTGTATGAAGAGAGACTCCTGGATGTGAGACAACAACAGACCTCCAACCTCAGGTACAACTACATGGTGTTTGTGCTTCAAGGCCCCCTTTACACTTTCTGGGGCTCATAGTACAATCTTAGAATTCATGTAAAGTAGAAAAAAAGACTGAGCTGAGTTTAGACAGGATGCCACGTCAAATTTACTCATACCAAGCACGGATTTCAAATCATTACTGATACTAACAACTGTGCCTCATGCTGCTTTTGTGATTAGTGATATTTTTTTAAGCCGGATGTTAGTGAAGTGTAATTATTACATAGTACAAATTACGGATTAATAATATAGGCTGTGGACTGAAAAGCAACAATAACAGAAACAAGTACAGTTAACTAGTAGCAGCCAATTTGTTGCTTGAGTTTGGCTTTTACTTTGGGATTTTCATCCATTTATTTCAGACTCCATGTGTATCCCATTAAAACAGAAACCACTGCTTGTCTACACTTTTTAATATTGTCTGAGAAACACTGTGAGGAGGACTATTGATTGTTTTCCTTTGGGTTTCTTCATTAAATTTAACAGGTTTCAGCAACAATCAAGGGTCAATGTTTACCGTTTGAACCCTTTTGTTTGTTTTCTCTAAGGTCGCACGTCAACAGCAACGTGACCATGATCAAACTACAGAAGCAGCTCGCCGAACGCTCCAACGCCATCACGGAGCTGGAGGGTCGATTTCTACAACTACAGGAGGTGAGACGAGCTACTTTCTGCTTCTTTCCTTCATCAAATCTTGGAGTAAAACTGACTCACAGACAAATAATACAGTCAACAGAGACAAATCAACTCATGTTTTCTCTGAGCAGTGGACTTCACCAGTTAGAATAACTAGTCTGCAGTGAAGCATGGCATGTTTTCCTGCAAATATAAGTTGGGAACATGAATATGATTTCTCAAACAAGCAGGTTTAATTAGTTATATTCCCCAAGTTTCGGTTTGAATAACTCTCCTGGACACTTTAGCCTGATATAAATATGAGCTATTGGTCAAACTGGTAATAGCCAGGTTTCCATAAATATATTTTATTTTATTTTAAGTTAATGCAATTTTGAAAACACAGGTAATACATGAAGACTTTAAATTCAAACGTGTTTTCTATAGGAATGTTCCATTACCACACACACCAGAACAAGAATTGGTAGAAGCACTACTTTTAGATAAAATTTAAATGTGTAACTCATTAATTTAAATATGAATTGACACACACACTTTTATTGTAGGCCCCTCTAGAAAACCCTTTCGTGGCTTCCTTAGAAACCATTTGGAAAGGGCACACTTTAAATAAATAAATGAATAACGTTGAATCCAATCAGAGCAACGGCATGTGGTTTACTGTAGTAATGATAAAAAGGCAGCTACATTGTCAAACCTAAAACACGCCCATCCGTCTGTATTTACTTCTTACAGGATTAGCTATTTACTTTCAGCAGTTACATGAAGAAATAGATATTTGTTCTGATGATTAATAGTCTGATTTGTGGTTATTAGAGTCAGAAGAGGCTGAAGACCAGTCACGACACAGCGATGGCGAAGGTGGACGAGCTGTCGGGACAACTGAGAGACGAGAGGCTGAAGAGTCTAGATCTGGAGAATCAGCTGAAGAGCTCTGCCATCTCTAATGTCAAACTGGAGCAGGTGAGTTTCTCCGTTTAGTTCTTAAAGCTGTTGTACAAATCTAACAGCACAGATCTGGGACTCTCTCTGTGTTCTCCAGCTGCAGGACCAGATCTCTGAGTTGGAGCAGGAGAAGGACCTACTGAAGGAGAACAACAATAAGCTGCTCAACAGGTGCTGTGGGCTTCAAAAGACTTTATTTAAATGACTTTTATTTTTCTGTCAAATAGCTTTTTTATGCCCGTCAATATAAGTTTAAAAAGCAATTGTTTTTTTGTGTGTATTTCCAGTGCCTTTGACCAGTCCCAGCAGCAGAAATGGCAGATCCAGGAGAAAAAGCTTAAACTGCAGATTTCACAGCTGGAGATAGCGCTTCAGGCAGACCTTGTGGATAAAAACGAAATCCTGGACAAAGTCAAGGCGGAAAGAGGTACGTTTAATACTTAGAGGCAATAAAATGCTATAAAAATGTAATTTCGTCATATTAAACCACTTAACTGTGTTGTAGATGCCAATGAGAAGCTGACAGAGGAGAATAAAAAGATCCATGTTCAGTTCTTGGAGCAAAAGCAGCAGCTGGAGGAAATGAAGGACCGTTTGAAGTTTTACAGCAAAGTGAGTTGACATTTAGATTTGTACAGGTCGAGAAAAGACTTTTAAATACTATAATAAAGCTTAAAGAAGGAAATTTGTCGTTATGTTATGCTGAAATCTTGTGAATCTTTTCTGAATTTATATTTTATTTCAAGGAAGGTGAATATAACATTGCTGAACTGACAGAGGCCCTACTGCTCATTAAAGTAAGTGGTCTTTGTTTTGTCTGTAGTAACACTTAAAAGATGGAAAGATGACAAAGTGTTGATAAATTTCACATAGGATCATTCTGTTGCTCTCTAATCACAGAAAAGAAAATCTCAGAAGTGCAGCGACCTGGGCTTTCTGAAGGACGTGGACGATGAAACGAACCCGGACGGAGCTGTCAGAGAGCTGCGGGCGGCTTATGCTGAAACCATTCAGGAGCTGGAGAAAACCAGGAGCCTGCTCAGTATGGAGAGCAAGATCTGCAGAGGCTACAAGGTACAAGACATGGACCATGGTTTTATTTATAGATGTTTATCCACTTGCAAAACTCCAAACCAAAAAATACAGTGAGTCTTTTAAAAGTTTTCCATGTAGACCTGCAGTTACCAAACATTTCACACCAATTACTGACAACAGACAACGTGATTCATAGCAGACAATTTGATTCCTGTATTGAACTGAATGTTATCTATTCTGCTGTATTGCTAAAGTGAATAAATACTTGACTTTTGGAGCCACCTCAGCTTTTTTAAGGTCCCAACAGTAAAGTGTAGAAATGCTGCCATAAAAACAATATGCCTACATTTTTAAATATATGTTGAAGATGTAAGATTAAAGTAGGAATACCCAGCATGCCCCAGTAGTATCTGTTACACACATAAGAACAATTGATAGACAATGATTTTCATAGTTGCCAATTAATCACTACTGACTAATTGGAATTTATTTCATGTCCACTTCTCATAATAATATAATATTTAAAATGGGTAAAGCAGCATAACTTGGACTGTCATAACAAAAAGTGTGATTTATTTGCTCCAAAGGCAGAGCTGGAGGCTGTCTCTCAGAAGTTGAAGAGTGACAAAATCGAGCTGGAGCAGAGACTGGGGCAACAGGCCAAGCTTCTGGACTCACGGGCAGCAAAAATAAAGAAACTAGAAGGTATCTGTCCACTGCCTCTACAGTGAAGATTGTTGTAAACTATAAGTGAACATTGATCTTAACATTAAGCCTGGGTGCTGTATTTTTTCCTCACTTTTCTCCAGCTCAGCTCAAAGACATTGCTTACGGCACAAAGGCTTACGTCTTCAAACCTGACGTGACGGAGGAGGACGATGTGGATGAGTTTAACGAGAGCCTTCATTTGGAGCGCGGAGAAAACCTCCTGGAGCTGCACTTCGCCAGCGTCTCCTTGTCTCCTTCTGCTCTGGAGACTTTATCTGACACTGAACCCTCCACATTTTGCACCTACTCCTTCTACCTCTTCGACCTGCACTCTACTCCTGTCGTGACGGGACGCGACCCGAAATACGGCTTCACGTCAAAGTACGTCGTTTCTATGGACGACCAGTTTCTGGACTACCTCAACAGGAACTCTGTGACTGTGGAGCTGCATCAAGCTCTGGGGCTGGAGTGGAGGACGCTGGCGACGGGACAGCTACGGCTACAGCCCCTTCTGGAACAGGACGGGAAAATCCATGGCACTATCCCACTCATAGGTGAGTCAAAACCAATCTGTTGGTTGTAAAGAAATACAAATTCTTGATACCAGAATAATATTTCAGCATGAACAGCCTTTGTAAAAAATTTGGGTAGGTCTTAATAGCTCAGTGTGGTTTTGGGACTTTATTAGATTAAGATAGGTTTAAGTGCTTAAAGTAGACCCGCATAACGCTAAGCCTTAACCTAACCTTAAAATAAGACTGAAAACTATACTTTAGTATTCATTTAAACAAAAAAATTGCCACAGCTGTAGGATGCTGGCCTTAAGGAGGCTTAGCCTTAGCCTTAGCCTCAAAACCATTACTCTTCTGACTTCCTCCACTACTGCAATGCAAGTACTCACTGTGATTTTCTTTGTGGTTGTCGTTTTTTTCTCTGTTCATCATGGGCGGCACAAACACTGTCTCCTTGAAAACAAGACAGTAAAAAATTAAAAAAAAACATAGAAACAAGAAAAAACATAGCTCTAAACTATGTGTATGATTCATTTATGTTAGGTACATGTTCTGAAAAAAGTGCTTATGGAAAATCCCTATTTTGAACTGTTGTGTGTCAGGCTTGTCCGATGAAGTGCGCTCCTTCGGTTCTCTGGATTACTGGCTGAGGCTGAGGATACCCATGAGAGAGACCATGCTTCTGTACAAAGAGAAGGTTAAGGCTGTGGGTTACGTCCACACCAGCCTCAACAAACCATTGGAACAGGTAAAATGTGACAAGAGCAGAATGTAAACTCATAGACAGTGGAAGAGTAAGATAAATAATAAATCCCTTACATTGATCATCTGTGGTTTAAGCTTTTCCCCAGACAGACCCTCTCCACTGTATTCTACTTTATTTTAAATGTTAATAAACCTTTACACCTCTCACAGCCGCCTCTCATTGACGACTGGAACCAACTCTGCGTCACCATCCATCGCTGCAGAGGCCTCCGGTCCAGAAACGCCCCGTCTCCGAGCCCCTACGCGGTCTACCGTTTCTACGACTCGCCCGACTACCCCACAGCCACCGTTCACGACTCCCCGGACCCACAGTTCGACAACGTCAAGCTTTACTCAGTTCTAATGGACGTGAAGCTGCACCAGTATTTGAAATCGAATGTGCTGCAGTTTTATGTGTTTGACGACAAAGAGGAGCAGATGGACGTGTATCTGGGAAAAGCCAAGGTGCCGCTGTTGTCACTGGCCCAGGACAAGGCCATCACTGGTGAGAGCTTAGACTGGTTTTATTACTCAAACTGTACCGGAGAGGCCATGCAAAAATGCCAGTAATAATAAACATAAACAGCATACAACATAAAAACAGCATTTATAAGGATTAAGAAATACCACGGTTAGGAAATTCACTTGTAACAGCTCAGAGAAAAACACCACAAACAACTGAATAAAAACGTATCTATCTCTAATTAATAACATTTTCAATAAAATTATTAAAAATATAAAGAGGCAGTTGCTGTAGATTAAGTGCTAGTGTGAGGTTTTAAGCTTGTGTTCAGATTTATTACAGCTCACGGGAAGAACCCTTTAGCGTGGTGCGAAGTAGTGTATTTAACAGAAAAATATCGTTTTTCTGAAGGAAGAAGGTTAAATAATTCACTCGCAGCACGTCCACATGTGTCATTAACAATCTGTAAAGCCCGGGACAGAAGTCTAGAATTACAAATATTGTCCAGAACTGGTACAACCACATCCTGTTGTTCTGTGAACAGAGTGTACATCTCTGTACAAAGCTTTCTTTTCTTCAGCAGTAACATTTCCAAACCATGCAGTCATTGAGCTGGCAATTGCATAACGACAAAAGTTCATTTAAATCAGTTTGTTCCATGTGAATTTGGACTTTTTGACAATAGTACTAGTGTTTAAGTGCCAGCTAAGATTATTGGATAAAGACACTCCCAAGAATTTACAACTTTACCTCATTACTTTTTTGCTTGTTTGATTTATGTGGTGCATTAATAACATATGACCAGTGACTGTCCATCAAGATTAAATGCACATTTCGATTTTCAATTGCATTTCTTCTTCAGGTGTCTTTGAGCTGAGCGACCCGTCCGGACTCCCCTCTGGCCACATCGAAGTCTCCCTGAAATGGAAGCTCTCGTACCTGCCTCCTCTGGGCTCGGACATCGCTGCAGAGGAGCCCAAATTCATCACAAAAGAGAGACCAGTCAAGGAAATCACAAAACCAAAGCAAGAGCAGCCAAAAATACAAGAAGTAACACAAGAGAAACCTCTGACAGAGCCCAGTGTTAAAGAGGAACAGCAAAATAAGAAGGACACAAGAGACACCTCTAAAATTCCCTTGGTTCATCCAAATGTGGGAGCATCAAAGGTAAAGGGCTACAGAGACTATTTTATTTATTTAAATTATAGTGAAACAGTGTTAATTTTAAATAAGGGTGTATTAAAACCAATTCAGACTGAGATACACATAAAGGAAGTAGTAGGTTTGTTGAGCAGTTCACGCCACAAGCACAAAAGATTTCTAAAGCGTCAGCCAGGATTTTAAATGTAGTGGTATACAACATTTTAGCTGAAGTTGTCAACAGATTTAATACATGGAGGAGTTTTTTTCCTTTGGTTTGTCAAACTTACTTCATTTCATTCTCTCATCAGGCACCGCTCCCAAAACTGAGACAGAAGACACTCCTGAAAGAGGGACCTGCAGCAAAAAAAGTCACATTTGTAGAAGCCTCAGCCCCAGAGAAACAGGTTGGTCTTTAACAAAGTAAGACTGAAGCGATTTTATCAGGTTTTGATTCTCACTACTGTAAAGCGTTTTTGTGGCATTAACAGTATAAATAAATAAATGGACCTGATAAAATATAGTACAAGGATAATTCAGTGGTCCATAAACACGTTTCTTAAAGTGCTTTTTATTGATTTGTATTAACAGCCTGTTTCTGAGGTGACTCCTGCAGCTCCACAAATCACAGCAGAGTTAGAGGAAGAGGACGAGGAGGAAGAGTCTCATTTCTCTGAAGGGCAGATCATCGCAGTCAGCTCTCAGTCCTACTCCGACGACTCGGACCAGATCTCTGAGGACATCATGGAAGGTAAAGCCCAGTGCTACATAAAAAACACACTGTAAGATAGCTCTGTCATTTTTTAATGCCTATTATGATGTCAAATTTCATGTCTTATTGAAATCATAATTATTTAAACAATTACACTTTTGACTTTTACAGTATGATTTAATTAGTCATAGTTTTTGTCACGTGGCATTTGAGTTCTCTGTGACAGCGGCTTCACACTGGAAATTCAGCAACAGCAGGTTCATTTCCCTTTGGTTTGAAGCTGTGAATGTTTAGATCACCTTTAACCGCAGTAAAACACTTATATGAACAAACATTATACAGCCCCTGCCTCTGTATTTCAGTCTGTATAAACGGTTGTACAAAATAAAAAAACAAACAGAATTAATCAGCAAGACAATCAAAACAGTAACATGCATTTTTGAAACGAATAGGATAAAACTTAAGCTTATTTAATCCTCCCCCTGTTACCCTACTTATTGTTAGTCATTACAATCATAATTTCCGTAGTTAGATCTTGTGACATCATGTGAAAGCTGAACCACTGAACAGTTCACTGCCAAATTTGTCACCAGTGTTAATATTTTAGTTGGTTTACTGGGAAAACCATCTGCCTAACCATCTTAAATCCAAGAATATTTTGGCTGAACACCCTGAATTGAGAAACCGTCTGTGTTACAGGTGCAAATGGACAGTGTTTTTGTTTTCTCCCACTGTTTCCTGAGCAGAGCACACATTAAAAATTAACGCTGCTGTCAATAATCTTTAGCCAGAAGCCTCATAAATGTTAACAGCAGCCCTGAGAGACACACAGCAGAGCCCCACAGTCAAATACATTTAGAGCTGTGTTTAAATCAGACGTATTTTTAAGGTTTTGAAAGTGACTGTACTTAAAAATGTGTCATCTTTATTTCTGAAGCATATTCAAGACGTATATGATTTTTTCCGTGCTGATCTCGAGGCCTCACTCCCAACAGACCTTTCAGTCCCTGCTTCATGCATCTGTTCATAAATTAATAATAACACTAACAATAACAAAAGAAGTTACACGCTCATGTTTTCAGGCAAAGCTCGAAACAGATTGTATTTTCAGAAAACAGAGGGAATCTTATTCTTGTTGTGTTTTTCGTTCTGCTCTTCCTTCCAGATGTTCAGGACGTCCCGCAAGAGGATCAGAGTCAATCGACCGACAGCGATGACTGCATTGTTCAGGCCCAGGCCACGGGGAGAAAGGTAAGAAACACAGGGCTTCGTTTACCCTCCACAAACCTGCAGCAGCTCCACTGGTCACTGTTTATCGATGGAAAAGAGGGAATCCATTAACGATTTTCTCAGGGTTGTTATCGTGTCCGTATCGAGGACCGGCCGCTGGAGAGTACACAGCCAAAAAAACACAGAAGGATTTTTCATTATGGGTTGATTTGTGAAGGTGTTTTGTTTTTGTTGAGGTTTAGTTCGATTTTATTTCCAGGACAAGCAGCGCGTTGTTTCTGAATCTTGAGGAGTGTTTTTTTTGTAATTCTCTAAACAGAACAATGTATTCAATCAATCGAAACAGGCACACACTGCGTAAAATATATAACAAACATAACAGTAATCAATACAACATAGGAAATGCTCTTTAAATCACAAGTAACAGAAATCGAAGGATACAGCTGTTCTGTTGCATTTTTGTCATGATTTAAAGATGGAATGAACTATATGTTGAAACTTTACTATTATTCATTGTGAACGTAAACTCCAAAACACGTATTGCAGAGAAGGGTGGGCTTTTGGAATAAAGGTCATAACCTGCGGAAGCGGAGCAAAGAAAAAGGAAATAAGTTGTGGTGAAACATAAACGTCTCATTTAACTCCATTGTCCCTGTGTCTGGATCGCACACACAGCTCACTAATCACTCAAACTAATAAAGGTAAAGTCTGTCTGTATTAACGCCATTATGTTGCATTCATGTAACCTGTGTAAAACCCGGCGCCTAGGCTTTGTTCAACTAGTCTTTTTAGAACAAGGACCAAACGCCGGCCACACAACACCAAATCACAGGATAAATGGTCATGTTCTGTATTTATTGCCCACACAGTAGTTATTTTATTTATTTTAATTTTTTTTGCAGACTGGCTAAAACTGACATATAACAGCTAATAAAACCCTGCTCACTCACACTGTTCTGCATTTAGTTTTTGTTTATGATGTGTGGGACGTCTGTGGGTGTGTGTTACCCTTTGGCCAATTACAGAACGTGTGGAGTCAGAAAACCAAAACAACTAGAGCTGCTGCTGTATTAAAGCAAAACCAAAACAAAGCCACATTTAAAGTTAGACCTATATTTTTGGCATATTGAATAAAAGCAGCGCTAAGCTTTTGTCAGTTGTTATAAATTTACTTTGACGTCTTTTTGTTACAGATTGGAGCAGTGCCCCTCAATAGAGTAGACTGTTATTTGCTGAATTTGGTCATTTTTGGTTTATTCAATTGAAATGTCCATTCTTTTACCTCTTCCTTTAGGCCTCAGAGCGGATACGAGTGGAGGTGGTGTCTCTTTCCCTGCGTCCCGAGTCCAGAGTGTCCCGGGACGACAGCGTGGTGCAGCTGTTTGTGGAATACTCTCTGCTGGACCTGCCCACAGAGGAAACCCCGGTCTCTCTGCCCAAACCTCCTCAAGGAAAGAGCATCAACTTCAACTACAGCAAAGGTAGCCTCCTCCACATCGAGATGATTGACAATGATTGACAATGATTTCATTCACATTTAACAGACCAACGGCACCAATCATTTTAGCAGGTCTTATATACTCCAGTAAATCATCAGCAACATTATTTTACACCATATCATTTATTTTTAAAATGGAGAAGCTGTGTTTAAACAAAAAAACTGCTCATTCGTGTGATATTTGACCCCTTGTCTCTATTTGTCCCATTTACTTTTCCCAGTAATTCCTGTGGATGTGGAGAACCATGCAGAGAGGAGGCAGCTTTTAAGGAGTGTCCTGCAGGGAAAAAGCCCTGAGATGGAAAGGTGAGGAAGGATAAAAGTGCAACTGGGGCCATAGACTAGACCAAGGCCTTTTACAGAGGCGGAAACTTGTGTTTTCTGAACAAACACAGAAAACAAAAAGTAATACAACTGAAGAAGCCAGAGGAAGGAAACTTATCTACTACACTGCACAAGAAAAATATATCATCGTCCCACCCAGCTTCAAAAACATGTTTGAATCTCATGGCCTTAATAAACCCTTTTGCCAGATCAGCACTAGACAGGTTTATAAATGTACAGAGATGCTTTGCTTGTCTGTATTTCTCAGTTATGTAGAAATAACCTTGTTTGAGCTTTCTATTGTATTTTTTTAATTTTTTTAACTCATTTTATTGAGTTTCAAAATGTAAGATTACTATTGCACACACAGACAAAAACAGAACATTCCCTCGCAAAAAGTAAAAATACCTCCTGATAGGTGACAACCTTTGCATAAATTTGTCCTTTTTCAACCGTAGCTGTACCGTAGCTAGTTCCTCCATAATATAAATGTCCTTTAGTCTTTGAGTCCATTGTTGTACTGTTTGTGGTAAGGTGTGTTTCCATGAAATAGTTTTCATTTTTCTGGCAACCAATGACAAAACATTTAAAATATAAAATTTGTCTCCAGCCAGATTTCCTTCTTCTGTGAGTATGCATCCTAATATATAATATGGTAGGTTCAATGCCAAGTCCAGACCCTGAGAATAAGAATGTGTGATCCTCAAATATACCCCTCCAACACAATAAAGAGTAGAGTATATATTTGATATTTTTGGTGTGGGGTCCGAGGATGTGTCGGAGTATGTAGAAACTGTGTCTGCTGTTTATGTCAGGATCCGGTTCACGTTGGTGAGCGAGCCTCCGAAGGAAGAGGAGCAGGAGAAAGAGTGTGAGGACGTGGGCGTGGCCTTCCTGCCAATCCCAGAAATCCTGAAGAAGAAACAGGACCTGACCGAGGCCCCTCTGAACGGTCAGGGTTCACTTTAATTAAGCAAATGTACATGTTCACACAGCTACCTCTCAGCTCCTGGTGAAGGAGTGGTTTATGCTGATGAATGTGGGTTTTACATTTGATTCATGTTAATAATGTCTCCTTATTATCATTAAAGGCAGGTCTAAGGAACCCCAGTTAAAGAGCTAAACAAAAACAAGGAAATAAAAAGTACAGCCCAGTTACCTCTAGAGAGAAAGGGTTTATCTCTCTGGCTCTATCCATAGGTAAAAGACAATATTTCAGTGGTAGTAGTGGCTTTAGACCAAATTTAAAACATTACTCTCAGCTGAGAAAAAACGTATTTTAGGTTAATACTTGTAACAGCACTGGACTGGACTTTTCTGTATATAAAAATCCAAAATATTCTTAGAAGCTGATTAGATAAAAGCAGAAAGAAAAGAATGGTGTGATAGTAGTTAACAGAAAGATAGTCAGCCAATCATATCAGCTCAAAAAAAAGTGTGTGGTCCAAAGAAAGATCAGCTTTTTTCTGTTGTTGTTTCATTGGATGTGCTATGTTCAAGGACACAAACTATGGTGGACATTTTCAGCCTAACTTTCACCTGTCCCTGTGTCTGCAGTGTTGGACCTCGAGGACAACAGCGAGGTGATCGGTGTCCTCACGGTATCTGTGGAGGGACTGGACGCGCTGGAGTCCATCATGGAGGACGCACAAGTCGAGTGAACAGAGACGCATCCGTGAAACAACTAAACACAGCAATAAGAACCATATCTTTGTCTTTTTTACTGGAAACACTGGTCTCTGGGGATTCAGGAGATAATGTTATTTCAGTTGGAGATACAAGACCCAAGTTGTTGTTGTTTTTTTATCGAGCTGTTGTTTAAGGTACAAATTATTGCCTTTTAGGAGGAAAATGCAGTTCAAAGTCAGCTCAAGTATGGACTTCACTGAGACATTTTGACAAAAAAAAGTCTTAAAAGTCACTCCATTGTGGCCTCAAGTGAGTGGATGCTTGTGCCACAGTCAAATGGAGTCCTTCCTAAAGACTGAATGGGACTTTCCTACATGGCTCCCTACACACTGTCCATATCAACTCTCATTTTGATTTCTAAGCCTTTTAAAACCTTCAGATTGTGATTTAATGCATGCCACACTGGCTTAAAACAAAAAAAAGGTTCTTCACTCCTCATAGAAGCCTATAACTTGCAGATGTTTAATATTGTCAGGAAAGTAAATTGTATTTCTTATCAAATATACATTTTACAGGTTTTAGAAAATGGCCGACATGTATTAAAGATTATTTGGTACCACTTTTAATTGGAGTAAGTAAAACTCCAGACGCCCAATAAAAGAAGCGGGCCTTAAGACGTGTGTAATGTTTATGTTTAAATACAAAAAAGTCTGTACTATAAAGATTTTTAGAGCATTGTTGTAAAATACATTTGTTTATAGATTGTTAAAAAATGTTGTGTTTTGTGTTCAAAGACTGCCATATTTATTGTCCTGGTTTTATAATTATATTTGAGGCAGAAGGGACTTGTGCACTCGCTGTAATGATGACTGTAGCTGGGGTTTGAGTGAATGTGGGCTGTCGCTGTATGTAAGAGCAGTATTTAGAACAGTTATTTTTGTATTAATTCACCCAGCAATATTTGCCCTTTGACGCTGCACACTTATGTCAATAATGTTTTAGGCTGGTACCTTAAGTCTTTGGTTTATATAGGAACCAAAAAACAGACAAAACTTGAAAATGTGCCTTAGATTTATTTGTGTTTTTGTATTGTGTTTGAATAAAGTGTTTTGTTTCTTTAAATGTAAATGATGAATGTATTTTTTTTTTGCCTTGTTTAATATTTTCTGTATGTTTTGAAATATATACATTACAGCTGTGACTTTTATTTTGTAGGGCCCGTGCTGTCGTCTACCTTCAGTCGTTCTACAACCCCGTAGCAGCTGTGCAGTTGGGCCTTTGTCTTTGTAAGTAGTCTGTAATTGAAAAAGTACGCTAACAACATAAGATAATGAATATGTGAGTTGGAGGTGGCATAAAAATGGTACCAAGCATCGATAGGTTTCCAACTGTTGGTTTTGACATTTGCCTGGTTTTTATCCTGTTCCTGCACCTTTATTCAACTCCAGAAGAAGTATTTTTTATAAACAAGCACTTTAACACTTTATAGCAGCTCAGAACCCTCTCCAGATGTTATTTATCAGAGACTACAGTGTTTGTTTTTCAGCGATGGTGAAGGAAACTGGAAAACCCATCCATCCACGAGAAGAACATGCAAACGCCGCCTAGATCATACGACTGTAGGAAATACATTACCCATGCCTAACTAAAATAGCCACATTTACAAAATACTAAACTATGCCTTTAAATTGGTGCTAAATTCTTCTCATTTACAGACTTTTATTGCTCCTGTTCTGGCTGTAATACAAATGCACCACTAAATAATGAAGTCTAAGTCTATAAAAAACCCTATATAAAAACAATATTCACTGTTTTTGTTATTAAAATATAGGTCCACAAAAACTTGCCCATTTTCCTCATTTAAACCAATGCTATTATAATGCTTAGTCAGTGGTTGTAATGTTACGACTGATAAGAACGAGTATACAGTTTGTGTCCACATTTCTCTTTGTTTTGAGCTCTTTTTTTGTTTGATAAAGCTCACACTTGTCTCTTAACCTGACCTTGGCTTGGTTTACCTTCAACTCTGACACACTCTTTGAAACACTTGCATTAATTCCTCCTTCTTTCATTACTCGCTTCACTTCTGGAATATATTTCGCCCCTTTCATCAATCTTTACTGCTGTTTCCCATTGTTTTTTTTCCAGGAGATAGGGCCGGACTCGTGTTGTGTTTAAATGCTGACGGTAAAGCGGGCGCTCGGTGGATGTCAGTTGCAGCTGTCGTGGCAGGAAGAGAAAAAGAGCAGAGAAAGAGACACTGAACAGCTCACAGTGAATACACAGGACTCACAGGGACCACAAGAACTGCTCTCTGAAGGTAACTCTCAGATTCTTTGGTTTGTTTTGGTAGAGATGTTTGGGTTTTTTTTATTAAATCTTGAATGTTTATTCCGTTTACTGTGTAGTGGCAAAAAGTTATTCAAGAGGTTAAGGAAGTGTAATAAGAGACAGTTCAGAACATAGACAGTAGTTCTGAATCTTAATTTGTGGAGTAATATATAGTTTAACGCTGTAATAGTTAAATATTTTCATTTAATTGTGACATTGTGACTAGAACTGCACGATATTAGAAAAACGTGATAACTATTTTAAGTATTGAGATATTGAGATGATGTGAGCTGAGATTTTTTAATGCTCTTTGACAGAGTAAAAAAATGAAGAAATAAAAGGCTTTGGACTAACTTCTACTCGTCAAAGTAGGAGCTAAATAAGACTAAACAGGTCTAAACTAGGACTAAATGCAGGAATAAACCAGATCCTGTTTATTTAGAGGCACCACAGTTTGATTTAAGGCTGTTTGGACGATGATTTTGGGGCATTTTGTGATACAGATATTGCAATAATGATAATACTGCAATAATATATTTTCGATATATTGTGTATGTATTTATATACACGCATTTATGTGTAAACTGATTTAATCTAAATATTCCAAAGTGAATGAGAGTGAATAGTTTCCCCAGTTGCTCTGTGACCTGCCAAATGGGATAAATCAATGAATGAAAAGCTTTATAACACATAAAAATGGCAAGATACACTGTAATAGTCAGAGTTGTTTTCTTTCAGTGTCACCTGAACTGCACTATTCACAGCTCTAATCTGATTTACAACAGGTTCATCTTCGTTATAATCCATATATTCTTACATTTAGCGAACCTTACCCTTTTCTGACACCCATCTAATGCCTCATTTTATTGTTAAGTAATAATAAAGGTGCAAACAAAATCTGATATTATCCTTACTTATTGATATTTTGTGATCTCTGCTTTAATTTTATTCAGGTTAAATGTATGAGAATAAAACGCAGAGGCACATTGTACGTCTCAAGTATTTGTTTTGATTCCCGAGACAAACCCGAGTCTCGAGCTGTGTTTTACCCTCTTTTGTCTGTTGCTGACATCGCCATGGTGACGCTCTCTGTTTCTCTGCTGGAATACGGCACGACGTCCACAGGATTTCAGCTGTTTCTGAAGGATGGCCTTTGCAAATCTCTGTTGTGGGAAAACAGAGGCGAAAGTACAAGAAAAGAACCTCCAAAACATGTTCCCTGTGCAATGACATTCAGTTCTGTCTTTGCTTATAAAGATTTAACAAGGAGAATATGTAGACAACACTGTGACATTTTGCCTCAAATATTCAACCAGAAAATCACTACATTTAAATTTAATTTGATGGTTTCTTGACACAAACCAATAAAACTAAACCCTCTTTTAAAAAACAATGGTTTGACAGATCATCCACTGAGTTATTAAGATATTTATTGGATATTTCTGAAAAGTTTTTTGCTGTTGAAGTCCCCTTTTGTCCAATTAGAAGAAAGAACCTAATAATTAGACTTGATCCTGTTTTTGTCCTAGAATAAACACATTCTTAGATCGGAGTCATGGTTTTGGGGCCAGTTCAGTCCTGTTTTACTGTCGTTGTTTGGATCTATAAACCTTGTCTTTGTTTACCCAGAGCAGACCAGAGTGTGAATTTGAACTTGAGGCCCTCCAGTATGTGATACATGCTCCACTAAGTTAGTCACTGAGGCCTTGTGGAGAGGAAGAGTTGGACATTATGATGGACTGAGCTCAGTAGATGTCTGTGTTGGAGCCATTTCAGCCTCTATTTGGAGCTCTGTCTGTGTATTTAGGCTGTACCTGGACGATGTGGGGGAAATTACCACTAAAGTCTGATTTAATCTAGTGTTTCCTTCCAGAAAAATGTCACTGATGCATCACAAAAGTATTATTATTTATGTGACCACTTAAAACAAGGTCAATGTGGCTAATTTTATGAGCTTAGACGAGACCAGGGCCAGAAGCAGCGTAATGTAGCTCTCACACAGACTTGTACCAGACGTATAATCAATTAAAGCTGTTGTGAATCGGCAAAGACACAAAGAACATTCAAATATTTCTTCCCGAATGGTTTATTTATCATTGGTTGTTCACGTTGGCATGGCTTTATTTCTCAAAGAGCCCCTCCAGATGGGACTGTAATGGGATCAGACCATCTCAAACAAACAAAACCTCAGGAAATGTCTCTTCCTCTGCCAAAATAAAGCTCTTTCACTCCTGAATCTGTGTCTGTAATGTGTTTTTATGTTTTCCCAGATCCCATCATGAGTCTGGACGAAGATGCGCGCTGGCTCGAGTGGGTCACCAAACAGTTCGAGAGCATCGCTGGAGAAGACAAGGAGATCGATCTCGATGAGTTTAAAACAGCGCTTAAAGTCAAAGAGGTGAGGCTTGGGACAACTCTGACAGTGTTGAAGCCTCAGGACCAGTGGCAGCTAGTAAAAAAAGTATCGCACCAGTCTTCAAATGTGTCCACAGCAACTTTATTTATCCCGTGTGGTGAGAAAACTGAGGACAATAGTATTGGTTTGTCTTTGGAAGCCAGAGTACCCAGAGAGAATATACACAGAGATTGAACTCACAACCTTCTTGCTGTGAGACAGGAGCGCTAACCACTCTGCCACTGTGCAAAGTATGCGTGCATGTTCTAAAGAAGGACAGTATTTGACTAATTCTCACAACTAAGAACAGAAATCCTTCCCTTGGCGATAGAAACTGGCAGATTTTAAAAACACACAGTAAAAACATAGACTTTGTGAAGGTCGTGATTTAGGAGAAGTTGAAAACAAGGACAGCATCTTTTCCATCAGACCTCACATCATCATTAGATATTTCCTTTCTTTATTACTGACTCTGTGAGCACCCCATTCTCCAAATCTGCATCTTACACCAGCTGCATAAATTCCCCAAATGTGTATTTTATGGTCAAAACAATTCTTTGGAAACCTAACCTCAAAAACACTCTCCAAAGTCCCTGCAATGATTACTCCCCAGGGTTAGTTGTAATAAAATATGACTCAGGAAAGAATAACACATTATTCTGTTGCGGCTCTGCTGGGATTTAAATCAAAGCAATAGTTTAAGCTGTTATTTATTTTTAAGGCTCCTTCTGTCACACTTTTACCAACAACAAGATAAATTAAAAGTGTCTTTGTCGTCCGCAGTCGTTCTTCGCCGAGCGTTTCTTCGCGCTCTTTGACTCAGACGGCAGCAGCTCCATCAGTTTGGACGAGCTGCTCAAAGCCCTGGACCTGCTCATCCACGGCTCAGAGACCGACAAACTCAAGTTCCTGTTTCAGGTGTACGACGTGGACGGTCAGTCACACACCAAACACACCACAGACAATAACACTTCAACTCTTTATTTAATGATTTTGTCCTGATTTCCAGTAAATGCTGACAATCTCAAACTAAAATTATAGTTTAAAATGAAAACTGGGTGTATAGATTAAGGTGGAAGAAGACAAATATTGACAAAAGCCGTCTCAAATTTTACAATTTCTTCAGTTTTTATTGAAGCTTAAAGTGCTATTCAGAAAGACCTACATTAAAGCAACACTTTGACAGATATTTTATTCCACTGCTGTGTCATGACAACAAAATCACGCTTAATATTTTATTTACAGTTTGCAGCAGCATCTCTTTCCCTTTCCTGTTGCTGCTGCTTTTAGTCCCAGTTTGGACCTGGTTGAAATGTAGTTTTAACCTGGTTTGGCCCATTAAGGACTTTTTGTATTTGATTCTCATCTAAAGTGAGCCAGCCCTGTCTTAAAATCCGAGTGACACTCCTGCATATAAATAATCTTAAAACCAGCTGAGTAGAATAAAGTGAAATGTACAATGGCACTATTTAATTCCCAAAACCTGCCTGAAATTCTGAAAAAATAACACAAACAAGTTGAGGTTTTGACTAAGGAGCTGACTTAAAAATCTGGTGTATTGCTTCTTCAGAAAACTCCAAGGTCTTATTTTCAAAATAGTCTTTATTGTTCTTTGCGTTTATCTCGCCTTACTCAGGGTTAGGCCTTTCTAATCTATATTATATTTTCGCACAGTCTTAAGCCTCCCAAATCTCATCTAAAAACTGAATATACATGATTAAAACTGTGTAAACCTGTCTCTACTACATTCATTAACTGGAGAACAAAAAACAGCTACAAAAAGGACTGACACTAAGCTATGAATCGTCCAAAAGATGCTCATTTGTCGTTTGTTGTTCACAGGCAGCGGTTCGATCGACCCGGACGAGCTGCGGACCGTGCTGAAGTCCTGTCTGAGGGAGAGCGCCATCTCTCTGCCGGAGGAGAAACTGGACGACCTGACGCTGGCGCTGTTCGAGTCGGCCGACAAAGACAACAGCGGCTCCATCACCTTCGAGGAGCTCAAGGCCGAGCTGGAGAACTTTCCCGAGGTCATGGAGAACCTCACCATCAGGTCTCAGCACTGATCCTACTCTCATTCATCTGTAGCTACAACAGAATTATCCTTTCTAAGCCTCTGTTTGTCCCTCTTTCTGTCAGTGCTGCGAACTGGCTGAAGCCTCCAGACCTGGACCAGAAGAAGAGGCAGACCCCTCGGTACCTGACCAGATCTTATTGGCACAACAACAGCCGTAAACTGCTCTTCCTCTGCGCCTACGCCCTGCTCAGCCTCATACTCTTCGTCACGGCCATGTGGAGGCACAGTTATGGAGGCGTCTGGTACATGGTGGCCAAGGGCTGCGGCCAGTGCCTCAACTTTAACTGCACCTTCGTCATGGTACAGCAATAATTCATTCAGTTCTACTCTTCACAAAGCACTAGTTTATGATAAAATACCTCTATTCTGCTCCACAGTTTACAGGAAACCCTATTTACCCTTCACTTTAACTACATCGATCAGGCATAACATTCTGACTGAAGGTGAAGGGAATAACACTGGCTTCTTTTAGTGAGTGGGATATATTAGTCTCAAAGTTGATGTGTTAGAAGGATTTGAGTGAGTTTGACAAGGACTGGGTCAGAGCATCTCCAAAACCTGATTCTTGTGGGTGTTCCTGGTCTGCAGAGGTCAGTATCTAAAACAAGGAACAGGAAGAAGGAAGGAACAGTGGTGAACCGGGACAGAATCAGGGGTCAGGGGTCACTGATGCACATGTGGTCTGATCCAACAGACCAGCTTCTGTTTTTTTTTTTATGTAGACACATCACAGTTTGATTTAAGTCTCTGTTTGAGCAATGATATTGAGGCAAAGAGTAAATGTCCATCACATAGAAAACCATAATGTTATTGTGGTTAGTCCAATCCAACACCAGCTACTGTTACTTAAATCACTGAAGAAGTTAAAGCTGGTTCTGATAGAAAGGTGTCAGAATACACAGTGCATCAGTTTGTTGTGTTTGGGACCAGTCAGGGTGACCTCTGACCTCTGACCCCAACAACGAGCATCAGAACTGGACCAGAGCAATGGAAGAAGGTGTCCTGGTCTGAGTTTGAGGAGCATCTGTGGGACGTTTTGGACAAACAAGTCTGATGCACGGAGGCCCCACCTGGAACTTACAGGACTTAAAGGACCTGCTGCTAACATCAGATCCACCTAAAACCTGTTTAAATCCATCTAAAACCTGTTTAAATCCATCTAAAACCTGTTCTGCTACTAACATCTTGGAGCCAGGGACCACAGCACACCTGATCAGTGTATATTGCACTTCATTTCACACATTTTAAATGCATCTTACATTTTTTTTAATTCATCTTTTTTAAATTAAAAAGGAATAATGAAGAACCCCATTACAGCCGCTCCAGTAAGTGTATAAATGTTTCCTTCCACTCTAAAGCCGTTTGTTAATGTGTTTCTCTGTGTGTGAAGGTGCTGATGCTGCGGCGCTGTCTGACCTGGCTCAGAGCCACGTGGGTCGTCAGGGTCCTGCCTTTGGACCAGAACATTTTACTGCATCAGATCGTGGGCTACGCCATCCTCTTCTACACACTGGTGCACACCACGGCCCACGTCTTCAACTTCGGTACAAAACATGACTTTTCTTATTCAACACTGCCCTCAGCGTATCTGTGGTCTGTTTAAGAGGATTTATGTCTGACGTTTTAGCTAAAATGACGGAGAGCGGCGAGTACAGCCTGTGGGAGTACGTGTTCACCACTCGCCCCGGGATCGGCTGGGTCAAAGGCACGGCGTCAGTGACCGGGGTCGTGCTACAGGTCATCATCTGTCTCATGGTGCTCTGCTCCAGCACCTTCGTAAGACGCAGCGGACACTTCGAGGTGAATAAAAATCAACACATCAATTATATCCTGCTCCACCCTTTTATACAGATTCTTCTCCAAATGCTCTGTCCAACCTCCTGAAGCTCCTCACCAAAATACAATATAAATACACACATGAGAATATCATTTAGCAGTTCATTCCATTATGGCACATCATGACAAATTAAAATCCTGTTTGTTTTTTCACATTTATATGGCTTGAGTGACTGACTGCTTTTTTTTTTGCTACAACCTGTTTATCTCTTTTAACCTGTAACGCTTCAGTGACTCCCTCTTGTGTCTACAGTAGATATTGCAATAACATTAAACCTATATCATGATTCTGAAGAGTGAAAAGACGGTGTTCAGGATCTATTTTAAAGGAAAACTCTTGCTGTCCCTTTCAGAATGAGTCGATCTAAAGTCAGTCCAAAGTTGCACGCAGTACAAGCTTAAATGTCAGAGGGTCGTCCCATGTAAGAATACTATTTTTATTTAGAGAAATTTGCAGCAATGAACTCAAGATTAGGTTCTATTGTTGCCTCACTCTCTACTTATTTGTTAAAAAATCCAAAATAAGCCATGTCTGTGAGTTTGCCATTGATCGATGCAGAGTTTGCTGCTCTGGAATACTATAATTTGTCAGATATAAAGGGATGGGAATAACCTGAGCACATATTTTTTTCTTTAAATGATGGTTTATGGATCTCCTGACCTGAAAAAACAACAGATTATACTCGTCCTCTTTACATATTCTTTTAAAGTGCACACCTTCCACATCATGAGGAAATATTTGCATGTAAAGACTTGATAAAGACACGTATGACCCTGTGTGTCTCGGTGTGTGTCCCGCAGGTGTTTTACTGGTCCCACTTGTCCTACGTCTGGGTCTGGACTCTGCTGGTGGTGCACTGCGCCAACTTCTGGAAGTGGTTCGTGGTCCCGGGACTGGTGTTTCTGCTCGAGAAGATCGTAGGCATCGCCGTGTCTCGAATGGGAGGCCTGTACATCGTCGAGGTCAACCTGCTGCCGTCCAAGGTGCTGACAAACTGCTCCGGGTTTAGGGGGTAATACATACTTTGGACAGTTTTTGTTTCTCGATGCAGATCTGTGAGCACTAGTTCTCATTCTGGAGAAGTACTTTCAGGACATCTTTAGTCATGAAGACATATTTTGGACTAGGCTACTAGGAAGCTATATTCCTCTCAAGGTTTTTTCTAAACTCACTACAGTCAAAGTCAGGACATGTTTATTTTGCTGTGTTTAAAACCGACAGCATTCTCTTCAGAGTTATTTGTATCACGAGGCTGGCTCACTTTTTATCGAGGTGGAAACTTACCAGAGCAGGTTGAGATCCAGGTAGAGAATAGAAACACAGCCCTCTGAACGATCAGAGACAATGAACTGCTGTCTGAATCACATTGGGATCCACTGATTAATAAAGACTGTAATAATGCATTTTAAACAGTAACTCCACACTTCTGCCTCATTGTTAATCTTTAGCTGCTTGGCTTGTAGGTGTCGCTTATCCAGTCTACTCTGGCAGCTGTTTGTTTTATTAAGTGCAGTTGTGCATTAATATTTGCGTAATGTTCTCTGACATGTTCTTTAGTCCCGACTCCAAAGAGAAACTAATGTCAAACTGAGCGAGCTGTGAACCCACTGTCCCACACCAACCTGTGTCAGAGCAAATTAAGAACGTTGACCAGCTTCTCTGATCGTGTTTTGTTAAAGAACATTTTCTTCGCAGGTGACTCATCTCGTGATCAAGCGTCCGCAGTTTTTCCACTTCAAACCCGGAGATTACGTCTACATCAACATCCCGGTCATCGCCAAATACGAGTGGCACCCGTTCACCATCAGCAGCGCCCCCGAGGAGTCAGGTACAGCGGCGCCCCACGGTTAAACAGTCCCCGTCGTAACCTTTGACCTGCGACCTCTGACCTGCAGATACGCTGTGGCTCCACATCCGCTCCATGGGCCAGTGGACCAACCGTCTGTACGAGTATTTTCGACAACCAGAGAGCGAAGTCAGCCCCAAGAGACTGACCACGAGCCTCAGGCATCGACGACAAGACACGAAAGACCAGGTTCAGACAACTTCAGGCTGTTTTTTATGAGATAATAATAAAACTAAATATAGCGTCACATGAAATGGAAATAATGATGTCCAGATCCGAGTCCTGAACGTTTCTACACAGAGAGATGAACTTTGTTTTCTGTCTCTCTCAGGAGGAGCTGTTCAACTCCACAGACTGTAACGGGGCCGTGGCGTCGAACGAGGACGACGCCGTGGAGCTCACCATGTATCGACAGAACGGCTGCAGGTCCGGTCCGGCTCCAGAGGAACGGGCCGAGAGCGTCCCGGACCAACTGGGGCCCGCGGAGAGAGGAGAGGCCCCTCCGCTCAGAGAGGTTCGAGAAAATGATTAGATGGAGCTGTCAGAGGAGAGAGTGTGGATAAGTGCTTGGTTTGATTGAACTGACTTTAGCTTTGAGACAAAAACAAAACACTGCTGCACTTGTTTTATTATTTTTTTCCTTCTAAACACCAATTAGACATCTGTAGCCTGTGTAAGGATTCACATTTAAATTAAACTGAGATTATTTTTGAGGGGTTTCAGTTTCACACCAAACATATGTATTGCAGCTTTTACACTCAACCAAAGGAACTAATAATACTGTATGAGCTTCCCATTTTGACAAAAACAAGGTTCAAATTATCCCATCATAAGAATTATCTAAAAAAAAAGTTTTCAATCCTAAGACCTCGATGTCCAAGACTAAGTAATAAGGTTCTTTACTTCGAATAATACCACATTTTCTTTTTGTGTTCTTCAGATTTCCTCCAGGTTTGGTGAAAATCACAGGTTCTGCAACATCAAGGTAAGAGCACCTGCCTCATGAGAAATGTGAACTTTACTTTGGGACATAAATTCTTGTCTGTCATTGTGATATTTCCCTGAAACAAACAAAAAAACTGTGAATGAGGTAAATGTGACTCAGTTGGAGGCGTCCTGTGAGGCATGTATCTGGATGTATTTGTCATATTTTCCTCTCAGTATGACAAAAGCAGTAGTAAAGAGTGAGAAAAGCATGGTTTTGGTCTGAAGAGGGCCATAGTCTGATGTGTCTTCTCTCTCAGTGTTACGTGGATGGACCGTACGGGACGCCCACCAGACAGATCTTTGCCTCCGAACACGCCGTCCTCATCGGGGCAGGGATCGGCATCACACCCTTCGCCTCCATCCTTCAGAGCATCATGTACCGGTGAGACCCAACTCTGTGATGATCAGATATTTAAGTGTCATGATAGTCCATAGACGTGTGTTTGGACTGAACGCCTTGTGTCCGCTCAGATACCGAATGAGGAAACAGAACTGTCCCAACTGTAACTACTCCTGGTGTGAAAACATTAAAGACAGCGACATGAACCTGCGCAAAGTAAGAACATCAAATATTATGCAAATACTGGATTTATTATTGGATTTATTAGATTATTAAATTTTTTTGTCTTTCGCAGGTGGATTTTATCTGGATAAACAGAGACCAGAAGTCGTTCGAGTGGTTTGTCAGTTTACTCACTAAACTGGAGATGGACCAGGCCGACGGGGAACCGGAGGGTAAGAGGCACACATTTGTTTTCAGGGGTTTCACAAAAAGCTCAGGTGAACCATGATTCGGACCAAACAGCTGCTCTTTCAATGATTAATTACTACATTTATTTCAGGGCGTTTCCTGGAGATGCACATGTACATGACGTCTGCGCTCAGTAAGAACGACATGAAGGCTATCGGCCTGCAGATGGCGCTGGACCTGCTCGCCAAAAAGGAGAAGAAGGACTCCATCACGGGACTGAGGACGAGGACCCAGCCGGGACGTCCCGAGTGGGGCAAGGTGGGAGGACACTGCCACTGTTTAATTTACTCAGTCACGTGTTTACATAGAGTTGGATAATGTACTGTTCTGCTGATTGTGTCATTGTGACATGTCTTTTCTGTTTCAGGTTTTCCAGAAAGTGTCGGAGGAGAAAAAGGGGAAGGTGCACGTGTTTTACTGCGGGGCCCCGGCTCTGGCCAAAGTCATCAAAGCTCAGTGCGAACACTTCGGCTTCAACTTCTACAAAGAGAACTTCTGAAGAGCTGCGACTAACGTTTGGACTCACGGGTTTAATACCGACTTCAGCGGCCTCCATTAAACCATTAAACCCAGTAACAAACAATGAGGCTGAAATGAACTGGCCAAAGTGTGTTCCAAGACAGACCACTTTACACTGCATTCGTTTGGTTCAGTAACTTTTGTTTTCACTTTTAAAAAGGAACATCGGACTTCCCTTGATTAATGTCGTCATGACAACGGGGAAGTGGCTCCTGTAAACAGCTTTTACTGTGATGAATGTGTCTCTGCAGAGGCTCATTTTACACTTGAACTAATCAGACTGGAGTAGGGCCTAGAGAGACATGCTATTATTAATATAAAATTAATACAAACAGATGAAACTATAAGGCCTTTTCTTTGCTCTGTTTTGGCCGAAATCGTCCCAAAGTCCTGACAACTGCTGAACATGCTTTTACAAATTAACCTGACTTTGGTTCAGTTTGGTCTGAACCAAGACCAAAGTGCAGCTATTTGGTCCGACCCACAGTCCTGGAGCTTTCACACCTGAAGATTTGGTCTGGACCAAACAGTGCAGGTGTGAAAGGGCCTTAAAAACTCTAAAAACAGTTTGAGGTTTGCCATTTAAAAGATTACCACTGTTGTTAACCAGCTCTTTATTCATGTAACTATTAGGGATGGAAACACTAAGGAATAACACCCAATCTGGGATATTGTGATGGCAAATGACGGCCCTCCTAAATAGTTCAGAGTATCAGTAGTAGAGTCAGGTCTGTCCCAACCATTATTTTCCATTTTCTTCTCGGACAGTACCTCTAGCTCTTCCGGGGCATTACTGAGTCGTTCCCAGGCCAATTCCTCCAGTGTGTCCTGGGTTGGCCCCGGGGCCTCCTCCCAGTGGGACATACCCAGAACGACTCCCCGGGGAGGTGTCCATGCCTGAGGCTCAGCTGGCTGTAAATGTTCCAACGTCTTAAAAAAACATTTCTATAAATATTGCACTATGGACTTGTTGTTCAGTCTTTTTTGATATCTTGTGTCTTCTTCTGTCTGTCCTTCCCTCTTGTCTTATTCTTCTCTTTATGTGCTTTATTGTCTCCTCAGTCAAGGGGTTTTTTACCTTCTTCCCTCAAATATTTAAAGAAACAAGTAAAGAACTGGCTTTTTTTTGTTATATTCTTCAGTATTGAGCATTTTTCTTATGTTGTGTTACAGCAATTTTACAATGTTTTACACTTATACTTGTAAATAAAAATACATCATATATACTATTGTATTTACCATGACCCAAAAAAAAGAACTGCTTTTTTTAGGTTTTGTTTTATTTGTTTCTTGTTTCTTATAAAATGATGTACACATGTAAAAAACCTATTATAAATAAAATGTATATTAAAAAGGACAATAGGCCAGAACTATGTTTTTGTCCAGCTTTGTCGCATATCTTTGCAGCAGTGGTATATTTTATACGACAGTGGAGCTTTTTAATTTCATTACTACATATGCATTCATTTCGTTTTTTGTTTTTTTTTGCAATTTTTTTATGAAGAGACAACAATTGCATATTATGCTTTAAAACATCTACCATAGCTTGTCTCAAATCTTTGTTTTTTTTATTCTTTATATATTATCTCAAATAATACATACATCAGATTTAAATAAACAAGAAACCAGAATTATGACAAATAAAGATAAAATATTTCTCTTGTTATTCACATTTGTTTGAATGGGAGTAAGGAATTTGGATTTATGAAGTGTTTTGCCCAATGTACTACTCCCTCAATCCATTAATCTTGTTACTGTCAAGTCTGTACTACTACAGCTGCTACTACCAGGCTTACAAGTAGATCACAGATACAAACTCTGGTCATTGTCAATCTGTTTGAATGAACTGTATCTAATTTTCACCACGTTATATCACATTTTATATTTATATGAGCTATCTGAATGCATATACTTTGATAATCTTCTTAAATACACGTGGTTTTATTTTTCCTGAATGAATACGTGCGATTTGAAAGGTTCGACTCTTCGGCGCTCTGTTGATGATCCTGAGCGGAGCTAGCATTAGCGGCTAGTTACGCAGCAGCAGTTTGCGTCAAGCAGCTACTGAAACCTTGGACCAATGCCTTAGAAAATATTCAATAACTGCCTCCTTTTTAGGGAAATATGAATGTTGTCCATTGATCCCAGTGGATATTGATCATCACAGTAACCGATAAACACTGATGTTAGCGTTAGATAGTTATTATAATTCGCGGTGGCCACATTTTCCGTGTTTGGCCGAGCTAGCCTGTTAGCATAGTTAGCAACGCCTATGATGGCTCAGTGGGGGAGCGACACAAAACCCCAAGGTAGGTGGCTCATCACGGGGTTTATCTAATGTTTTATATCAGTTTCATGTATTTAAATAATAGCTAAAGGCATGCTGTGAAGATTAGTATTTTTATAATCAAAATGCTGTGGAAAATCGCGCTTCTTTTTGCTGATTTCTGGTTGTCAGGAATGGGCTAATTTAGCTTCTAGGTTGGGTTAGCTTTTCTCAGATTGAAAATGGAAGCTGTCGTTGCCCAAATTAACATCTCAGGGAAAGTGTGACGAGTGATAAAAGCAAGCCACATTTTTCTCACGTCTATTTTGTGTTTCATTTGGCAGCTAAGCTAAAAGACAGCTCAGAGACACCAGAGACTTTGGCCAAATTCAGATGAATGCACTGCTTATAATGTATCACCTTCATTTTGAGCTCAGTCTGGTGTTTATTTTGGTGTGGCCCTGGTTTAAAATGGATCAGTCTTCTTGTATGTAGTGTCAAATTAGCTTTATATCAGACTCAACCTGACATTAGCCCCAAGACTTCAAGATCTCAAGCTGTTTTAATGAAAGCAGAAGTGACGTAGATGTGATACAATGAGTAAAGTGTAAAATTTTCAAGCTTGGGACGCATAAATGCAATGTTTTCAACGCTGTTTTTGTATTTTGAACTGACCTAAATGGTAAATCTAGTAATTACAGGGTTTGTTTAATGGCTTTGCCACAACTGTGGGTCAAATATTTCTGGTTCCTGTTTGTGGTTTAGCTCTCATTATGAAGACATTAAAAGTAGGTGAATGTGTCAAGCCTCTTGCTCAGTTGTTTGTTTCCTGTTTTGTTGACACTCCTAATTTGTCCTTTTTTGTCGTTGCTTGAGCTTGTGGTGTTGAGTTAAAGCTGGTTTATCTGTTCCAAAGAATTATGATTTTATGAGGACGAATTTTAGTCCTAAAATTATCATCACACAAAGGAAATGCAGTTTATTCAGCATTTATGTCCCTTTAGATCAATGTGGCGTCCCTAAACCATCTGCTTTATGTGTTTTTTACCATTTTGGATCTTTGTTTACATGTGAGTGACATTTTTGAGTATGTGGCTCTAAAATATTTGGTGTCTTTTTGTAGTGTTAGAGCATTTTTGTCACATTCTTGTCCTGTTATGTGACTGTAGAGCATTTTGTGTCATGTTTGTTGTTGTATTTTTAGCCCCAGTTGCAATATTCTCTGAGCTTTTTGTTTAATTTGAAGTCTGGTTTATGTGGCAAGGTTGATTGAGCCAAATAGGGAAAATGCCACCAGAGACATTAAGTGCCAAAAAGGACAAGAACTATTTAATGTCAATGAAATCAGCCTCTTCTTTTGAAAAAATGTTTAATTTAATTCAAATAACTGGATTTCTTCCCTTGGGGTAATTTAGGGCACATGGAGTACTACAGTAAACACACAGACTTTAAATAGTACAGTTAATAAATAGTTCAGTATAGACAAAAATAGTAATAAGGAATTAAGTAATAAAGTGCAGTTTTTTGTTTTTTTTGTGCAGCATCAAGTTCAAGTTCATGAGTTTACCTTCCTCGTGAGATACTATCCTCATTGATATTTCTTGGTTTTCTCAGTTGAATTGGAGCCAAACTTTAACCAGAGCTCTCTGCTTGGTGGAAAAAGACATCTCTGTGGTCTTTTGTGCATTTGAGTTCAAGAAAGGACTCATGACACTCACACACAAACTCCCTGAGGCAATTATTGTGGTGGTTTGAAGGGGCTGAAAGCAGAGAAAGGAGAACTGTATCATCATTTTAGGGCAACAAAGATCAAAGTCCTTTATTAAGTTAGTTCAAAACGTGTTGTTTTGTTGCTATCTGGCGTGAACAACACTGCTAATTAAAAACAATTAAAAAATCCTGGAGGGCAGTGATTATATAGAAGAGTACTTACACAATATGGCTGACAACAAACTGTATTTAATGACATTGAAGCATTCTTGCAATATGTCGGCATTATTTATTTATTTTTTTGCAGCATTGGAATTTTTTTTGTTAATTTGGGACATTTTTTTGTCAGCATGGGACAATTATTTCGTAATTTATTTCTTTGCATCCTGTTTTTAGTCAGTCAGATAAAAGCATATGAATAGGAAAGGAGTTTCAAAGCCAGTGTTTGATATTAAGTCAGTATAAGATTTATGAGATTTTATAGAAATCCACATTTATCCAATAGAAATTAAAACAAAAATGAGTAAATAGTATCTGTGTAATCTGTGTATGCTTCTAATGTTTCTTGGGCCTCGTCTCGGAGTTTGGTGAAAGTGTTTCTCAGTTTAGCTTCGACTGTTATTTTGGGCTCGGACCATGTCACAGGTCGAATTGACCCTAGAGGCTGCTCCAGTTTTAACATCGTCCTCTCAGCCTCTGTCCGGTTCAGAGTCAGAGATATGGTCTGGTTTGTTTGTGACAGGGCTGTAGCAGATGGATATTATAATACATGTGATAATCATGTTGAATATTGTGATAATGAAATGCGCTATGACAGTTAAAAGAAATACAAGGGTCTGGACTAACTTCAAAGCAGGAGCTAAATCAATATTAAAGACTAAACCTGGATTAAAACAGGATTAAACAGGTCTAATCTAGGACTAAATGTAGGAATGAACCAGGTTTAATCCATACATTAATACGATACTTTGCTGTAAAGATATTGCGATTACAGCCCTAATGCACAACAGGAAGCTTAATTACTTAAAAGAAAGAGCACCTAAAAGGAAAAATAACATTTGGAAGTTTTTAAAACACTTTTATTAATCTGTCGAACAGCTCACAGGTTTTTTATAAAATTGGAAAAGTATCATAAGACAATTTTAAAGACAGCTGCTGTGACAGAGAGTGGTTATTCTCTCTCTCATTTTGATGGTTCTTAGACTTGAGATCAGAAGAATCATCAGCAGTCCCCTCAGTTGGACACAAACGTCCAATATAACTGTCCTGTCCCGGGACAGTGGCACTATCATAGATGTTTTGGGTGGTTTTAGTCGACTTCAATCCTAAAGGCCTCAGTGCACATGAAAGATAAATAAAACTAGGATGAAACAATTGGAGATCACAACCACGTGTTTCTTAAATCCCTTAAAAGTCTGATTTATTTAAATATTTTCATCTGTTTCTGGTTAAAGGCGGTATTCTCCGTGTGTCCTGCTGCTGACCATCGCTGGGCTCTTGTCTCTGTTGAAACGCTGCCAAATGCCAGAGCGAGCGTTGAACTGATCTGATGGCACTGTCCAGAGCCGCGCTGCATTCCTCCTGCAATATGTTGTTTTAGCACAGCACTGTCCAGACTTTTATGAAAGAGGGACAGATTTAACGAGAGGAAAATGTACAAGGGCTGACATTCTCTGAAATTACTATTCCATAAATACAGCTTTTACTTGGATTGAACATGTCCTAATTGGATTTGAACAGGTTTAACTTGGATTTGAAAAGACTCTAGTTGGATTTGAACAGGTTTTAGATAGACTTGAACAGGTCTTAGTTGGGTTTGAACAGGTTCTAGTTGGATTTGAAAAGGTTCTAGTTGGATTTAAACAGGTTTTAGATAGATTTGAACAGGTTTTGGATAAATTTAAACATGTTAGATGGATTTGAACAGGTTTTAGTTGGATTTGAACAGGTTTTACATGGATTTGAACAGGTTCTAGTTGGATTTGAACAGGTTCTAAATGGATTTGAACAGGTTTTACATGGATTTGAACAGGTTCTAGTTGGATTGGACAGGTTTTAGATGGATTTGAACAGGTTTTACATGGATTTGAACTGGTGCTAGTTGATTGGACAGGTTTTAGATGGATTTGAACAGGTTTTAGATGGATTTGAACAGGTTTTAGATGGATTTGAACAGGTGCTAGTTGGATTTGAACAGGTGCTAGTTGGATTTGAACAGGTTTTAAATGCATTTGAACAGGTTTTACATGGATTTGAACAGGTTTTAGATGGATTTGAACAGGTTTTACATGGATTTGAACAGGTTCTAGTTGGATTTGAACAGGTTTTACATGGATTTGAACAGGTTTTACATGGATTTGAACAGGTTCTAGTTGGATTTGAACAGGTGCTAGTTGGATTTGAACAGGTTCTAAATGGATTTGAACAGGTTTTAAATGCATTTGAACAGGTTTTAGATGCATTTGAACAGGTTTTACATGGATTTGAACAGGTTTTACATGGATTTGAACAGGTTCTAAATGGATTTGAACAGGTTTTACATGGATTTGAACAGGTTTTATTATTCATATTAAAGGTGCTGGTGTAGTTCTTGTTCTTTTAAAACCCCTGATGTGTTAGAATGATAACCCAGTCTTTGTTTGTTTGTTTGTTTGTTTGTTTCAGCCTAGAGGCGCTGCATGGCGAGGGCCCGGCTGCAGTTGGACTGAGAGCCAATCAGAGAAGGCGACGATGGCGTCCCGTCAGAGGAACTCTGTGCGGATCCTGTCGAACCGAGAGCGAGGCTCGCAGACGTTCGGGTCCCAGCGGCTGCTGCAGCTCCTGGTCGAGGAGAAGGTCCGATGGATGAAATGGCAGAGTCAGGTCAGTGTTGGATCTGTATTTAACCCTCACTGTGGGTTTATCTGGGGGCAGTTTGTTCCCAGAGTAAAAACACATGCATTTAGAGGTGATAAATGTCCCACAGTGAAGGAAGGGTCTGTTTGGTGCAGTTAAAATAAACTCTGGTCATGTTGATCTCTGTGGCCCCGTGACTCAGTTTAAATCTTAACTCAGACGTATCCTTCTCAGATCAACACAACTCAGACTCTCTGATTCTAGTGGAGGAAAAAAGTCATTATTGATGGAGCCAAGAAAAGAGGAATCACCATGGCAACGGTGAACATGTGACTGTAGAGAAACTTAATTCAGGGTTAAAATATTTTAGTTATATTAGTAGCTACACTGGCTAAACTGTGAAAGATTATTAGTAGTATACAATTACAATACTTATTTAATAATAATTAAATTATTTGATTGTGACTGCTTTTGTCTCGCATTTCTGGGTTAACAACATAATACATAATAACAATGTCACGTCACTAAATTTTAATAACCTGACATTAGCCAAAAGTGTAAATATTGTCTATAAATTTATTAAAAAATAATACATTTTGGATTAGTGTAAATACTGCTACAAACTCAGGCCCAGAGCAGTTTGGATAAGCTCCTCCAGCCTTAAAAACGTTAGAAAATAATAATATAATAATACCATTCTGGGGTTAATGCAGTTCTTTTATAACAAAATATAGGCATAAAACTACAAAATTTCACACTTTATTAATCTGAATGAATGCACTTTATACATTTATAAATTTTTTTAACAGGTTTTGTTTTCATTTTAACAGTTTTTAGGACTGGTTTAGTGCCATTGTTCAGTTTTCACTCTAAATGTAAACCTTTACATATAATATCTCCTATGACTCACAAAGATGAAACTCTATCAGTGCATTTTTGTGAATATTTTTCGGGTCCAGACCACTTTGACCGAAGCTCCTCTTTCTCTGAGTGTCCTCTTCGGTGTCTGACACTGGTTTCATTGTGTCTGAATCTGAAAGACCTCAAACCATGGGTCGATTCAGACGTTGCCCAGAGACTGAGCACACGTCCGGTTTGAGCTCAGTCTGCTGCAGGAAAACAGAGAAATGACCAAAACAATGACCAAAACTCTCTCACGAATCCCGTCTAGTCCTGTCACAGTTAGCTTTATTAGCCCCAGTTATGCTCCACACTCCACACAGTAAAAAAAGACTAGGCACTTTTTACTTTTATGCCTTTTTGTCCGGTAAAAATGACAGCTTTTTGACAATGAGGCAAAAGAAAGAGAAAAAGAGAAAAGAATGTGAAATTGAAACAAACAAAGCACATTGCTAATTTTAACCAGCACAAACACAGCTGCATACACTGAATACGTCAATGATTTCCTGTTACATTATTTCAAATTTCAATAAAGGGGCCACTCTCTTTGACTGTGAGGGTAGCTTTGCACCAAATTTGCCCTAAACTCATAAAAAATGAAAAAATCACGAGAAGCCAGTTGTCGTTCTTTGCCTTGCTGCTGTTTTTTTTTGTAAAACACTAATTGTTGCTGGTGTCTCTTGCAGAAAGTGGAGCTGCCGGACAGTCCTCGGTCGACGTTCCTGCTGGCGTTCAGCCCCGACAGGTCACTCTCTCTGTCTTTGTCAAAGCTAAGAATCATGAACAAATGGTTGATTGATAATATGTAGATAAAGCAGGTAAAAGTAAAAAAGAAAAAGAGAATTCACACAGTCATGAAAAAACAGAAAACTCATGGAAATTATTTTATTTGATAGAAGAAATTTAAAGTGATTCTGTGAGGAGTTTGCAGGTTTACACTAAATAAATGATGCAGTAGAGTGTCAGCCCTGCTTTTTACTGTTCATTGTCCAGGGCTGAGGTCACCCTGACGCCTTAAAGAGGCTAGAGGATGAATGAATAGTTAAATATAAATAAGATCTGGTAAAAGGTTTTGAAAAGTAAAAGTATGAGGACTATTATAGAAGAATAAATGTTAGTTAAATTGAATAAGTCAAAATTAGTCTGGTCCTTGTGTGTTTTTTTGTACATCAATTTAAACTCTTAAGTTGTGATGTTAATCTCTAATTTTACAGCAGAGTTTATGTTTAAATCCCACCTCAGTGAGACCCCAGACTGCCCCTCTTTAGTCCTCTTTGTTTTATTTATCTACTTCATTTAAGGAGCTTAAAATAAAATAAAAACTGCAAGACTTTTGTCCCTAAACGTTGTGAACTCTGTGCAGGACACTAATGGCTTCCACTCACGTGAACCACAACATTTACATAACGGAGGTAAAGACTGGAAAGTGCCTACATTCCCTGGTGGGCCACCGACGAACGCCGTGGTGCGTGACCTTTCACCCCACGATCCCTGGCCTCGTGGCGTCCGGGTGCCTTGATGGAGAAGTCCGCATCTGGGACCTGCACGTGAGTCACGCAAAAACTAAAATCCACAGAATCTTTCAGAAGACATTTTGAAATTTATCTAAAGTGTGTGTCCTGTGTGTGTTCTGTGTGTGTGTGTCCCGTGTGTGTGTCCCATGTGTGTGTTCTGTGTGTGTGTGTCCCGTGTGTGTGTCCCGGTGCAGGGCGGCAGTGAGAGCTGGTTCACTGAGAGTAACGTCGCCATCGCGTCTCTGGCCTTTCACCCCACGGCGCAGCTGCTGCTCATCGCCACCAACAACGAGCTCCACTTCTGGGACTGGAGCCGCCCCGAGCCCTTTGCTGTGGTCAAGACCGGCAGTGAGACTGAACGAGTCCGGTACGGGACAGAGTCCACCGGGGGAGTTAGACCCCTGGGAAATGTTGTACTCTTTTTATATATACCCGCTTTAAAAACATAACTGTAATTTGTAAATATTTTATCGAGGAGTCCAGCTTCTTTTTTTGGTCTGAGGTCCCGGGTCTGAGGTCCCAGGTCTGAGACATGGTCAAGTACAACTTAAAGCCTCTGTAATAAGTGTCTTGAATCTCTTTTTTCAGTTTGGTGAGGTTTGATCCTCTGGGACACAACCTTCTGACGGCGATAGTGAACCCGTCCAATCAGCCGGTGAGTCTCACTGCATTTAACTAAACAAACATGACCTTGCCCCGTTGCTGTTGCCCCTCATCAATCTTTGTGCCCCTGTCCCAGAGCGAGGAGGACTCGGAGGTGCCCATGGACAGTGTAGAGATGCCCCACTTCAGGCAGCGCTCCTTTTTGCCTTCGCAGCCCGTTCGCCGGACACCCATCCTCCATAACTTCTTGCACATCCTGTCGTCCCGTTCGCCGGCGTCTCAGGGCGGGACGGAGCCGCAGCAGCGGCCCCTGAGCGAGGGCCCCTCGGGGGACGCCCCCAGTCTGCCCCTGCCCCAGTTCCCCTCAGACCGCGGGCCGTTCCCGGGCTGCACCCAGCACCTGGGCATGGTGTGTCTGTGCAGCCGCTGCTCCGCGAGACGCCCCCCCGAACTGGCCCCGGAGCCGCCCTCTGTGACCCTCCCCGAGGCTCCTCCCTCTTCCTTCTCCTCGGCCCGGACCGAGCCCCGGCCGCCCCCTGAGCGTCCCTCCGCCTTCACCTCTGTTTACTACAGCGGCTCGGCCCTGCCCCCCGCCCCGGGCCTGGAGCCCTCCAGAGCCCCCCCGGAGTGGCCCCGCGGCCCGCTGCTGCCGCCCCGCACGTCTTCGTCCTCCGTGAGCCTGCTGTCGGCGCTGAGACAGAGCGGCCGCTCCTACTACACCTCTGCCTCCGAGGGTCGGCACGAGCCCCGGGACACGGCGGGGACCAGCAGCGGGCACCACCCGTTCTGGGACGGGGCCCGAAACTCCGCCTCCTTCAGGAACGTGCTGCAGTGTAACCTCAGCCGCTACTTCATGGAGTTCGACCGAATGTCGGAGCTGGAGCCTCAAAACCAGGAGCTGCTCAACAACAACCTGGAGCCGGACCGTCCCGGGCCCTCGGCCCCCACAATCATCCACTACCAGCCCCCTCCCCCTCCCGCCCCCTCGGCCTCTGAGGCCCCTCCCCCCGGGGCCCGAGGACACCTGAACCGCTGCAGGGCCTGCCACAACCTGCTCACCTTCAACCACGACTCTCAGCGCTGGGAGCGCACCGCGCCCACCGCCTCCACCTCCACCACGCCTCTCGAACCCTCCTCGTCTCCTTGGCGACCGGAGGACGGCCCGAGGCCGGAGCACAGGGGCCCCGAGACCGAGCAGCCTCCGGCCCCGGGCCCCTCCTTCCCCCTGCCCCCTTCCGCTCAGCCCCAGGAGCAGACTGTGGGCCTGGTCTATAACCAGGACACGGCGCAGTGGGAGAGGGTCTACCGCCAAACCTCCGGCCGAGAGCCCCCCGAGGCCTTAAGCCAGGACATGCCTGTGGACCCCCCCGACGAGGACTCGCTCAGGAGGTACGTCCCGGGACATGAGCGCTCCCAGTTTGTGTTTACCTCAAACAGACTCAAAACTCACGTCTTTGTTTTTCTCAGGCGGCTGCTGGAGTCCTCTCTGTTGTCTTTGTCCCGCTACGACATGGCAGGGTCCAGAGACCACCCCATTTACCCCGACCCAGCCAGGTACAACTCCAACTGTTTTTATAATGGTGTAAAACGTGAGCTTCTTAGTTTAAATGGTTCCCTTTCTGCTCTGTGCTCTGGTCAGACTCTCTCCTGCTGCCTACTACGCTCAGAGGATGATCCAGTATTTGTCTCGTCGGGACAGTATTCGTCAGCGCTCGCTCCGGTACCAACAAAACCGCCTCAGAGCCATGTCCTCTTCCACCGACAACCCTCAGAACAACTCCTCCGGCTCCATGGACAACAGCGACGTGGACTTCGAGGAACTGGAGTGAGTCTTGACATGTTACACAGAGTTTGGAAAAGACATCAGAGAATGAAGAAGTCTTTAACAAAAAACGTAATGTTAACTTTTTTTTTAGGGACAACGGAGACAGAACGAGACACAGGACGCCCCGAAACGCCCGGATGTCCGCTCCATCGCTCGGACGATTTGTTCCACGGTGAGAACGGTTCATCCATTACCTCTTTCCAAACCAAATATATGTCTGTTTTAATGTGTTTTTAATGATACGCCTGTGTTTTTAGGCGATTCCTGCTTCCCGAGTACCTGCCCTACGCTGGCATCTTCCACGAACGAGGGCAGCCTGGTCTCGCCACGCACTCCTCGGTCAACAGGGTCCTGGCCGGTGAGAATAAATGAGAATTAAACAAACACACAGAGCCTAACACTCCAAAACAACATGCTCAATGGAAAAAAACAGGTCTATCAGGTTGATTTATAATTTGATTTGTTTTTTTTACCTCAGGAGCGTCGATCGGAGACGGTCAGTCGGCTGTGGCCAGTAACATCGCTAACACCACGTACCGTCTGCAGTGGTGGGACTTCACTAAGTTCGACCTCCCGGAAATCAGCAACGGTACGACTCTGACACAATCCACTCTGTCCGTTTGTACTTTGACAACCACAGTCTTTAATCCACCTCATGCTTTTAAAATGTCATTAAATATATGATTACGAGAAGTAGCTTGACATGAAAAGTTGGTTTAGCTTTTAAAAATGATTGTATGTTTGAAGCAGTGGATTAAATGTGTCCAGTTGGGGCTTGACATTAACATTTTTAGCCACTAGCCACCGAGCATTTTTTTAGCAGCCACAATTAAGCCACAAAAAGCTTCTTTGTACTTTTTCATGTGGTTTCTCATATTTTAATCTGATTTAACCAAACAAAACATTTTTTTTCATGTCTTTTCTTGTGATTCTTCTTCACTCGCTGTACTTCAAACAGGGAAAAAGAGCAAATGATGAATTACTATAGGGTTTCAATTATAATGCAATTATTATATTTTGTCTAATAAAGGCTGTGGAGCTTTAATGTTGTTTAAAGAGCGACAAGAGCAGGTTTATAGCAGCAGTCTGTGATACTCTGATGATTAAAGTTTACTGAGAGACAGGAGTTTGTGTCACACTTTTAACAGAGAGAAGGGACTTTTATAAAAACGATTTTACTCCGTCTCGATTGTTTAAGTGTAGCCAAGTTAAAGTAAAGAAGCGAGAAGTCACATTAGGCAAATTCATAAAAGTGACAGAGTGGGTTGCTGGGTGTTAATGACAAGCCCTGTGTCCAATTCTCTGAGTAAAATCCTTCTTCAGATAAAACTTCCTTATCTCTAAAAACACATTTTAATGACCAAACTTTTTCAATTTGAATAATGAGACTAACAAGGAAGAATCTGAAAAACCCTGACGGTGTGTTTTCCTCTTCCTCAGCTTCTGTAAACGTCCTGGTGCCAAACTGTAAAATCTACAACGACGCGAGCTGCGACATCTCGGCCGACGGCCAGCTGCTCGCCGTCTTCATTCCCAGCAGTCAGCGCGGTTTTCCCGACGAGGGCATCCTGGCCATCTACTCTCTGGCTCCACACAACCTCGGAGAGATGCTCTACACCAAGAGATTCGGTAATGGGACCTCAAACGTCGTCACGGTGTCAGTTTGTGCATAAACCAGTGATTACGACATAAAGTGTTGGTGTCTGAACCTGTATTGACCTGAAAATTAACTCACAGCACGACCAATATGTCTTTAAAGTCATTACGATATAAAATCACTAAAGTTAGCTCACCTGATGGATATTTTACTCTTAAGGCAAGAAAAAGTTTCAATATCCAGTCATTTTTATTCCTTAATGAGGCTAGACTTGTTGAATAAAACACCTACACTTATTAAAACAGTCCTGCGTAACTTTTAGCCCAAAAATAAGAGCTAAAGGGCTGCATCTGCCCACAGCTTTGAGTTGGTTGTATGTGGTTTATGAGCAGTACAGATGCCCTCATTAAATAATAATTTCTTCACGATACATACAAATAACACATAACTCATATTACAGGGGTTAAATACATGTGAAGAAGAGAGGAAAGAATTAAAAACTGTAAAGTCACCTCTTATTAAGCTGAATAGTATAGACCAACACTTTACTGTCTTTATTTTATGATTTATTTGTGGTCTGTAACACTTTAAATGCGGTCAATCCATATTAGATTTGTCATTTTACTGATTTAATGAAACATATACAGTGCAAACAGTTAAAATCATTAGACAAACCTATCTATGAAACAATGGCAGTGCAAAGAAAAGCAGCAGTGGTGGAAAATGTGCATAAAAGAGTAATATTTAAAGTAATTAATTAAAAAGTAATTAAAGTTTGATCACTAAAGTGGTATTTGTGGCGTCCTTGTCCAGGTCCTAATGCGATCTCCGTGAGTCTGTCTCCGATGGGCTGCTACGTCATGGTCGGGCTGGCCTCTCGGAGGATCCTGCTGCCTCCCACCACTGACCACATGGTGGCGCAAGTCTTCCGCCTGCAGCAGCCGCACGGAGGAGAGACCTCCATCAGGGTCAGTGCTACGGCCGGGACTTCAGCGGGAATCAAAAACATTAATTACGACAGCGTTACAGTCATTTATTGTGCAAATCTGAATGTTTAAACTTTGTTATTTATGAAGCTGTGTTTGTCTTTTAGATGGTCTTCAACGTGGTTTACCCCATGGCTCCTGATCAGAGGCGTCACGTCAGCATTAACTCCGCTCGATGGCTGCCCGACCCCGGAATGGGCCTCGCTTATGGGACCAACAAAGGAGACCTGGTGATCTGCCGCCCCGTGTGAGTACAGTCTCTGAGAGCCACTGTACACACATTTACAGAGAGATCTCACCTGCTTTAATAAACTCCACACCTTACCTAAATATAATCAGAGTTTTAAACTGCTGTAAACACCTCACTCTGACTAACACACCTGGATAATGTGGTTTATTGTCAGATTACTGCTGCAGAGACGTAAAGAGAAAAACATAAAGAGCAGTGTTTAGAGACAGACTCATTTTTAGACAAAGACACATATTTAGGCTCACGGTGCCACTGTCTCCTCTCTGTTCATGTCGTTAAAAGTTTAGAAAAACAAGCTTGTACTGTAGTTTATGATGCTACAAAATGATAAATTGGTCATCAAGAACACATTAGGTTTTGTGACATAGACATAAGTTAAGTTTGGGGACAAGAGGCTCTACTAAAAGACTACTTAAATTTAGCTTAGGTGACATTATAAGTGAGTTCAAAGGTTGTTTTTTTAATTTATTTCAACCAGATAAGTTATACAGAATAAGCTCCAGGTTTGGGCTTATCTCAAGACTTAATTCATGATCTTAACACCAACATCTGAAGCCGAAGTCTCTGTTTTAGCCTCGTCTGTGGTTTCCCCGAGCAGCCTTTGTGCTCTGATGAGATTACCCTAATGTCCGATCACAACAGGAAGGCCGTTAATCGCAGAAGGTCATTTGGAGCCTTTAATGAGTTCGTGGTCGTTGTGCTTCCACGAAAACGTCCCTCCTCTGCTTTTGAGGCTTCCTGCGTCAAAGTGAATTAACGTCTGTGTGTGTGTATTTGTGTGTGTTCAGGTTTTATCGCAGCGACGGCGAGAGTCCGGCCGAGTCCAGCGCCGAGCCTCTGTTCTCCGTCAACAACAGCGGGACCAGTCGGACCAGGGGCTCAGACCGACCCGGGTGAGAATCGGGAGACGACGCTGACAAACTGTTGAGAGGTTTTGGTTAAAGGATGAGACGGATTATTCAGATGTTTTATCGGTGGATTCGGGTTCGTTTTCCAGGGGCAGAACCAGCAGACACGGAATAAACTACAAATAGATAAACATAAAACAACCAGAGAAATGAAGCGTTGCATAAAGCCAGTCGTATTTTACAAAAAACGGTTTACGAGCTTTAGGAAATGTGTGAGTAAAGGTGGAGCTCAATGTTAGAGCGTCAAATTCTTAACTTACAGCTTGATAAACTTCATATATTTGCCCCAAATTCCAAAAGTAAATACACGACTCTGCCAGGCTCCAGGGTATTCGTCTCTTTTCTTTGTTCTATTCGTAGTTTGTAATCTCTATCCATAAGCCGCCGTCCCGGGACAGGAAAGTTATATTAGGTTTGTGTCCAGCTGAGGGGACTGTGCTTCTTTAATTCTTTATAGAAACTGTTATAACATAGGCATAAGACAATAGTAATAGTAATCAAGGTGCCTTAACTAAACAATGAATGTTATTAGTCAATTCCTTCATTTTTTGTCATAATTTTGTCTAATTTTTGTAATGTTTCACTTGGCGACGGATGATGACCTGAATCTAAGTCAAATTTTCCTTCAGACAGTATATATTTTATTCTATTCTAATGCTAAATGTTTCCTTATAATAATGGAATTGACTTATTTATCCAGATAAAAGCCCAACATAAAGTCACAGAACACAGCAGAACTACAGCTCTATTTTGTTGCTGACCGTGGATGTTTTCCCGTCCCGTCCAGGCCGACCCGCTCCGGCTGGAGGCTGGACCGCGACATGGGTCTGATGAACGCCATCGGTCTGCAGCCGCGACACCCCGCCCCCTCGGTCACGTCTCAGGGGACGCAGACGCCCATCGTCCAGCTCCAAAACGCCGAGACGCAGACGGAGCGGGAGCTGTCGGAGCCCGGGACGTCGCAGGCCGCTCTCAGTACTGCCCCTCCTCTGATTTTAGGAGTAGACGCTCAATAAATGCATTTAGATGAGATTTAATAATGTAGTCATCATCCGAAGGCAGGATATTATCTTATTTTTGTGTTTTCAAGCTTTTTTTACTTGAATAAATAGATGCTTAGAGAAAAAGGGAGAGAAAGAAACAGGAAGGAATGAAGGAAGAAAGTAAGTAAGAATGAATATAACACAATAAAATAAAGGAGAAAATATGTGTTGTGTAGGAAAACATAAGACAAATCTTCATATTTCAGGATTTAATGAACAGTATAACAGTTATTTATTTGTGTGGGTCATTATTTAGTGTTTAAAAGCTCTCCGTAAAGTGAAATGTCTTTTAAATTCTGTAATCCAGATATTGTTACGACTAAAAGCAAAGATTGTGTAGAAAGTATATTTGACGTTGTTGTCGTCTTCTCTCGTCAGATGTGTCCGCAGACGGGCCGTCCACCAGTCGGGCAGCTCTGGGACGACTCGAGGCCCAGTCCCAGGAAACGGCGCAGGGAGAAACATCGGCCGAAGGAAACACATCCACAACTGCTTCAGGTACAGCTCCAAAGACTTTAGCGCATTAAAGAAACATTAACGGGATAAACAGTAGAAGAAGAAACCATACACAACATAATAATCCAGTTTAATCAAGTTTATGTGGCAGGGAGGGACCAAGGGAACCTCTTTTTTTTTTCAAAACAAAAGCAATACAACAGTGTGGATTTAAAAGAAAATAAAGGAGTTTGGGTTGGATGCATTTTAGTTTTAATCCACTCTTTTGTCATTGATCAGGTTTAATTTAATTTAGTTTTAAATGGAGGCACACGGCTCACCTCACAGTTGCATATGTTGGATGTAAAAGTGTGTAACTCCGTGTTTTATTGTTTTGTTTGTGCAGGAGAGTCGTCGGAGCTGGTCTCGGGGGAGGACGCTCTGGCTCGTATCCGTCGGCTCATCGCTGAAGGAGGGATGACGGCCGTGGTGCAGCGTGAGCAGAGCACCACCATGGCCTCGATGGGCGGCTTCGGGAACAACATCATCGTGAGCCACCGCATCCACCGCGGCTCGCAGACCGCCACGGGCCACGCCCCCTCCGCCGCAGGCCACGCCCCCTCCGCCTCCAACCCCTCCGCCTCTTCCTCCCCTCCTCCTCCTCCATCCGGACCCCTCCCCTTCTCCCAAACCGACCAATCGCTGACGCCGTGGGGCCCTCAGTCGGCGCTCTCGTTGGAGGACGTTTTCGACGGAGCGCGAGCGGACGAAGACTCTCTGCCCGGACCCTCCTCTTCCTCGCTGCTGTTGTCTTCCCCGTCCTCCTCCTCTTCGAATTCATCCTCTTCTTCTCAAAGCCCCCTTCCCAGTTCGAGCCCCCACAGTTACCACGGCGACCCGTACAGTAGGTAGGCCCAGAGACGCTTCGAGGGCGACAAAAAACAGACAAACAAACAAGAAAAAGCCTTATTATCCAGGGTTCCTACACAGAACAGAAAAGTCAGACAGACGGACCTTGATGTTTTTAGCAGTTTCCAGATTTGGAGGAATCAGAAAACTTCACCGACTTTTCCATCGAAAGTCAAACAGTGGAGCTGATGTCGGCCGTGTTTTCCATTTAGATCCAGGGCTGAACTATAAAAAGCTTGAAAGTCGGCAAAGCTATCATGGCGGATGTGGCGCTTTTTACCTAGAAAACTACAAAAATGGCAGACTAGGAGACAGCTTTTGGGTTTAATAAACAGCATTAGGTCAAAATATGTGTAATCAAAGTCAACAAAACCAACATTACCTTAAACTATAAAGCCTCAAAGTGATATGGATTGTTCAAACATTGGGTTTTTAAAGGTTTTTGTCGCTCTAGTGCTGCCTCTTTAGACGAAAGGTCAAACTGTAATGCTATTAAGACAGAACAGGGGAAAATCATTCAATCATGAAAGAAAATATAAAGCTCGTGCAGTTTTTCCAATTCTTTATCCTTTCAAGAAGGAGTCACAAAGCTGCGCCAATCTCCTTCATTTTAGGGACTCTCTATTTAATGTCACATGTTCTTTGGAAACAGCTGTTGCAAATAAAAGGTAGCTTCATGTTCATTTAGCGTGTTTTCTCATGAAATATGGTGTTTATCACAAGAATAAGTCATGCTTCATTTTAAAAAAAAAGAAAGAAAATTGCTATATTTAACCAAACTCGTGCTTATTTCTTTTAACATTCAGTGGCTCTGGGAAGACATCCTACAACTTAAAAGCGGATCATGCTCAAATAAATTTTGAAAGTTTTATGGAGAAGCCTGGAATTGTGTTTGTAAAAAAAAAAAAAAAAAGAAAGAACACAAGTTGAAAAGCAAAATGTGTAGGAACCCTGCTTATCTCTCACAGAAAAAGGTGCTGCTCGACTCTGCAAAGGGGTCTCCCGCCTGGAATAGAAGGGACACAACATCAAAAACAACATAATGAAGCCCCTCCCACCTCCATTTTAAAGAGATTTTAATTAAAAAAAAACAAAAATCCTCGCCCCTTGTAAAATCCTTCAGTGGCATTTGTTCGTGCACTTAACAGACTTTGAACTAAACCCGCGATCATTCCACGTCGAGGAAGGGCTCGTACTTGAACAGGAAAGTCACGGAGAAATTTAACCCGGTTCTAAAAAGTGCCATGTTTTTGGGGCGGGGACTTAAAGACAAAAAGACAAAAAAAACGGGGGGAACAGGGGCTGGATGGACTTTTTACTCCGACGTGCTGCATCAGTGCCATGTGATGTTGACTTCTTTGTGTGCGTGATTGAAGTGTTAAAACGTGAATTCAGCACTACTTTATTATCTTGAAGCCTGTTTTGTTTTTTTGTTCTTTTTTTTGTACCATGTGTAATTATGATGTTTGGAAACGAGACAAAATGGAGGCAGGACTCTTGAATCGATGCCTGATTGGATCGACGGGAGGGATGTGTCTACACTGCTGTCGTTCTACGTTAAAAAAACTCAAATGTGCTGTTACATCCGCTCCATAGTCTCTAGTGACTCATTTTCTGCCTAGTTTGTCGCTAACTGAAGCACTAATGGAGAATAGTAGCCTAATAAAATCAACAAACCTAACCTACTGGGCTAACAAACATTCATATGGCTGCTGTAGATACATCCAGCTCTGTACCTGCTGCTAGTTTTCACCTGCTCGAAGGAGAAACCACTAAATGTGAAATAAGACTCTCTGTTTGTCCACCGGCCCTGAAACAAGGACTTTCCCAGCTCTTACTTGAACTAAACTTACATTAAAGCTGGACTGAACCAAAACGAGGGCTAGGCGACCAGGCTACTGACCTAAAAAGGCAATTCAGATCTATTTTTTCTGCTCAATACCAACATAAAACAACAGAGAGTGATATTAAAACAGTTTAGGGTTGGATATTTTTTTAGTTTAGACATCTGTTTCCATAGATCAGGTCTAATATAATTTCCAAAATCCAAAGGCTTGTTAAAAGACACAGAAATCCTCCAAAGCGCATGGCTAATTTGCATAAATCAACAAAGTTTGCTACTCTGTTCCTGTTCATATCACTTTCCTGCCACTTTGCTAAACCAAAGGATTTCAGAGATAGTATGACTCCTTTCTCTGGGGATTATTAACGTCTGTAGAGTCTTTATGTGCATTATTTGAGCTGGTCCGGTGTTAGCAGTAGCATTAGCCACAACACAGTGTTTAGCACAGGGTTAAAATAAACTTTTTTTCTGTTTAACTTGATTTAGCAATATGGCTTCTTTTTTTTTACATCGTCCAAAATTTTAAAATCTTAATCGATTTTAACGCCCGACCCTAACCAGAACTTAACAAGGATTAAACCTTGACGCAAATAAAGGCAAGGTTTAAAGGTCTAAACAGCAGTAAACCAAGACTAAAGCACTCCAAACTGGTAAATGAACCATCACTTTACCTTTAAATTAAGCAAATCTAGCTTTTAACAAGAACAAAACTTAGGATTAATCCATTTTATTTACTTTTCTCTTCTGATTGGATCAAAAGCGCAGGAATGCTAACTGGAATGCCATTAAAAGTAATATAAACCAGTGCTAACATTAGCCAGATTAACAGAGACTAGCCTTATGAAAGAAATAACATAAGTGAATAATAAGTACAGTGCAAATAAATCACTAATGAAAGCTTTAAATATGAGAGATCGCAAATGGATTAGCATGCTAACTGGGATGTCATTAAAAGTAATACAAACCAGTGCTAACATTAGCCAGATTAACAGAGACTAGCCTTATGAAAGAAGTAACATAAGTAAATAATAATAAGTACAGTGCAAATAAATCACTAATGAAAGCTTTAAATATGAGAGATCGCAAATGGATCAGCATGCTAACTGGGATGTCATTGAAAGTAATACAAACCAGTGCTAACATTAGCCTGTAAATGTGTACCAGTGGTCTCCTTTTTGATTCGACAGTAACTTTTTCTTATTCACTGCCTTCAAAACAACACTGACAATATTAGGTTTCTATTTATCCATAATTACTTATACATTATTTTATTAATCTTCACAACCTATTATTATATTCAATAGATATTCTGTTATCTTTCTAAACAAGCTTGTTGACTGGATTTCCCTCAGAATGTGACTAAATAAAGGGCTTTGTCTGTTGGGTACTTTGGAATACAGCTGCACTATTACACAAAATATTACAACACACATGATGGACTTGTTGAATATTGTATGGATTTGGGATATCCATATTTCTATTTGGGCGATTTTGAATTGAATTGACGTAATCCTATAAAACCGAAGTTATTATTTATCCAAAATGGGCAGGCTTTATGGAATATCTGTCTAACTGAGTCAAGAATTAGTACTTTCCCCCAAAAATCAACATTGACCCGACTCGTATCATAACTCGTACTATATTCTCTGTTAGGATTAACCAGACGACATGACTCCAGAGTAGCTTCCACTGTTGACACTGGTCTTATTTTCAGGCAGACTCCTGTTTGAGTTTTCTTTTTAAAACCAATCACAGCAGAGCATCCCTCAGTTTCGATCCAATCAGCATCGACGTTCGTATCGCGGCCTCGTTTTTCTGAAATCCTTACTGTGCTCACGTGGAAACCAATCATCGACGACTGAACGGAGACTGAACGAACTTAACCTACTGCATGTCTTTTTTTTTTTTTTTTTTTTTTACGAATAATGCTGCAGTCCATGTTTCCAAATGTTGAGAACATTTCCTGCTGGGTGAGTCGTGGCTGTATCACGTTCTGCTCCAACAAAAAAACAAACAAACAAAACATTTAAACCCTCAAATCCACCCAGTTGCACTATATGTGTGTTTAATTAACGCTGAGACGTGGGCAGTGTGTGTTTGACGCCTGTTCAGACCTGACAGAATCGACCAAAACAAAAACGTTAAGAGAAAATACTCCTTTAAACATCCCCACTTCTGCTTTTTTAGTTTATATTTGGCTTTTTGTCCAGAAAAAGTCTCAAAATCTTAGTTCCCATGGAGTTATTTTCTCCTAAAGACGGCTCGTTGGATGTTTAACTTGGCTTACTGTTACATAGTGAAGTAAGAACTACTTAAAAAGAGTATAATGCCTAATAAAAAGAGGCCAGACATTCAAAAAGAGGGATTTTGCAGGCTTTGAGTGATCAGAAAAGGAGTATTTTTGAACAATAAATGTAGATTATGTAGGGTTTACAGACGGAATAAATAGCAAGCAACTATTCCTACATCTAAGCATTAATAGGACATCTGTAATCTAATCTAGTCTAAAGCCATTTCAACAACAGAGAAATAAAAAAAAGTGTACGTTTGTAGACGACAGCTGTGTTTTTGACATTCACAGACAAGTTCCAAAGTGGAATCGGTGGAAAAATACCAGCAGTGAATTCTAAATGAACATACACTTTCTCTGTTTTATCGGTAGCTATTACTTCCTTGTTGACATCGGTGTCGACCAATGAGAGCGCTCCTTTTTCCTGAAGCGAGCTGTGATTGGACTGAAAATTCTCATCTTTTAAAATCCTTCAGAATAAAAAGTAGATGACATCTGAAGGTCAAGAAGCTTAAAGTAGCTTTGTGTAACTTTTAGCTCAAAAAATATATATTCTCTTTCATTTTGATGGTTCTTAGACCTGAGATCAATAGAATCATGTTTACTTTACTGACACATTACCCTCAGCTGGACTTTCCTGTCCCAGGACAATAGCATTTGGCGAGAGATTACATACGAAGCATATAATAAAGAAAACAGGGCAATACACTGGAACCTACAGGGGTGTATTTGTACAATAAACACTAAAATGTTTCAGAAGACATGCTATTTCTTCCAAACTTTCCGTCTTAAACGTCTCTAATGATAAACAAACATGGCCGCCAGTGAGGCTGACAGTGAGGTTACGCAGAGAAAAATTTAAAATAAAAATGTTTTGTCGATGAAAGAGCAGCTAAACTCAGTCGTCCTCATTCATCTTACTCTAGTTTCAGTTTAAATCGTAACTTTTTTCTGAAATTCTGATCAAAATAAAATCGCAAGCTCTCAAATTCGGAACAAAAAAAGGCATCTGTGACAGAGCCGAGTTTCACGTCAAGTGTCGTATTTGAAGTTACTGAAAACGAGTCTGTCAGCTCTGAACAGGTTTATCCAAATGTATGATTGCGTTTTTTTTTGTTTCATTTATTTCCTCTCTCAGCTCTCGCCCTCTTCCTTCAAACTCCCGCCGAAAGAAAACTTGAATCTTTTGCTCACTTTTTTTTTTCCTTTTTCCAGCCTCGTGTGATGGGACTGTACATCCGCGGCGAAGCTCTGTGCTGCTCCGTTTTCTTTTTTGTTTGGTTTTATTTCGCCGGTGTTTTTAAGTTGTGTGTGAATCGTTGCGGACCTACGGCGAGGCGACACAGAGCCGTTTACGTCGTTGATATTTGTCTGTGTGTTCGCAGGGTTAATGAGATCAGGGCTCGAACCTGCGACCACAGCAGCTGCTTCAGAGAGAGGAAAAAAAAAAAGAGGTTGTGTTCGAAAACCGCCGACTATAAAACGACAGAGACAGGGCGAAGAGTAGTGAGTATCTGAGCTTCTACAAAACATTTAGTAAAAAACAGACACAGGATTTTACACTGAACTGGGCAGATCTTACAATATGAGCTCATTTATTAATATATATTCCGTATTGTGGTTTGAAAATGCATTGATAGAGATCAAACATGGCCGCTGTTGCTCATTTATGGCGTACATTCATTTCCCACATGATCCAATTTGACCAATAAGCTCTGAGGCATGAAAAAAGGATGCAGTTATTATGAGTAAAGGTTATTTTTAGACAGTTTTGACAGATTAAAAGTCCAGTTTGGTTTAGTTTCTCCTGAAAAGGCTTGTTTTTCCTCTAAAATGTGTCCCGAAAGAGAATAAAATGGCTTCCGACGACTGATGACAATGATTTTAGAGTCACATATGATCAATATTCAGATGAGTCCTCTGCTTTACTCACAAACTAAGCTCAGTCCTGTTTTATGGGGATTTATTCTTAATGGAAACTTTTAATGTGGTAACAATCAGAGGCGGCTGGTGGTGATTAATCCACACTGTAACTATTTTGTCACAGAAAAAAGAAAAAAGAAAGAAGGAGAGATGTCCGACTGATTTTACTGAAGCTCTTATCAATAACCTTTCTGCTGCTAATGCTAAAAACAATAAAAAAGACAATAAAAGTCACTGAAAACTACAGAGAAGCCCAGTTTCTGTGTACATCTGTCTTTTGACCAAATCAAGTCTAAAGGAAGGATGATGATTAGTGCAGAGTTCAGTGTCTTCTATCTTTTATTAAATCTGACAGTGTTTAAATGTAAGGTCTATCTGTAACATTAATTTTCTCCTTTCATGCCTCATTTTCTCGCATAATTTTGTGAATTCACTTTAATTTGTGACACTTTTCCCTCATTTTAAGCCCCATTTTGGCCTCTTTAAACTGGCCAAGTGTAATTTTGTCTTCCATTTTACATATCTTCAGAATATTTACTACCTTTTGTCTCTGATTAATGTGCAAAACACCCAAAATATCACCGAGCAGATGTCTCAGACGGCCAAATAAAACATTGTAAAGGACCACAGCCTCAAACAATTCGGACAAACACTGACAGAAAGGAAAATAAGGACAGCTGTAGTCTGGCGTTTTCGAAAACAACCCGAGTTTGATGGAACGGCGTCGGCAGCAGTCGAACTGAATGCTCCTGGCTTTACTTGATCAACAAATAAACAGAAAAACAAAAAAACACCCAGTTTATTTCGGATGATTTCGTGTCTTGTTTTGTGTTTTCGGGTTTTCCTGTGACGATAAAACAAAACAACGGTACAATTTTGAGAAATCCTTGCTTTTCTGCGTCCCTCTGAGGCGTTTGTACAGACCCCTTTTGACTTTTAGACGTGATGTAATTAAAGAGAGGGTTTTTTTGAGAGAGTTTGTGGTTGGATTCAGACGTTGTTTAAAGATTGAAGCTGCTGTAGGTTTGTTCTCGAGACGCTGGTGTCGAGGTCTAAACCCTACAGGGTCGAGCTGGAAACCCTTTTATCCCCTGTTTATTCTCTTATTGCTTTTATTAGCAACTGGCAATGTAAAAAACGCTCAGGTTGTCATTAGAAGAATAGTTAATAAATTATCGGCTGAACCTGAGCAAATGTGTCTGTCTCTTTTTGATCCAAACCTTCATTTCACTCAATTATAATCATTACAATGTACTTAGTCCAGTCTTAGACCAGGTCCAGACTCATGGAGACAGAGTTAGTCCAGTCATAGACCAGGTCCAGACTCATGGAGGCAGAGTTAGTCCAGTTATAGACCAGGTCCAGACTCATGGAGGCAGAGTTAGTCCAGTCTTAGACCAGGTCCAGACTCAGGAGACAGAGTTAGTCCAGTTATAGACCAGGTCCAGACTCATGGAGGCAGAGTTAGTCCAGTCTTAGACCAGGTCCAGACTCATGGAGGCAGTTAGTCCAGTCTTAGACCAGGTCCAGACTCATGGAGACAGAGTTAGTCCAGTTATAGACCAGGTCCAGACTCATGGGGGCAGAGTTAGTCCAGTCTTAGACCAGGTCCAGACTCATGGAGGCAGAGTTAGTCCAGTTATAGACCAGGTCCAGACTCATGGAGACACAGTTAGTCCAGTTATAGACCAGGTCCAGACTCATGGAGACAGAGTTAGTCCAGTCTTAGACCAGGTCCAGACTCATGGAGGCAGAGTTAGTCCAGTTATAGACCAGGTCCAGACTCATGGGGGCGGAGTTAGTCCAGTTATAGACCAGGTCCAGACTCATGGGGGCAGAGTTAGTCCAGTCTTAGACCAGGTCCAGACTCATGGAGGCAGAGTTAGTCCAGTTATAGACCAGGTCCAGACTCATGGAGGCATTTAGTCCAGTCTTAGACCATGTCCAGACTCATGGGGGCAGAGTTAGTCCAGTCTTAGACCTAGTTTTTCATCCAATAACGAGAGACGTCTGAGACCGAGAAGGCTGCAGATTTGAAATTTTGAAATGAGAAATATGTAGAAACTCACCTTTAAGACTTTTTAAAGAGCTCATTTTCGACTCTGGAGACATTTTTCATTTTGTGACGCGTTCATCCAGAAAGAAAGGCACTTGAGTGTAAGTACAGCCCAGAGTTGAACATTGATTACAGAGACGTGTGGCTGTCGTTCATGTCGTAAATGAACCTGTGACATGTGAGCCCAGGTTTAACCGAGTTACAGCTGCTGCTTTTATCTCACACGACGTTTAAACTGATTTAAAACCACTTTGTCATTGATTTAAAGCCTGCGTCGTTCAGAGGGTCGCTTTGTCTTGTACCTGAGTTTACAAAACGGACTTAACTGTTACTATTTATAGACGGGATCATTCTGTCTTCACTGTAAATGTGAAATAAAGCAGCAGAGACGTGGGAGGTCTAGAATGAGTTGTTTTATTACAACAAAAATCACCTCCAGAAGTCCTGTACAGGCTTAAAATTCAATGTAAAATTAACAAGTAAAACAAAATATTATTAGAACAAGTCAGAGAGCACTAAAAACTTTATTCCAAATTAAAAAGTAAACAATGGTCATATATCTCTGGCAGTATAGTTTAATATATTATCTAATGTGAACTGTGTATCTAAAAACAATGTCTTGAGAAGAATAAGTTTAGTTTAGGCCTTAGTATTTGAGTTATTTTGTAGAACTAGCAACAACAATACAATTTAAACAGGATCCCTCATTCATTTAATATCTCACCTTATCTCACAATATTTTATTTATATTTTTTTCCCTTAAAGTACAACTAAATTATTTTTAAAAATAATTCTGATGAGCTTGATACACTTGATTGTTCACAATAATAAAATTAAAAAATGCAAATTTAATAAGCCACAACACAAATCAAAAAAACGTAATAAAATAACTACAGAGCGCAAACAGTGTAGTTTATCAGCTGATATTTTTAATTTGAAAATATATGAAAAAGGGATTATTTCGATTATTTTCTGACTTGGAAACCTCTGCGTCTCCTGGAAAAGCCTCTCTGTTCTGAACTGTCTGACTCTCTGGAGCCGACCCTCACTTCTGCCTGAGCTTCCTCTACTGCCCTTTGTCTCTTGGGCCACTTTTATTTCCAGTCTGTGAGTAAATCCCACACAAACTCCGTCCGATTTAATAAAACACTAATGACCGACGAGTGTCTCCTCAGCAGAGCTCTGTTGGTCTGAGGTTGGTCTCTCAGGACAGCTTCGGGTCACATGACGTCAGCCTCAGCAGCTGATTGGACGGAACGAGAAGAGGAGACTCCGTTAATGACGACAGATGAGGCTTTCCCCTCGATACAAATACAGCACTCTCCACAGAGACCCAGCTCTGGAGCCACTGGACGAACGGTAAGACGCACCTTCACACGCGACTAGAATAAATGTTTAAAATCTAAAATGTTTAAAAGAGAAAGATGCACTTAATTGTGCAGTTGTAGAAGTTGCTGAGGATCTTGGGTGACACTTTTTGAAGCTGCTCAGCCTTTCCTCTTTAACTCCAGGTGAACAGCAGCTGGATTAAAACGAAACCAAGCTACAGCTGCTCTCTTTCTTAAAAACAAGCATCAGCATCAAGGCAAATGCACATTTTATTTATCTTAAACAAACTGTACTTGATATTTTGTTCTTCTAGTTTGGAAAATGATTTAAACCCCAAACGCACTTAAATACTGTCAATTCAATGCAGTTAAATACTGTCAATTCAATCACGAAATGTCACGTCCTGACGCTGAAATTGCAGCTAAGCTAACACTAAACTCTAAACTTCAGTTTGGTGAAATGTATTAGTATTTTGTTGAGGAAAATTGGTCTGGTTTTATTTTTTTTAAAAGAAATAGAAAGGCTGTTTTTGGAGGAGAGTGGAGTCTGAGACAGGGACAAAAAAAATCAGGAAGTGGAACTTTAATGGCTACATTTCTCTAGCAACATTAACATTTAGCCTATTTAATATAAAAGCATGTTCGTAGCAGATTTTGATGCTAATCCGGAAGTGATTTTATATAAATAAATGTCTGTCTGTTCTCTACTGCCCCTGCTGGTCAGGTTTAGTCTTGTTCTTCTTGTGTGTGTTTAAGAAGCATGTGGCAGTCTCCTGAACTGAACTCGTCCTCGCACTCGTCCTGCCTCTCGCCCGGTCCAGAGCCCTGTTCGTACGGGACGGCCTCGTTCGTCCTCATCGCCATGGTAACGGCCTCCCTGAGCGTCGTCACGGTAACAGGAAACACCCTGGTGATCCTGTCCCTCAAAGTGAACCGCCGTCTGCGCACCGTCAACAACTACTTCCTGCTGAGTCTGGCGGCGGCCGACCTCCTGATCGGACTGGTCTGTATGAACCTGTCCTCGCTCCACCTGCTGATGGGACGCTGGCCTCTGGGGGGCGCCGTCTGCGACCTGTGGCTGGTGCTGGACTACGCCGTGAGCAGCGCCTCCGTCATGAACCTGCTCATCATCAGTCTGGACCGGTACTTCTGCGTGACCCGCCCGCTCAGCTATCCCGCCTGGAGAACGGGGAAGATGGCCGCCCTGATGATCGCCGCGGCCTGGTCCCTGTCCTTCCTGCTCTGGACCCCTCCCATCCTGTGCTGGCAGCGGGACGGGGGCCGGCGCGTCGTCCCCGAAAACGACTGCTACATCCGTCTCCTGGCGAGCCCCGCGGTGACGCTCGGGACCACGCTGCCCTCCTTCTACCTCCCGGCGCTGGCCATGGTGGGACTGTACGGGAGCGTGTCGGCCGCCAGCCGCAACCGCCTCACGGCCCTCCGCTCTCAGACCGACCGCCGGACGTCCAGCCCCTCGTTTAAAGACTTCCTGCTGAAGAGGAAGAGCTGGGGCAGCGACCCGGAGATGAGGTCTGAGGTGTCACAGACGATCAACCAATCAGAGTCCAGCACGCCCAAACACCGCCGGAACTACAAGTCCTCCAGGAGTCCAGGTACGAGAGTTTATGACCGACAGGAGGGCTCTCACTCCTATTCTACAAATACAGGTTTTGAAAAGGCTCTTGTTGGATTTGAACAGGTTTTAGTTGAATTTGAACATGTTTAGAAGAATTTGAACAGGTTTTAGTTGGATTTGAACAGGTTTTAGTTGGATTTGAACAGGTTTTAGTTGGATTTGAACATGTTTTAGATGGATTTGAACAGGTTCTATTTGGATTTGAACAGGTTTTAGTTTGGTTTGAACAGTTTTTAGATGAATTTGACCTGTATATTAAAGCTGTGCCTGAGCTGCTTCTGTTGGAGCCATAAACATACATACATTTTATCTCTGAAGCTGAGGGCCACATGAAATCTTACTTTGTGCCGTGATTGGTCCCTGGGCCTGACTTTGGACATGTCTGGTCTGGATAAATACTCACAAGAAACCAGGTTTTATTAGTATTACTGGAGTTATATTCATCTGAAATGGGTTTAAAGAGAGCCCTGAGCCACTTTCATGTCATTCATCAATCATTAAAATCAGAAGGTGAATACACTTAAACTTCACATGCTTTAATTGAATGAAATGAACCACTATCTGACTTTTTAATTTTTTTATCACATTTTGACTTCTGACAGTGCAGGATTTAACGTTTTTGCTTTGCTTTTATCACCTTCATTTACAGTAAAAACATTTGCGACAAAGACAAAAAAGAAAAATACACTCACTTCAATGATAGAAATACTCGTTTGGTGGTATCGGAGGAGGTCAACGAGTACATGAGGCTCTAGTTTTAGTTTCTGGACATGATATCAAAGAGGAAAGTGTCTAAAAAGTGTCTTGTTTCTGTTTGGATTCACAGCAGACTCGGTGCTGCCTGCGTCTCCTTCACAACGAGACGAAGACTACAACAAGATCGAGACGGAGTGCTCTTCGACGGCGGACCTCCACAGAAAGGCCTCGGTGCTGCTGAGCGTGTCCTGCCCCAGCTTCAGGTCCCAGGAGCGGCGCCAGAGGAGGGTGATGGCCCGGGAGCGCCGCGTCACCCGCACCATCCTGGCCATCCTGCTGGCCTTCATCCTCACCTGGACGCCCTACAACGTGATGGCCGTGGTGGCCGCCTTCTGCCACGTGTGCATCCCCGACGCTCTGTGGAGAGTGGGCTGCTGGCTGTGCTACGTCAACAGCGCCATCAACCCCTGCTGCTACGCCCTGTGCAACACCACCTTCAGGAAGACCTTCTGTAGTCTGCTCCGGTGTCGCGGCCGGAAGTATCGATGATGACTGTAAATAAGACCTACATTTATAAATTCAAGTTTACAGACAGTTTGGTGTTGATAGCATTCACACAGCTGTTAGCGGCTAACTGTGATTAGCTACAGTACTGTTGGTGGTTGTCTCGTTTCAGGACAATTCTGGTGCATTCATGTGGTCCTCTCCTGCTTTTCTTTTATTTACAAAAACAAAACAATTTGGGCCAATTTTTCCTCCAAAATACTAATCCATTTGACCAAACTGAAGTTTAGAGTTTAGCGTTAGCTTAGCTGTGACTTCAGCGTCAGGACGACAATTATCTCCTCCTCGTTAAACATTAAGTGATTGAATTGACAGTATTTATCTTTTACGTTGCCTCCCTTTTCTCTGTTGATGTTTTTCTTTTTTCAGCTGTTTCTCTGTTAAAAGACATATTCAGCTGAAAATACACTTTATCTGCAGCTATTAAACTTCCTGGAACGTCATGTGACAAGCCGGTGTCGACCAATGGGAGCGCTGCTTTTTTGAGCACGTGATTGGCCAAGGTTTTTGTTGTGTTTGTTGTGTTAGGCCTTTAATTCTTTCTTTTTGTTATATTATGTTGCCGTCTATGGCTCTTTCCATTGGGTTTTATGGTGCTTTTTTGGTGATTTTGATGCGATAGATTTGACAGATTTGTTTCATTAGTTCAGACGACTCCAAACACATTGTATTTAGTGAGTCTCAGGAAAGGCTTCAAACCTGGCTCCAGACTCAGATGTTAATTGACAGCAAACAGACAACAGCTGGGTCTTTAAACCTGATGTGGAGTTTATGACAGAAACGGGATGTGATCATAAAAAACTATAAAATCAGTTTAATCTGTTAACATTAACTTTTACAACAGCTGTAAACCTGCCGCTGTGGCTCAGATCAACCTTTAAAACTAAATAAAGAGGACTTCTGTGAGAATTTATTTGGAAATCTGTCATATTTATTGCAATATTTATTTAAAAAATTGTGGAAAAACATAAGATGCTCTAGCAGCTATTTCCAAAACATATAAAAATATTGTTCAAAATAAAGGTTGACGTACATTCACAAGTCAGATTTACAATCATCAGACAAACTTAAAGTGACACTCTACTATACTCCACTATAGCATCAACAGTGTGCAAAACTATAGGTGTTTGTGCAAACTTTATGTAAACCTTCATCACTTTAGTTAATATTACATTATTGAGGGCCTGGATTATACTAAAACAAAGAAAATAAGTGATTATCAGCTTCAGCAGGTCAAAACTCATCAGGACACTGTAAAAGTATAGGTATAGTTGGACTAGTTTGAATTTTTTTTCCTGGGAGTAGCCTTTGATAGTCTTTTGTGGGGATTGGTTGGATTTGTATTTACTTTAGATGAGTAGTATTTTTAATGTTTTCAACAGGAGAGGAAAATTTCCAGTGGCCTACAGTCTCTTCTTATTTTATTCTTATTCCACAAATACAGATTTTAGTGTAGTTTTTGAACAGGTTTTAGTTATTTTTGAACATGTATTAGGCAAATCTGAACTGCTTTTAATCAAATTTAACAGGTTTCAGTCATGTTTTAGTCAGATTTGAACAGGTTTAGATGGATTTTAACAGGTTTTGGTAGGTTTTGAACCGATTTTAGTCAGATTTGAACAGGTTCTACTTGTATTTAAACAGGTTTTAGTTGGTTTTGAACAGGTTTTAGTTGTATTTAAACAGGTTTTAGTCAGTTTTGAAGAGGTTTTAGTCGGTTTTGAACAGGTTTTAGTCAGTTTTGAAGAGGTTTTAGTTGGTTTTGAACAGGTTTTAGTCCATTTTGAAGAGGTTTTAGTTGTATTTGAAGAGGTTGAATCAGAATTTTACAGGTTTTAGAGACGTACTTTATGCAATGAGCTATTTTTTTAAATTATTATTATTATTGGTTGGTCGTATATTTTCCAAATCTCATTGGTTCCTGTGAATGTTGAATGTTGGCACTGCTGGATTCTGATTGGTTGTATGACTTTTTCAATCACAACTACACACAGCCCTTTCCCAAACGTCCCAGTCCAGCCTCCGAGGAGCAGCTTCAGTCTGAACTTTGATCAGAAACATTCACAACCACTTTTCTCTTTGTCCTTTGTTTGTTTTTACACAAACGTACTTCCTGCTGCAGTCGATTCTCTGTAAACATGACCTCATCGTGTCTCTTTCAGGAAAGTCCAACACGTCTTGATTTCTGGACGATAAACAGTTCTTCAAACATTTGTTCTCATCGTTTACCGGAAACACGGGCCTCGTCCTTTAGTCGAACGCGTCCCGTCAGCCGAGATATTTGGGGATGCAGCCGCTGAGGTCGATGAGCTCAGGCCAGCCGTCGTATTTATTGTTCTCTTGGTCGTTCTTGATGTGCTGAAGAAGACAAGGAAACAACAGAAGAAAATTTTAATTCAACCCCGGACGATGAATTAATGATTTCAGGACGTATTAGGAAAAGGAGAAGAATAACTGTCGTCCTGTCTCTGCAGAGGCTCATTTTACAGTTGAACTGGAGAAATACAATAATCAGACTGGAGCAGGGCCTATAGAGACATGTTATTATTAATATAGAGTTAATACAAACAGATGAAACTATTTAACACTCTTTAGGAAACGCTCGGCTTCACAGGAGACATCTGTCGTAGAGAAAAATAGAGACAAACAAAACAGAAAACAATGTAATCTACATGTTTTATGTGTTTTTAAACCTGACTGATGTCTGTTTTCTCTCTTCTTCATGTGTTTAATTGGTTTAGTTTGGTCTCTCCACAAATTTAACCAGACCTTGGTTCAGTTTGGTCTGAACCACGGTCCTGGAGCTTTACACCTGAAGATTTAATTCGATACAAACGAGACTGGACCTAAGTCTGGACCAGTGCAGGTGTGATCAAAGCAACGTCAAGAAAAATGCCTCTTGTGATTATTTATATTATATCATTTAGTAATGTTGGCACTTTTAATGGTTGATCGTGCTTCTCCAAATCAGAATCTCTGTGTCGCTAATAATACAGTAAGTACCTTTTCAAACGAGCTCTTGACTGTGGCTCCTTTGCCTCCAACGAAAACCCAGTTGTCTCTGAATCCGAGGGACTTCACGGAGGAGCTGCCCAACTCCATGATCAGCCCCCGAGCCTCTTCGTTCAACCTGCGCCCACGGCAAACGCACAAAAACAAGACAGGACGCTTTTAAATGTAGAAAAACGTAAAGTGAAATCGTGAGGAGGAAAGACGTTTACTTGGAGGCGGGTTCGTCGAACGAGACCATCAGCACAATGGAGCCGACCTCGAGGCTTCGCAGCAGCTCGATCAGAGGGTTTACTTCTGCAACAACAAAGAAATCATTTAGTTTTACCGTTCTCAAAAAGAGTCGCTTCTGGGAACTTCCACAGTCACAGTGCGGTCGGCCATTTTGGCAGGAAAAGCAACGAAGACAAAGCCAGTCACATAAACTTACTGCTTCTAGTCAGATTTAAACAGGTTTTACAGGAGTTTGAACAGGTTTTTGTGGATTTGAACAGGTTCTACTTGAATTTAAACAAGTTTTAGTCAGATTTGAACAGGTTTCGGTCAAATCCATGTCTGTTTTTTAATGGGAATGGTCTCACTTATTTGGTTTCGACATGTATTAGATGAATTTCAACAGGTTTTAGTCAGATTTGAACAGGTTTTACAGGTGTTTGAACAGGTTTTTGTTGGATTTAAATAGGTTCAAGTTGAATTTAAACACATTTTAGTCGGTTTTGAACAGGTTTTGGTGGGCTTTCAACAGGTTCTAGTTGGATTTAAACAGGTCTTAGTCAGATTTAAACAGTTTTTAGTCAGATTTAAGCAGGTTTTGGTCATTATTCTTATATTATTCTCGGCTTAAATTCAGTCTGGGTGACGTTTTCTCCCAGAGCTCTGTTCTTTATTTCAGTTTTGGGCCTGAAGTGTGTAAACTCTGCGTACCTCCGTTCCACATGTCGAAGTGTCCCGTCTTTACGAGCTCTCCTGTTTTTCCTGAAAGAGACCGACTTTTTCATCTTACAAGAAAAAAAAATAGAAAGACGACAGGTGTTTAACTCGGTTTGAGACTCACCGTTTAAAATGGCGACGTTTATTCCCATTCCAGCGTTTTCTTTCACTGCTCCAAGAATTCTAAAGAAAGAAGACAGGTTTAGTCCTGGTTTAGTCTTGGATTAGTCCTTGTTTATTTTTAGTTTGACATTTAGTCCTTGTTTAGACCTTGTTTAGACCTTGTTTAGTCCTGGTTTAGTCCTAGTTAAGTCCTTGTTTTGTTCTGGTTTAGTCCTGGTCTAGTCCTTATTTAGTCCTTCTATATTAGTCCTTGTTTAGTCCCTGTTTAGTCCCAGGTTTAGTCCTTGTTTAGTCCTGGTTTAGTCCTTGTTTAGTCCTGGTTTTGTCCTTGTTTTGTCCTTGTTTAGTCCTTGTTTAGTCCTGGTTTTGTCCTTGTTTTGTCCTTGTTTTGTCCTTGTTTAGTTCTTGTTTAGTCCTTGTTTAGTCCTGGTTTTGTCCTTGTTTTGTCCTTGTTTAGTTCTTGTTTAGTCCTCGTTTTGTTCTTGTTTAGTCCTGGTTTTGTCCTCGTTTAGTCCTGGTTTAGTTCTTGTTTAGTCCTTGTTTAGTCCTCGTTTTGTCCTGGTTTAGTTCTTGTTTAGTCCTGGTTTAGTTCTTGTTTAGTCCTGGTTTTGTCCTTGTTTTGTCCTTGTTTTGTCCTTGTTTAGTTCTTGTTTAGTCCTGGTTTTGTCCTTGTTTTGTCCTTGTTTTGTCCTTGTTTAGTTCTTGTTTAGTCCTTGTTTAGTCCTGGTTTTGTCCTTGTTTTGTCCTTGTTTAGTTCTTGTTTAGTCCTCGTTTTGTTCTTGTTTAGTCCTGGTTTTGTCCTCGTTTTGTCCTGGTTTAGTTCTTGTTTAGTCCTGGTTTAGTTCTTGTTTAGTCCTTGTTTAGTCCTTGTTTAGTCCTCGTTTTGTTCTTGTTTAGTCCTGGTTTTGTCCTTGTTTAGTCCTTATTTAGTCTTTGTTTAGTCCTTATTTAGTCCTGGTTTTGTCCTTGTTTAGTTCTTGTCTAGTCCCAGTCTAGTCCCGGACTCACAGCTGGTTCCTGAAGCAGATTCGAGGCGGGACGACGCTGGCTGCTCCGCTCTGAATAAAGAAACTGAAGTAATCGTCGGCGCAGACTGTGACGGGACACGGACTGACTGAACACACAGAGGGACAGTTATTAATGAACTAAACAAACCAACCAAACAAAACAAGGGTAACTCTTCACTCACCGGGCTTCATCTCCATCTTTAACCTCTGCACCGCCGCTCGGGCTCCTCCCACTGCAACGAGAGACACATAAAGACACAATTTAATCATTTCATCTGAAAAAACGTTTGATTTTCTTCATTATTTTTCACACGGATCAGGCGTAACATTAGGACCACCTGCTTAATATTGTGTGGGTCCCTTTTGCTCCAACACACCCACAAGAGTCAGGTTTTGGAGAAGTTCTGACCCAATCCTTGTCAAACTCACTCAAATCCTTACGCTACACATTTTTCCTGCTTCTAACAAATCTAACTGACTAATATATCCCAGTCACCACTGATCGTACCGTTGAATAAGTCGCTGTATTTGTGGAGGATGAATGCGGCAAATGCAGTTAAAGCCAGACCCAGGAGGATGAACTTCCAAAATCCTAAAGGGACACAAAAAACATGTAATTTATTAATAATGAAGTCACGTCTTACACATGCACCAGTTCTGATCATGGGATTGTTTAACGTGAATAGACTTGTCCTTTAATGAGATAGTCCAGTATTTAGCCTTGTTTCCTCTGATGGTAGAGTACAGTCATGTGTTTCAGAAGGTCCAGAAGAAGAATGTGTGTCTATTTCAGAAATAAAATGCGTTTTTGAATCTTGGATGTCTTGACAATAATTAATATAAAGAGTAAATCCTGGAGGTAGAGCTGCTGCAGTAAACATTATACTGTTTTTTTCACATCTTTCATGAACATTAAATTCATAGCTGCAGCTGTTTTAATTTATGGATTTAATATTTAAGGCACAGGTTCTGCTTGTGTTTAATGCAGTGTAGACGATAAATATAGTGTTGAAATTCAGGAAATTCAGGAAGTGAGAGCCGTACGATACTGACTCAGCTGTTAATAAGCTGTTAGCTGTTAATAAATGGTAAATGATGTGCATTTATATCAGGCTTTTTCTACCTTCTTCGAGCTTCCATTCACTCATTCAACCTTCTGCTCTACTTCTGGAGCCACTGCCCCATAATAAACAAAAAAGGCAAAACGTTTTATCATGTTTTCTTTGAATATGAGCTTTATCATAAGAACAAGGGGTAATTTATTTGGAAAACATTTCTGCTCAATGTTTTTCTATTCTCTTCTCGTTTTCAAGTGAAGATGATCTATTTTCCAATCAGCTGAGTTTAGCTCCACCTTTTCCAAAGCGGACCACAAAGCCAGACTCCAGGAATGGTACGGTACACTTTCTGGGGACACTTTTGGACCCTGTTTTGGTGGAAACGCTCCAGAACCCGACCGGCACCGTCCCGTCCCAGTGGAAACGAGGCTTTGGTGACACTTTGGACACATGATGTTTACATGTTTATTTTTCCCAGATAAAATAAAGAAATAATAAAAGACAAATGCTGAAAGAGTTATTTTGAGGTGATTATAATCTTGAATTTTGCCTCTTATTCAGAAATAACTCGCTCAAACACGAGGAGAGAGCCTCAGATGCAAATGAAGAGGTTTTGATTTGTTTGTCGAGTTATAAATAGGTAAATTGTCACCGCCGCTCGAGGAAGTAAAAAACAAAAGAAAACTCACTGGTGACGCTCTGTCGGTGCATTTTGGCAGGACCTAAAGAAGAGAAAGTAAAAAAAAAAGCACATGTATTGTCTTGTTTTCAAAGGCATTGGGGTTGTCACTATTTAATAATAATGTTTTGTAAATCAAATCTTAGGCACCTTTATGTGCTAAGTGGTTTAAACAGGTTTTTCAACACTATTCAAATGGAGCAAGTGTTACTCCCTTTTGGTAAAAACTGAAATAGCTATGTTTTTGTCACAAATGTATTTCAAACTTCAAACATTTAGTTTTTGCAATATTTAACATATTTATCACGTATCAGAAGTTTCCCTAATACTGTGCACTGCAAGTCTGAGGGAAACACTGCACTGTTTGTTGAAAAAACTCAGCGCTCACTGTCGACTTTTGTTTTCTTTGGCTCATTCATTGTTCTTGTGAAGAGACGACAGACGCGGCTTTGGCAACAGTTAATAGTATAGTTGAGACGAGACAAGATTTCTCCACTATTTTAGGCGTGTCTGGTTAAAGCTGCTGTTAGCCTTTTTTTTCTGTTTGTGTCTTTTGCCGTTTCTTATTTCCACTGAAAACCAAAATATTTCCAGACAGAATATTTAAGTGACGGGGCGTCTTGATACAAAATTGACCCTTTCACTCCATCAGCTCATATCACCAGCTTTTCTGCAGTATTGCAAGAGCAGGGAGAAATATATGCAATTCATCAATTCTAAGAAAATGCTTCATGGGACAAATTAAACCGCCCTATTTTTATATTATTTATATTATTTTGCCCACGTCTCGTTTAAAGGCTTTAATTCTTGGCTTCTTTTTATTTCGTTGATAAGAGTCTGTAAAAAAGTGCAGTTTTTTCCAAAAGCCTTGAGGAGGTGACAGAGACATATGAGGCAATAGGTTCATTTTAATAATATTGTTAATTAAAAGAGGGGTTTTTTAAAGCGTGTTGTGTGATGCCAGATGATTAACGCTCTGATTTTTCCCATTTTCAGACTGTTTAAAAGTTCACAAAGAAGATCTGACTAAACTCAAACCACTTCAGCTTCACACACAAACAGAGAAAACACAACACGAAACATCAAACCAATGACACTCACCGATTCTCACTTTGAGCATGTTGTCTCGGCCTCGTCCCGCGCTGAAATGAGCCTCTGCAGCTGCGGGACAGACCTGTTGTTCCTGTTCCACCTTGTTTTACCTGTCACACAGTCGACCAATCAGACGCAGCCCCGGGTCGGAGTCCACCTCTCTGCAAACATAACATTTAACACCAGTTATTTACACATAAGGCTCGGTTTGAAATGTGTAAATATAGTTGTGGTGTTTTAAAAGAGACCAAAGCTGTAATAATGCATCTAATAAACTCTTTCACTGGAATTAAACCTAACTTACTGAACTAATAAACATCTGTATGGCTGCTGTTGCGTCAAATACTGCTCTGGACCTGCTGCTACTTTCCTTAAAATTGAACTGAATTGACAATTTTATTGAAATTGACTCTCTGTGACACCCTTATTACCCAAAAAGTCTTCGTCAAAAAGGAGAAAAGTGGACACATAAAGTACACAACACAAGTGGTTGTAACATTTCTTTTACATTTCTCTCTGTATCTTGGAGTTCTTTTAAGCAGGTGCATTCAAATTGTGATTCCGACTAGTTACAAGTGTCTAATAAATGGTATAGCTGTTATCTTTCCAGCACAAACAGAAAAAACATGGTTTTGTTTCAAACATGAGTGAAGTTTTTTATTTACAACTTGTGTGTGTTCTCTTCCAAGACCTAGCCATACTGAAATTAAAACACATAAACACAACTTAATTTGCTTTGGGTTAATTGTAAGATGTTTCAGTGATGTTAAAACTAACCCAGAGTCTTGTAGCCGTGAATTAACATTAGCACCATCAACTTGCATTAAAAATAGCCTCATAGACACACAATGAACATACTTTAACTTTTAATGAATTTAACTACAAATCAGGCAAAAATAAGTGACTGTTTTACCTCAGATGTAGTTTTCCTCTCGAGCATGTGTCTGCCACAGGGTTCTACTATTGTCACGTGTGGAATAAGGACTAAAAAGAGCAAGAGTGAAGCAAATCAGGCCTAGTTCCTGGAGAGACAGGAAGTGTTACAACTGACCCATGTCACACCCATCCCCTACAACTTCCTATTTATTCACTGAGAATGAGAAACCTGAGAAATATAATATCTAGCTGCACAGAAGAATACCACAGGAGGACAACTGAGAAGAGAGAAGATAAATGAACTGTAGCAGGTCTGAGCGCTCAGTGATGCAGCAGGTTACGTTATCACTAGCACGACAGCATTAGCATCAAAGCTATATTGTGAGGGTTTGTGAAACATACGTATGAAGGCTTTTGCAACTAAAACAAAGTAAAAAAAAAAACTGGAGTTGTTATTTATAGGTTATTATATTATTTTTACCGATAAGGCCCAATTCAGAACAAACTTTTGACTCCTCCTCCACGTCTTCATTTGAATTCATCCAGAAAATATTGAATCATGGCTTAATTTCCTGCAGCCACATTGTTACTGAAGTATTCACACTCCCATTGATATAAATATGTTAAATGTTAAGAATAAGATGTGTCATTTCCAAAGCGTTTGCATTATTCATTTTTTTATATGAAAGTGTCTTTTTCCAGTTTTCCATTTTAAAGCAAATCTCAGTAAATGTTATACTTCAGTAATAGTGTAACCTGTAATGTCCTGATGTAAAAAAAAGAAACTAAAAACTTGATATCAGACGTAATCCCTCGACAAACCTGTTCCACTTTTATACTTTTAAATGTGATATTAAATAACAGGCCGTTAGTGAGAATCTGACACTCAGGTTTCCTTCGAACAGTGGGATTTAGGTGAAATACAGCAGCTAACAATGTATTCACCTCAAATAACCCAACACTGAGTTCTTTTCTTGGAAAGTGTAAACACAGAGAGCGTTTAAAGGAACTAAAGGGACTAACCCAGCCCAGAGGATTACAAAAATACGACCGAAACGATGCTCAAATGGGAAACAACGACAATAAAAAATACATCTTCAGGGCAAAACTAAACAAACTAACTCTTACAGAACATTTTACAATTTACATTTTCAATGACTTTCATGATGTGACGGAGTAAAACTAGAGTTTCAGGACCATGACAAGACAAGAGACAAGGGTCAAGACAAAAAAAAGTGGAATAAATACCAAGGAACTGTTTAAAAAGCCAAACAGTCCAGGTCCAGACTCATGAAGGTCAGTGTTTGAAGAGAATTTTAAATAGAATATAAAATGATGGAAGAATGAAGTGAACAAATATCTGTGGACTTGATCGGTTTTGACGTCAGAGACCGAAAAAGGACAGATTAAACACAATGGACTTTTCAGTTTATCTATACCTGTCCTGTCCTGGTCTCGCTCTGTCCGTCCTGGGACTAGATCCTCCTTCTATTGTTCTCCCTGAGGGTTCTTTTTGCCCCATGGCTGGATTTTTGACATTTGTTCTCACCCTTTTGAAAGCTCTAACGACGGGTGTTGTCTTTTTCAGTCTGTGAAGCCCTTTGAGGAAACTGTTGTGAAACTGGGAAACAGAAATAAAATTAAACTGAAAAAAATATTCACCATCCCGGTAAAATAACACCAAAATAACCCAGAACCCATTTGATGGAGTAATTATTTCCATAACTTCCTGTTTGAGCAAATATTCTTGCCTTTTTTTTAGGACATTTATGAACTAAACTGATTTTGTTTTGAATTTTTTAAGTGAAATCATCATTAAACCTATTTCCACCAGGTTTGTTTATGTCCCTGCAGGGCTTCCATAGCTGTTCACATGCCCTAAAAAGGAGGAGTGTGACATTTAAAACTGCAATCCCCACTTCCACCACCAGATGTCACCAGAAAACACACACCTCACCTTTAAAACCCATTAAATAAATTCCAAATGACGGGTCTTTGCGTTTACTAAAGGCTCCAACAGACAAAGAATCTTTTTATAAATATATATTTGAAACTTTACAAACAAAACAGATATTTTTTTTTTACATATTGTCACAAATGTTTACACAGCGTTTGTATTTAACACATTCAGAGCTTGATTATTGCCTTTTTACAAAAATTCACTGAATACGTCTCAGTTTTTAAGGCTTGGTTTAGTTCAAATAAAAAAATGTGCTCAGCCAAAAACTCAAATAAAAAACTCTACCACAGTTTGTGAAATTACAATAAATAAACAAGTTATAAAAAGGAGATGAAGATTATCAAGTTTATACGAGTCACAAAGAAACTAATGTCTGGTTTGGAGAGTCACTAAATAAACTTATTTAAATAATCTCAATTTAAGGTCTAAACCTCTGACTGTGTAAACAAACAGGGCTGCACAACAAAAATAGTTTGTGCTCAAAAAGTATTTACAACACTTTTAGACTGGAGCAGTGCAAAATGTTGAGAGGAGTGTAAATAAAACTGGAGGAGGTTAAATGAATGATAAAAATGTGAATGAAAAACAGAGGAGAGTTGATGACAGTTAACAGAAAGTGCATAAGTGAAAAATTTTGTACCGAATTGAAGAGGATTATTAAGATTATTCATTTAAATGCATTTTCATCAAGCACTTTTACTACATGTATGTTTTATCAATACATTTATGGCTTTAATACTGGGTTAACCTTGCGCTGCAGATGGATTCTCGTGAGATTTGGGAGTTTACTCACAAAAATCCTTCTTGAACTGCTCCAAGCAAAGTATTCATGTCGGAACCTCGGCCAAACATTTGTGTCCAATGTTGGCAGCACTAATAGCTCTTTTACGTTTGAAGATGTAGCAACCGTTTTACTGACAACATTACACGTATTTATTTAAAGTACTTGCCCTTTTTTGCAAACACTTTCAACAGGAGCCGTCCCAGATGGTTCTGTATCAATCAAGTTAATCTTTTGTGGCATTTTTTTGACATCGTTCAAAATTAAAAACTCAAATTAATCAAAGTCATTCGATTAATCACCAATCCCGGCTTAAAAACAGTTCAATTGTTCATTAATTCTCTGATTCTCCTTAAATCCAACAGAAAACAACGAAAGCAAAGAGAAAACAATCCAGTTTAAGTTGGACACAATCTAGTTTTAGCTCTCACTGTTTCCATAAACCAGGTCTAGTATAATTTACACGCCACACAGAGTCTAATATAAAAGATGGAAAAAGCCTCGGAAGCACATGGTTCATTTGCATAAATCAACAAAGTACACTACACAGACTGTACTTTGTTCCTGTTTTTTTCAGTTTCCTTTCACTTCACTAAACCGAGGCGCCTCAGAGGTAATATTAATTCTTTCTCTGGGCATTATTAGTGTCTTTAGTCTCTGCAGAGTCACATTAAAAAACGAAAAATGACTAAAACTGTAAAAAAGAATTCATCAAAATATACGTTGAATCGATCCAGAGCCAGGAGACTAAAGGAGTGTCATAACTATTATTTTACAGCTTTGCAACTGGTCTAAAAAAGTGAAATAAAGAGAACAAAAGTCAAAAGGAACGTAGTGTTGTGCAGCCCTGATCTAACATTTACATCAATACGTCAGAGTTAGTTATACTGCAAAGGCCGAATAAATACGCAAATAAAACAACACCAAGTCCTTTCTTAACAAATAACCATTTGCTTACGGGTTAGAAATTTACATTAACATTTGCATTTTGTTGTTGTAAAGCAGGTTTCTTTTTACTCGACACAACTAAATATAAACCAGCATTTTGTCTGTGTCTGTTAATGCATTTTCCCATTTGTTCGTTTACATTACAACATTTTAGGACCTAATTTAAGTCAGCCTGGCCGGTGATCCCAATGATTTTTCCATTCTAAACAAAGGGTTAGTCTGGTCTCTGTGGATTATGAATAAATGAGGCTGAGCAGTCATTCACTTTTCACGCTTTATGCTGTATTTTTGGTCCAGAGGCGGTTTATTCTGTGTATGTTGCTCTTGAATTCTGATTGGTTGTGCGTCCAATTACAGTCAGAGGTAGTTTATTTTGTGTCTATTTGTTCCTCTTGCTGGAAATTCAACTGTAATCGACCGGGACCAGACTAATCCTTTGAACAGAAGTGAAAAGGTTTGGGATGGATTGTCAGGTTATGATTAAAAAGTGATTTATTTGTTTCGGCAGGACTTTGGTGTTGTATTTTTGAACAGCCAACATTCAATAGAGGTAATAGACGCCACAAAAACCTTATAAAACTGAAATTTAAAAACCCTGAACTCCTTTTTGTAAGTCATGTCATAGCCCGTGTCGGTCCGTCCCGCTGCAGAGCTACATGAGTGAGTTTAGGTGCTGCACGTGCCCCACAGTGTTGAGCATTATGGCCCTCTGGTCGAGTATCTCTCTGTCCCGGGCCAGCGCCGCTCTCTCCTGCTCCACCATGGCTCTGTCCCGCTGTAAATCGGCCCGTTCCCTCTCCAGCCACATCCTCTCCGTCTGCACCGCCGCCCGGTCCCGCTCCAACGAGGCCCGGTCCCGCTCCATCATCTCCCGGTCCCTCTCCAGAGCGGTCCGTTCTCGGTCTAACATGTCCCACTCTCGCTCCAGCGCCCCCTGTTCTGCGCCCTCCACGAACGACTCGGTGCTGAAGTCCGGGGCGGAGGTGTCGGGAGGAAGGGGAGGGGGAAGAAGAGGCGGAGGAGGAGGCGGGGCGACTCGAGGCCGGGGGCGAGGAGAGGGTTTGGGGTCGATGCAGCGGGTGATGGGGTCCAGAAGAGGAGCGCTGCCCGACAGACGGCCCTCCATGGCTTCGTTCATGAGGCTGAACCAGGGCCAGGACGAGGGGTCCACGGTGTTCTCCATCCCGACGGGAGGGTACCGCAGGTCCTGGGACGAGGACATGAGGGTGAGGAGAGAGGACACAGAAATAATGGCGCCATGTTTATAAGCCATTATTGTATTTTCAGAATTCACAAACCGCTCCGTTACAAACATCAAGAGTGAACCTTTATTTTGAGGCAGCAGTGGACACTTTACCCACCTGCCTTAGTGTCTAAAAATGAGTTAATGGGATTGTGGTGGTGTGTTTGCCCCGGGACAACAACTTACCATCACCTGAGTGTGAGTGTGAAGTGAATCGATAATGGACTCAGTTGTTAAGTGCTTCGAGTGCCTTGAAAAGCACAATATAAAATGAGTCTAAACTAACTCAACATTGTGTCCAGCAGAAGACAAAAGGATGTAGACAATAGAGCAAATAAAAAAGTTAACAAAGCAGCCTTTTTTGTGACGCTGCAAATTAACACGAGCTACAAACATGTCTGAGGGTACATTTTTGGGATACAGACTAAAACTTATATCTGAATTTATTTATTTATTTATTTATTATTATCTATTTATTTATCTCATTTATGTACAATTTAAATCTTTTTCACATACTGCAATGATAAAAGAGTGTTGCCTAATGTCACGTGGGCTTTTAACAGACATCTGCTAGAATTGTGGCGTCAAAAGAAAATGTCTAAATATAAAAACCGCACGAAAACATAACACTTTTGATGATCACAAATCTGTAGCAGGAAGGTTGTTGAAATATTTCTGCTTTTTGTTGTTAATGTGCAGACTACTGACACATTTAACTAAGCTTATATTGTATGTGTAACTATGTTGTTGTGAAGTTAGTAGAAGTTAATTTGTCACACATCAGGAAATAGACAGCACAATCATAAATCAGGTGTTTCAGTAAAAAAGATTCGATTATAGCACCATCCTGAAGTATCTGATGAGTACCTTGTATCTTCTCTTCAGATTGTCCCATTTCTTTGCGAGTTGATGTGTGGAGACCTTCCCGTGTAAACCCAGCTCTCGGAGGATCGCTCTAAAGAGAAAAACGACAATCTTTTTAAACACTCAACTTTTTTGTTTTGTATTTTTTTGAATGACTGCAGCAGTAGACGGACCTCCAGGCAGCTCTGGCGGCGTTTCTTCGTCCGGTGAACAAGGCCTCGTTGGCAGCTCTCAGTTTGATCAGTTTCTGTGTGTCCTGTTCTGTCACTAAGAGAGATACACATGAGAATATAGTTCAAATATACTCGGTTAGCCCAAAAAATACCTACAACTTTACACACAAAAGACTGAAAAACTTAAAAACTTATGCCTATTATTTCTAAACTGAGCACATATCAAATTCTGATCTGGAGAAGAATATTGATGCTTTAATTTCTTCTCATTTAAAGACTCCAAGACCAAAATGTGGGACTAAAATGTATAGAACTGCTTTGTTTGTAAGAATAAAATAACCCAAACCAATTTAAATCCCTGTTTTTTTGTATTTAGTTGGTTGTACTAATGCTTGTGTATAGATGCCTCTCGTTCATTGTAGCTGCTCTTCGTTGCCTTCAGATCACACAAATTCATTTTCCACTGAAATTGATTTTAACATTTTACTTTTGACTTTTAGAGTTTCAATGCATAACAGACTTACTTCAAATCCAAATCGCAATAAACCGCAATGCAAAACAACTTCTGATTGAAATATCTATCCTCTTCATATCTGATTGTCGTGATGCAGTCTAAAAGTCTGACACAAAGTCTGCTCTCTCCATAAACTAGACGTCGTTTACCACGCTGCAATCCATTTGTAGCACTTGCTTTTCGCCAATTCAACATTTTTATACATAGATCACTGTATTTACTGTCCACATTACACATTGGTCATTGTCTTTATTTCTGCTCTTAATGTTCTGAATGATATGATATTGTCTTTTTGGACAGTTTTTGTGTTCTCCATTGACTTAAAGGTTAAATTAAAATTAAAATAAACTTGCTAACCCCTTCTCTTATTCTTCACTCTTCAGTCTCAAGACAAAACCTTCTCATTGTCCAAAAAAACAGTTTTAAAATGTCTTTTGAAGCTGTAGCCCCCAGACTCTGCAGTGACATTCGTTTATTGCACCGTGTGACTCATTTTGTCAGACAAGCTTTTAGTTAAACTGGGTTTTTAGCGTCTGTTTTATCTTATGTTTCTTTTATTATTGTTAATTCTACGTTATTTTAACCCACTCTGTAAAGCTCTTTGTACCAGCCACGTTCCTTTTTTGTCTTAAACACAAAGCCTCTCACATTTATACGAATGTTCTGACGACTCTTCTCCGTTTGCGTCGATCAGCGTCACGTTTCCGTCACAGCTCTCCGTGTGCTCTAAACTCTCGTTGTGTCCGGTGTTGCTCGTGTTGTTGCTCGTGTTGTTGTTGCTCGTGTTGTTGTCCGTGACGCCGCCGTTGTCCAGCTCCTCGACGCTCCTCTCGACCAGTGAGCAGTCTCTGTCCAGAGGAGGAAGAGGTGGAAGAGAAGGAGGAAGCGAAGGAGACGAGGGGATGAACACCGTGTCGTCTGCGTTGCTCCAGATGGGGGTCACGACGGGGGCTTTACCGGCCAGACGCCCCTCGAACGCGTCGCTCATGAGCTGAAACCAGGGCCAGGCCGCGGGGTGCACCTGCCCCTCCATCCCCTGAGGAGGAAACTTCAGGTCCTGCAGAGACACAGAGAGGACACAGATCTGAGGAGAAAGCCTGGCAGAAGAAAAAAAGAATCATCGATTTATTTTATTTTTTTTAAAGCAGCACTGTGTAACATTTAGCCCAAAAATATATTCCTGCTCTCATTTTGATGGTTCTTAGACTGAGATCTGTAGAATCATGTCTATCTCACTGACAAGCGTCCCATCAGCTGGACACAAACCTCCATAACTAAAGATTTAGTAGGTACCACACAAAATATAATAAATAAACAGGCCAATACACTACCCTAAAAGTTGTATTTCTCAAAATCACTAAAATGACCCACTTTTCAAAAAATGTTCTTTTTCCAAATGCGCTTAAACGTCTCTACTGATAAACAAACTGCTACATGAGGTTAACAAGAGGGATAGCCTTTAAGAGCAGAGCTGCTTTAACTTTGTTTTTAATTGCTATAAATAGTCAAGGACTCGGCTGAGCGTGTATTGTGTCTCAATGCAGTGACAGCAAGATGATGTTCAAAGAGAGATGTGTCATGATCTTGCCTTACTGTCAGAACAATGTGATCTATTTGGAGTTTTCACCTTAAATTTGGTCTTGAGATTGTCCCACTTTTTGGCGACTTGGTCCGGTGAGATTTTCCCCGTGAGGCCCATCTCTTTCACAACTCCCCTGAACAAGACAAGACAAATGTTTAAGGGTGTTTTCTCTCCTGAAAGTCTGCACCAAGGTCCGCAGTAACAACTCTCGAATTGTTACGCAGTATTCACTTGGTTCAGTAACTTTTGGTTTCTCGCTAAAGTTTTTTTAAAAGCGGACTATTGGACTTTCCCTGACGCTGCGTTCAGGAACCAAACAGGAAAGTCTGGATGAAACAGTGCAGGTGTGAAAGCCCCTAAAAGTTTCCGCTGTTTCAGAAACTCTGCCCATTTTCGTGCATGAACACTTATTTATTTGACAGTTATTTATTCTCTGTGTACCTCCAGGCTGGTTTTACAGTGTTTCTTCTTCCTGTGAACAGAGCCTCATTTGCAGCTCGTAACTCGATTAAACGCCGCGTGTCTTCATCTGTCACTGGAACACAAACGTCAGTCATTAATTATAACACTGTCTTTTTTGATCATTAATGTGAAATAAGTGTGTCTTACATTTATAGGTGTATTCATTCGAGCGGTGCGTCTCCACTAAAGACGTGGGTCCGTTTTTCTCCACGTTATCGACCAATAAGTCTATCTCTGACTCGGTGAGAAACTCGGCCATCCCTCGGCTGCGTCTCGTCCGTTTCTTGGGGATCGGTGAAACGGCTTCGCAGAAGTCGTCGTCGTCCTCGATGATGGGAGTGAGGACGGGAGCAGCTCCGGCCAGACGACCCTCCATGGCCTCGTTCATTCGGTAAAACCACGGCCACGAGCTCAGGTTGGCCTCCACGCCGCCGGCAGGAAACTTCAGCTCCTGAGAGACACAGGGTTTTTAGATAAATGCTTCTTTGTGCACTACATTCTGGTATTTAGCCCAATTCTGTTCCCTCTTTTCTTTATAGCATCATTTCCGCTGGAGAAGTACTACCTCTATCCTTTCGCTTGGGCTTTATCACTCTCTTTTAAACAGTGGAGCTAAACACTAGTCTGTTCAAGTAAAAATGACAAACAAAAAAAATATCAGCTTTCTGCAGAGACAACCCAAGCACAATGTGTCATAAAAAAGAAAGTGCCTAAAAAGTAACTGTTGCAGCACTTAGAATTTATAGTAACCCTGTGTAACTTTTTTCAAGCAGAAGGCTCTCTGTGTAACCTCACTGTCAGCAGCCGCCATGATTGTTTACCATTAGAGACGTTTAAGATGACAAGTTTGGAAGAAAGAACATATCTTTTGAAACAGCAGGGTTGTTTTAGCTTATATTGTACAAATAGGGTTTATTCGAATTAATGGCAATGCATCTTCTTTTTGAAAACACACTTTTGTTGCTCTTATGTGACATTTCTGTTTGTGTAGTAGAGGTCTCTCTGGACACAGCTCAGTGCAAACACAAGCCATTTACAGGAGAAACTCAACCAAACTAAGACACGCTGCGTGAAAATGAGTTTCTGAGTCTGTTCACTTTGAATGAAAAGGCTATTTGTACGGTTAACCGCTGGAGTGCTTGATGTCACTGTTGGATCTTTAGCCAAAGCATGATGTAATGTTACACTCACCGTTACTGTTTGCTTATTTGGTTGCTCAGTTATTCATTTTTGACATATTGTACTGCTCCAGTGGAAACAGGCTAAAGTAAACTCACCTTGTACTTCCTCTTGAGATTGTCCCATTTCTTTGCCAGCTGCTCTGTGGTCACCTTCCCCTGAAGCCCCAGCTCGTACAGAATGGCTCTGAGACAAAATAAACACTTTTTTATCACCGAAAACTGCAGTTGCTTTTGGCATGATTAAAAGCATTGTTTTAAGTGACTGACCTCCAGGCCGGTTTGGCGGTGTTTCTTCGGCCGGTGAACAAGGCCTCGTTTGCAGCTCGAAGTTTGATTAGTTTTTCTGTTTCTGCGTCTGACACTGATGGAAATAGGACATTTTAGCAAAATGTTGGATAAAGATAAGCTTTTTTTTAAACTATAGTATCCCAGACTATTTTCACCAACAACAGGTTCATGATGATAAATCCAATATGATTACTTTTATGTCTAAAACGCTGATTTTTAAGTCAGGTCAGTATCATTTCCTTCCATGTCTCAAAACCTGTTTTCTTATGCTGCATATTTAGGAAAGAGACCTGACAAAGCAATATTGGTGATTAATTTTTATGATATTATATTTAAAAAAACTACCTGTTTATATTTTGGGACAATATATTGCATTGTTATTGGATCTTTTTCCTCTTGTGATACACTGTCAAGAACAATGTCCATATTTTGATCTGACTTTGTTTTTAGTCTAGACTTTAGTGTTAAGTGATAAAATATTTGTAATTGTTGATAATAGCTCTTACACATTTTTAAAATAATTATTAACAAATTTTTTTTTTAATAGGGGAAAAGGATATGCCTTTTTTGCTCAAAGGTTTCATCCAATTCCCAACATAAACTATAGCCAGTATAAGCATTTTTTGGTTTTTTGACCAATAACTCTAACTTATCAATGATATTGTGATCTTTGTGGCAGTAAAAAGAGTTCATCAAGAGCTTTTATTTCATATGTACACGGATGAGGCATAACATTTTGACCACCTGCCTAATATAACCCGTCGAGGCCTGGACTGATGAAGAGATCAGTGTTATTCACGTCACCTTCAGTGTCAGAATATTAAACCTGATCCATGTACATCTCAATCACCCCTTTGCTTCTCACCCCTTGAACAGCTCTTGATTTAATGAGTGTGGTTTCCCGGTTTGTTTGGGTGTTGGTGCGTACATTTGTAAGTGCACTCAGACATCCTCCTCCAGCCCAAAGGGATCCCCTCCACGGTGTTAGCTCCAGCGTTCATCGTCCTGTTGTTCCTTCTATTCATCGCCACAGAGTCGTCCATCTCCGTTTTGATGAGAAACTCTAAAATGTCTGTGTTTTCCTGGTTGTGGCTCGACTGATTGTTTCCACGGTCGCTGATGTTGATGGGACCGTCCGGGCTGAGCACCAGGTCGCTGTTGAAGAGGCGGCCGTGCATCGCCTCCTCCATCATGTGGAACCAGGGCCAGGATTCGACCACACCTGTGACGTCCTGCCCCTGGTATGGCTGCTTCAGGTCCTGGGACAGACGAGACACATGATGCCGTTTGATTAAAACATTTACCATTTCAGTGCTTTTTTTTATTCCATACTAGTGACATTAAAAACATCCTGTGATGAACCCAAAACCAGAAACACGGGACCAAACCCAGGTCTGGAATCTGTTTTAAACGAAGTTAAACCCCATGACCTCTGGACGCAGCATCTAACGTCACTGTTACCTTATATTTTGTCCGTAGATTGTCCCATTTTTTGGCGATCTGGTCGGCACTCAGCTTCCCTTCGAGCCCCAGGCCTTTTAAAATGGTGCTATTGGAATAAACCCCAAACAAACAGGAAAACTTATTATATCAAGCCCTGCAAACACAATGAAGAGTTATCATGAGGTTACAGTTACAGACCTCCACGCTATCTTCGCCGAGTTCCTCTTTCCTGTGAACAGAGCCTCGTTGGACGCTCTGAACTCAATCAGCCTCTTCACGTCCTCCTCGGTCACTGGGTACAAAACAGTCAAAACAGAAAAATAGGGAACACATACAATGCTTAATGGTCATTGTTTTCAAACTTAGACTTCATTAGTACAAAACACAAATGTTTATTTTGAGAAAATGTAGTGTTTTTTCCCTTTCAACTCTTGCTTTGCCTAAGTTCTAAAGTGTGTTTAGCTTTTAGGCACCAGATCCACTGAGCTAATATACTGTACCCACTCAAAGTTATTTCAAAGCCTTTTAAAAACTTCTTTAAATAGAAATGCAAATAAAAGCATGCTGTATGATTCAAATCTGTAACAAGACGATGAAAACTGGGCTTCAAGTCCTACTTCTGACTGTGTATGGGACGATAACCGGTTTTACAGTTTCAGGATGTCATAATTATCACGATATTAAACCATTTATGTGCAGGAGCTGATGAGACAAGAGCAGAAATGATACTTTTACAAAATCAGCCTCTTTAACAGAATTCTTCATCCATTTATACTGTTTTCATATTTGGGTGTGAGCCTCTCAAAGGCTTTTTACCCAACATAGGCTGATTATAGATACTGTAACCACAATACCGATTAAAGCTTGAAAACAATAGCTGCAATTACAATACAATTATGGTATAGCATATTTCAGTCAAAAGCTTTAAATCAAACTCTTGTATAATAAATATACAATAAATGCAAATAGGTCAAATATCACAGGCCATATTCAACATGATATTTGATGCATGCTTTTCTAATATTCTGCATAAATAACTTTGAAAGTGACCCCTTTATTTATTTCAATTGGATAAAAAGCTGAAAAGGAAAGCACCACTACTGATCACTCAATCAATCAATTAGCTACCACTGAAAACACTATTCAAACAGCTGTAAATACTTACTTTTATAGGTGTTTTCCACAAAGTGAGGCAGTGGACCCAGTGGTGTCTCGATGGGTATCATCTGAGCAGACATGGCTCCAGGTTTGGGCTAAAGACAGCGAGGAAGGAAGGCAGGAAGGAAAGGAAGGAAGGAGCCAAGGAGGCTGGGATGTGTTGGCATTTAGGCCCAAAGCTAACTACATTATAACCTTCACGTTTACCAAATGTTACTCTGACATTTTTGGTCCAGTTTCCATTGTGGAGTACGCTTCCGGTTGATTTTAAACTCCACTTTAGCTTGCTAGGCTAACTCCCAATATAAAACTAACGGGATGCTAGCAGTGGCTAACCTCTACAACAAAACAACACGGAGCTGTGTGTCTCTTTCTCTCGACAGCGCTGGTTAATGGCAGTCCACATATATTCCCACACGTTCAGTCTAAAGTTAATTTATGCCAACGCTGCTGTTTTTAATAAAGCTATAAATAAATGCTTAGGCTACACCGGAGGTAGCCTACATCCTGTTTCCTTTGCCGTTGCCAGCGACAGCCGCGAGGGGGGCGGGGCTCTCCGGGTGAACTCCGCCCTTTGACCCCGCATCATCAGGCGGGAACAAGAAGGTAAACAAACAAACAAACAGCGGGGGTTTTGAAAATAAAGGGACGTTTTCTGACATTAAATAGCAACACTGTTTTCGGGGAAGAGTTTTAGCAGAGGAACAATAGAGATCGTTTTAGAGATGCATTTAAAAACCACTAAACACATTTATTAATTTTTCAGTTGAAATAAAAACAAAAATCACAACCAGATACCTCACCTCCCAAATTCTTCGAAAGCTAAAGAAACTCACTTTAAAATTTTAGATGATAGATGATTAAATTTTGAGTATTTTAAATGATAACTGCTGTATTATATGAGCTAAACAATATATTCATAGATGTAAATATTTGAATGTCAAGCCACTGTTTCCAATATAAATTATTTTTTACAGTTTAAACATGCTTTAAATCTAAACCTGCTGCAGCAATTGCCAACTTCATACAAAGTTTAATGCCACATTAGACCTCACTGTGTTGCATTTTAATTTTGTTATTTATGTTCGTATTCTTTTACCATTTGTTCAAGCACACTTTTTTGGACACAATTTGTATTGCATTGTTTTCCAATGTATGTTGTAATGTAATTTCTGATTCCAAATAAAGTGTCCCTCTGAGGTGACAGAATCGTGCCTACTTCACTCACCTTAAACCTTTTTTCTTAATGGCAAAAATGACTTTTTTTTTCTCTAAACAAAATTATTATTTTTCATAAAACAAAGCCTGTGGCATTGCTTCTCCCAACTGGAGCTGTGTCAACAGTTATCTACTGTAGGAAATAGGTTACCCATGTCCAAAAAAAAAGGATTATATTTTGCAACCACATACAATTAGGTAAAAAACAGGCAAAGAGTTTTTAGTTATAAAAATTATGTTTGTATTTACATTTTGTTACAAAGCAAGCAGGGACAGTGTAAGGCCTCTTTGTTTACATTTGAGAGTGAGAGCCTGTTATAAGTCTCAAATATTGTTATGAAACTATGAAAATATCAGGTAGCTTGTAGGTCACCACAATGTATAGAAAATAATTTTAAATGTAATTGTTATTTTGTTTATTCCAAACAAAATTTAAAAATCAAATATAAGTTTTTGTTTAGCATTGTTATTATTTTTCCATTATATTATGGTGTCCCAAACTAGGTCAATATCACACAAAAAAACAATGGTGACAGAAGACAGCAGGAAATAATAAGGAAACCATTTATCACTGGTGTAATAGGGTTTTTAGAGTTTTTCAACAAGTTTTTGGACCAATGACACAAATCTCTGTCTTGTCTCCTGATGGTCTGTATCTGAAGTTAACCTTTGCAGTAGTTTTGTTAATAATTCATCGTCTTTCTCTTTCATAGTGTCTCTCTGTTCCAAATCTGTGGCACTAAGTCCATCATTCTCCTTTTGTCTCTGGAAATCCTCTTTAGCACCGTCCAGAAGCACTCTGTCTCTCTCGAATAAGGCTCTGTCTCGGTCTAAAAACGCCCTGTCTCGATCTAAAACCAGTCGATCTCTTTCCACTGCTGCCCTGTCTCGTTCCAAAGCAGCTCGATCTTTCTCCAAAATGGCCCTGTCTCGTTCTATTTCGAGTCTGTCCCGCTCCAGCATCGTCCTGTCTCGATTTAGGTCCTCTCTGTCTCTTTCTAAATTGATCAACTCTTGATCAAACTCGGCCTGTTCTTTCTCCAGAGCCTGCTTCTCACGTTTTAGCTCCGCCAGCTTCTTGTTCACCTCGGCAGTGTCCAGTGCAAGGTTTCTACTTGTGCAGTTTTTGGCAATAGTGGCCGTCGAATCTGGCAAAAGAGTCGCGTAAAGCAGAGCTGGATGAGCGTTTGTCACTGTTTTGGTTTGCATTACTACATTTGGAGTCGTCGTGGGGCAGTTTCTTGCAACAGAAGCAGTAGAGTCTGGCAGAAGTGTAGCATATAATACAGGAGGTTGGGTGTTTGGCACAGTTTTGGGCAAAGACGGTGCACATTCAAGGGTTTTTACATTAACTTTGGGTACAGCTGCAACAGATTCATCAGTCTTTCTTGTAACTTCATAATTCCCGCTAGTGTCAATCATCTCTACCTCATCCTCTTCGTTTTCAAGTGGGGCCATTTCTCCCACGTACAGTCCACCAAAAACTTCCTCGGAGTCAGACATGGGGCGCAGAGGAAGGTCCGCGTCGTGTTTCTCGTCGTCGATTGGGAGAGGCTCGAGGACTTTAGCGGCGCTGTCCAGACGACCGTTTAGTGCGTCCTCCATCAAGTGAAACCAACGCCATGAGCCGGGATTCCTCGGCTTCTCACCTTCTGGAGGGTTTTTTATTACCTAAGCATAAAGAAAACAAAATCTTTATAGGATATAATTCAACTTCAAGAATGAATAAATCAGATTTCTGTGCTTTGTCATGAGTTGCACTAACCCTGTGCTTTTCCTTCAAGTTGTCCCATTTCTTCTTCAGCTGTCGGGCAGACAACAGTCCCTGAAGTCCCAGCTCTCTTTTTATTGCTCTGTGGACGAAGACAAGTGTTAATTATAAATACAGGCAAGCGACTGATTAGTTTATAAATGCCTCTAAAACATAGCTTAGACTTACAAAGGAAGAAGGGTTAAAGCTATAATATGCAAAATTACCTTTGAAAATAATTTATCTTCACACAATGGAAATATATTACACACTAATGTGCAAAGTAATGAAGTAAAGGAGGAGGTAAAGTAAAAGAGAGGATCCATTGTCAGGAAGTGGTGTGAGGAATTGCTCCATATTCACGTGGCATTTAGAAAACTCCACTGCGAAAGTTTGTATTTAGTAAAAAGAAATTCTACTGTATGACATTTTCATCACACCTGCCTGAAACCTTTGCACTGCACTAGATTACACATTAGAACAATGTGGAGGGACTGTGTGGTCTGTATAGTATAAGCTGACGATCAGGCCCAGACTGACCTCCAGCCTCTCATGGCAGAGTTCCTCCTCCCAGTGAAGATGGCCGAGTTACTGGCACGAAGAAGAATCAGCTGCCGGATATCTCTGTCTGTCACTGGAAACAGAGCAGGCATAAGTCTAACACCGAGGGCCGGAATTGAGCATTATACAATACAGCTTTGTAACTTCTTACAACACTACCATTTCTGAGCTAAAATGCCCCATCTGCAAAATAAACCGTCTAATCATGATAATTACTTTGGCATTTGCAAAATAAAAATACTTAGTTCCAAAGGTAAGAGTGTTCATACTTTCTCTTGAAACTAGTCCATTATGACTTCTGTTTTAGCCTCTTTAAGTAAGACAAAAAAAAGAAAATATATTAGCCATTTTACGTTCAAACCCAATATCAGTCTAGATAACTGTGGAGATAACATGTAATCAAGGAAAATCTGTAGCTTCACAGAGCAAAAGTCTGTACATTAGAGAAAAATATAAAAATATACATACAATAAAATAAATACCAAAGTTTTGACTGCACTGGTTTTAAAAAAGCAAACATTTACTAATATTATACCTATGTGAAATGAAGTATGATGTGTAAAAAGACAAGATAAAGACATTATCAATACATCTGAAATCAGTTCAAATAAGTTGGGACAGTCATTAACAACAATGAATTATATCAATACTGATGCAGTTAAAGCAAAGGAGACATAAACAAAGCTACATTTTACTATTAATGTGGACGGAAAAAACAGCCTCCAAACCTGCATTTGGGACAGTTACATTACTGAAATGTAATATGTAAAATATGTAAAAAATAAGATATTTTCTTCAAAAATATATCAAGCAGTCATTGGTGAGCGGTTTGTACAGCTCAGTCTTGGTTAAATCTGTAACTATGGCAACGCTCTGACACGTCGCCGACCGTTGTTGCATTTCTGTGGCTAAAATGTACTTCTATCTGATAAAAATATATATTAAACACACATAAAACTGTAAAGAAAAAAATTACTTTTGTATGTGTTCGCCATGTTCGCTCCTTTTTGCCCCAAACAGCCGAAGAAGACCGGAAAAGGGGACTTCATCTTCTTCGACGGAGAAGTAGAGCATCAAACCACAGCGCCACCCACAGGACAGAGCTAAGCTAACAGCTCACAAACGGTCCGCGCTGGTAGTTCTTGGATAAAAACCTAAAAACACCAGCTGCTGCAAGATATTCAGTTCCCATGCTTGGTTAAAATGAAATAAAATAGCTAAATGACTGTCCTTCGCACTCATAAACTCACAATGATACTGGTAATAATTTCACAGTTAAGTTTGTCTAAACGAGTGCCAATGACAGATTCTTCTACACATTTGTACATGGGACGTCCTGTCTAAGCTATAAAATGGCCAAAAGTAACTACAACCTTCGCTTACGGCCATACCACCCTGAACACGCCCGATCTCGTCCGATCTCGGAAGCTAAGCAGGGTCGGGCCTGGTCAGTACTTGGATGGGAGACCGCCTGGGAATACCAGGTGCTGTAAGCTTTTCACTCTGGACCAGCAGAGGGCGCTGCCGGACTTCAGAATGCTGAGTAAAATTAAGTTTACTGAAATAGATTTTACATATTGACTTTGTGCTCATTTTTGTACAGGAATTGTGTCTGTGTTTTGTCTTGAAACTTGTGCCTGATGTTTTTATAGTATTTTTTCTGTATTTGCAAACTTGCTCTAATATTTGACTAACTTTTGTAACTCTGATGTTATGTCTTGTTTGGCCCTACACTTGGGCCCAGGAGGTGGAGGGGCCCCCGAGAGAGCAAGTAAATAAGTGTGCAATTATAGAATTCAGCAAGAGCTTTTATATTCATAATGAAAGGAGTAGGGAAGAGGTATTGCTCCATTTCTCTCTCATATTTGCATTTTTTTATCTACACAATGGGGAACTTATTACCGAGTGAACCCAGGAATATCTGGCCTATGAGTCTAATAAAACACTTCACTTTTGTATATTAAAGTAGCATCATGCAACCTTTAGCCTAAAAATAAACATCCTTTCTCTCATTTTGATGGTTCGTAGACCTGAGATCAGTAGAATCATGTCTATCTCACTGACACAGTCGCCTCAGTTGGACACAAACCTCCAGTATAACTCTCCTGTCCCGGGACGGTGGCATGTCACGAGAGAGATGAGTGAGTGAGGCTCTACACACTGCACATATAATAAAGAAAATAGGCCGATACACTGGACCCTAACAGAGTCATACTTGCCGTCTTAAATGTCTCTACTGGTAAATAAATATTCTTTAAGTCAATATGCATTATGTACTGTTATTTTTAATTCACAATTCTTATTAATTCATAGTCAGAACCCTGCATAACTTCAGGTCCCCTTAAACAATCCTGCACTGGGGCCCTTTATTACTGCCTTACACCACTGCACCATAGTTTACATAATGGGTAAGGACTTTAAAAACACACTAAATTGGAAAAAAAAAGAAAAGAAAGGAATTGTTAATCTGCCATCTCCTCTTCATCCAGTTATATGTATTAAATCCCTCAATGTCTCAAGGCACAGTCTCAAAACGAGCTGTGCCGCGCTGCAAAGCTTTAAAGAGGCCAAATATGTACAAATATATTAGGTAAATGTAAATAAGACATAAGGTCTATTGCTTTTTTAATTATTTTGGCTTTGGAGCATACTTTACAGATAAAATTCAGTCCCAAAATCATCAGCCACTGTCATTAAAACCTGATTATTACCCACTTTTTCTGCTTGTATAATAGTTAACCTTATGTTAAATGTGGTGTGTTCAGGTGTCGTTTCAAAAGTAAGGATTAGTTTAGTGCCACTACTTTCTCCATAAAAACCCTGACAGCTGCAGTGTCGAGCGCCACCGACTCAGCCTTAAATCTTCGCAGTTAACTTTAATTTCTGCGCACTCGCTTTCCTCCGTCCTCCATGTCATTTCCTGTGATAAAAAAAAATGGTGGCCAATGCTCGAGGAGGCGACTGAGTCCTGGGTATCAAAATTTGCGCAAAGGGGGTAAACTTTCCGGCGAGTCCGCAGCGGGACATGAGCAGCGGCGTGCGGCTGGAGGTGAGTCCGTGTCCCCGGCCACAGCGCGCGGCAGCCCGGGCACAGAGTTCCGCCCCCCGCCGTGGCCAGTGACTGTGAAGTGAACATGGCTCCCTGAAAACAGCAGCAGCTCGCCACAGCTTCAGGAAACGCAGAAACAGAAAGCGCAGCGCGAGCGGAGGAGCGTAGCGTGGCGTGGAGTGGCGTAGGTCGCGAGCTACTGACGCACATGACGCACAGTGACACAGTGAAGTTAAGGACAACTTCAGAGGAAAAGGCAGAAGTGCAGTTTTAGCTCCAGATGAGGACACTTCAGGTTCAGCAAAGCGCGGGATTTTACAGTTTTTACTAAAATCAGTGTTGTATTCGATCCGTCATTAAAGCGATAGTATTTAGTATTTATTTCTTTTTTTCTTTTCTTTTTTAAATGTGGCTCTATTATGTCCTTTTGGAGCTAATTTATTCCCTTCTGTAGGTAGTTGTCAGCACTTTTCCAGTTTGGAAAAGCAAACAGGAGCAGCACCACAAAAACTAAGCTGATATGATGGAAAAAAACGCATATACGTACCTTTATGTAACACACACTTGCACTGATTGCTGTTCTTCTACATTTTGTCAGTCAGTGTCACTTAAATTAATTTTTTTGTGGCAAAAGCATGTTAATTAACCCCTTGTTTCACATAATTTACCATAAAATAAGAGTTTTCTCCACGTGTTCTCTCTCAAACTATTGATGTTTTGAATTTCCACAGTGGACACAGTGGAGCTGGACTGGACCAACATGGCTCCACGATGAGCGAGCAGGCCCTGGACCTCTGGTGTAAGTAGGGTGTATATAAAAAGACTACATTCATTCACACTCAGAGGAAAGTTTAAAAGATCAGGCCTGTTTTTTTATGTTCTTGTGTTAGGTCTCAGTCAAAGCAATGACAAGTGACACTACAAGAAGAGAAGTTTATGTGCTGTGTTTAAATTGTACTTAAAGCTGCATTAATCTACAAAACACACAGAGTAACTGTAACTTTCAGCCCCAATGATATCTCAGTGACCTTTTCTGCTTTTTATTGGACCAATTCACTAAGTCACGGCCAATTAAACAAACGAAGAAGGCAAAACGGATATCAGTCAGGTTTAAAAACATGTAAAACACATAGATTATGTTGTTTTATGTTTTGTATGTCTCTATTTTTCTCTACGACAGATGTCTCCTGTGAAGCCAACCATTTCCTAAAGAGTGTTATAGTGATTTAAATCATGTCTTAAACAGTTTCATCTGTTTGTATTAATTCTATATTAATAATAGCATGTTTCTATAGGCCCTACTCCAGTCTGATTATTGTATTTCTCTAAAAAAAGCAATCTACAGATGACAGGACGACAGTGATCACAGCGTCAAGGAAGGTCTGCTTTAAAAAGACTGCAGTTTCTCTTATTTGTAAATAGTTTTAGAGAAGTTTTATCATTAAGTGACAAAAGAAACAGTGAAATAATTATGGGCACATTATTTGGCACAAATTAGTGTCGGTTTTCGAGGTAAAGCAGTGGATCTGTTCACACCGACACTGATCAGATGTGGTTTCCCTGTCTGTTTCAGTCTGTGAGCAGTGCCAGGACCACTTCCAGGAGGAGTGTGCGTCTCACGGGCCGCCGCTGTTCGTCCCGGACCGTCCCGTGCCTCTGGGGACAGCGAACAGGGCCGTGCTGACGGTGCCCTCGGGTCTGGAGGTCTTCACCGAGGGGGAGCAGGTCGACGTGCGCTGTGTGGGACCCGGTTTCCCGAAGGGGGCGGTGTTCGGGCCGTACGAGGGCGAGCTGGTGACCAAAGACAGGTCCTCGGGCTTCTACTCCTGGATCGTAAGTTTGATATATTTACAGTTTTGTTTTCTCTGTGGGTGTTTTTAACCTGTTTCATTATTTAAGTCATGTTTGTTGGGGGCTGTTTGGTTCAGCTTTCTAGTGTTTTTGGGGTTTTAATGTTAATGTCACACTTATTTAGACAAGTATACACAGATAAACAAATAATAAGAACACAATTACAATAAATTTGAACGGAATATTGTGAAATTAATCAATAGAAATAGCATTTAAAGTAATTAAAGATGTTCTGCAAATGAAAATGATGCATAAAGGACGTTTCTTACTTAATAATTCTGAACTGATAATCTACAGTTCAGGTTTCAGCTTCTTCTTCTGTAATGACTTTCTAAATGTTCGACCTGACCTTCTCCAATTCAAAAGTTTGTATTTTTTGATGCTGTTCTTCAAACTTTAACAGATTCTTTACTTTTTGGCAAAATGTGTTGTTGTATAAAAGGCCTCTAAAGCAGAATAAAGTCAGGTGGATGTGTGTGAATCATTTACTGGGATAGACTCCAGCCCAGTTTAATCGTGTGATTTTTATAGATCATTGATGCAAACAACACATATCAGTCGATCGATGGCAGTGATGAGACCAAAGCCAACTGGATGAGGTAGAGTTGGATGCTTTTTACATTTTACATCATACATTCGTTGTCACGTGTTGCATTCGTTCAGTATTATATGGTTTTTCGTACAGGTTTGTCCGCACCTCGTCCGACGAGAGCGACAGGAACCTGACGGCCTTTCAGCGCGGTAAACATATCTACTTCAGAGCGAGTCGTCCGCTGGAGGCAGGAGACCCTCTCAGAGTCTGGTACAGCCCCGAGTACATCCAGAGACTGCACGGTGTGTCTCAGGAGAGCATCGGCCGCAACCTCGACTCTGGTGAGACTCAGCAGACTTTTTAACAAGCGTCATCAACCAAAGTGAGTAATTATGGAGACCCAAATGCTACTATATGAGTTACTATCATTTATTCTTTGCAGATAACAGGAAGTCAGAAGTCTTATCCAAAGTTCAGGGGGATTTTAGTTCTCAAAGTCTGCAGTCGTGTTCCCAAACTAAACCCAGTGCTGTTAAACCATCGAGCGACGACGCAGACGGTCAGCCTCCCGTGAAAAGGAAGAAGATCGACCTCATTTTCAAAGACGTTCTGGAGGCTTCTCTGGAGGACAAGTCTCCGCTGACGGAGTGTAAAGTCCCGCTGCAGAGGCTGGCCCTGAACGCAGCAGGAGAGGGTCTGAAGCAGGAAAACGAGGAGCAGAGCGAGGAGCCGTCCACGTCCTTCTGTCCAAACTGCGTCCGACTGAAGCGGAGGGTCGCAGAGCTGGAGGAGGAGCTTGAGCGTCTCAGAGGGCAACAGGCCACGCCCCCAAACGACCAGCCTCCGCCGCATCCCGAACAGGGTCCTGTCGAAGACTTTCAAGGTCAGGATTGAAAGTAAAAGTTGTAGTAGTGGCTGGTTCCCGCTCATGGACAGTAAATAAATGCTTTGTGTGGCTCTACTGGTTAGATCTGCTTGATTATGGAAAAAATCATAATCACATTTATTTTGGTCTTTATTGAAATCATGATTATTTTACACTTCTTGAATTCTCCTTAAAATACAGAAAACAGATAAAAATGTTGTGCACTAACCCTAACCTTGTACAAAACAAGTAAGAAGTAATAATAATAAATAAAAATAAGTAATAAATAATTATAAATAAATTAATAGTTAATTACATTTTTCACAGTTATATAGGTTTTGTGAACTTTGGGAGCCGAAACTGAAAATTCTGTCGATTGCACAGCTATGTTTGGTGTGGTATGAGTTACTGTTCCTAAAATGTGTCACTAAACACCAGAGAAAAACCACAAACTTTTCTCAATAAGCACCACCTGAAATATTTGTCTCTTACCAACTCTTGTGTATTATTTTTACTCAGTTCAAGCATTTATCACGAGTAAACTGAACTATGACAACTTTCTGTTCTTGGATTCACTTGAGAAATAAAATATCAATGTCTACAGCTCGTACAAACCTCTGCAGCATGTTTTCACAATACATCCGTTTTTCCAATCTTGAGTCGTAAAAGAAACCTTCCTCTGTTCCACTGTAAGTACCACTGTAATAATCTGCAGCTCATATTGTTGTTCTGTGTTTGTCCTCAGCGATGGATCCTCTGACGCCCACTCAGGCCGTTCTGGACGAAGACGACCCAGACGTGGACTCCGCAGACGAATCCATCACGGCAGAACTCGTCATATCTCCGGACGATTCGACCAAACTCTCGTCTGGAGGCGGCCGACGTATCCGACGTTTCAAACAGGAGTGGCTCAAAAAGTTCTGGTTTCTCCGATACTCGTCGACGCTCAACGAAATGTGGTGCCACGTCTGTCGCCAGTACACCGTCCAGTCCTCCCGAACGTCCGCTTTCATCGTCGGCTCCAAACAGTTCAAAATCCACACCATTAAACTCCACAGCCAGAGCAACTTGCACAAGAAGTGTCTCCAACTTTACAAACTGCGAATGCATCCAGAAAAGACCGAGGAGATGTGTAAAAACATGACGCTGTTGTTCAACGCGGCGTATCATTTGGCTTTGGAGGGACGCCCGTTTTCCGATCTCCGTCCTTTGGCAGAGCTCCTAAAGAAATGCGAGCTCAAAGTGGTCGACCAGTACATGAACGAGGGAGACTGCCAAATACTCGTTCACCACATCGCAAGAGCGTTAAAGGAAGACTTAGCCGAGAAGATGCGACTGTCTCCGTTTCTGAGCGTCATAATGGATGCACAAAGCGACGATTTATTTTCTGACACGGTTGCGGTTTACGTTCAGTTCTTAACAAACGAAGGGTGGCCGAACACTGAACTCCTCTCATTGCAAAGACTAACTATGGCCAACGTCGATGGTTATCTCCAAGCAATAGACCGAGCCTTTAGCGCTTTAGGAGTGCGGTTTCAAGACTCGCTCGTGGTCGGTTTCGGAGTAGACGGCGCTAACATATCTCTAGGAACCAGAGCAGCTTTGTACGTAGCTGTTCAAAAGGCTTTCCCGTGGATTCTTTGCCTTCCAATAATGATCCATCGGCCTCATCTCGAGGTTTTGGATGCCATTAGCGGCAAAGAGCTCCCCTGTTTGGAAGATTTAGAAAACAATCTCAAACAATTGCTAAGTTTTTATCGCTATTCTCCCAGAATGATGTCGGAATTGAGGTCTACAGCTCCGACGCTTTCTGAAGAAACAGAGTTTTTGGGAGATATCCGTGCCATTCGCTGGATTATCGGCGAACCAAATGTCCTCAACGCGCTCATAAAGGATTACCTCGAAGTTGTGGCTCATTTAAAAGAGATTAGCAGCCAGACGCAACGAGCCGACGCTTCTGCCATCGCTTTGACGCTGCTCCAATTCCTGTTAGACTATCAATCTGTAAAACTGATCTACTTCTTATTGGACATCATTGCCATTTTGTCGAGATTGGCTTTAACCTTCCAAGGGGAGTACTCACTGGTCTCCAAAGTCGAGAACAAAATCGAAGAAGCCATACAAGAGATCGGCCAACTTGTGGACTGCCCAGGCGAATATCTCCAAGAGTTCGAAGACAATTTCCGAGAGAGTTTCAACGGCATCGCTTTGAAAAACTTGCGCGTCGCAGAGTCTAAATTTCAATCCATTCGAGAGAAGATCTGCAACAAGAGTCGGGGATTGCTCAGTCAACGTTTGGATCTTCAAAGCCGCTCGTTCGTCAAAGCCTGTAAGGTTTTGGATTTGTCGACGTGGCCTCATAATCAGGACGAGCTTCAAGTTTACGGCGAAGAGGAGATCCAGACAATAGTTAACCACTTGGAGATGATCCCCGCTAAAGGAAAGGAGCAATGCCAAAGTTGGTCTGAGGCTAAAATCGGCTTGATCGGCGAATGGCAAGACTTGAAGACAGACTATTTCAACTTGAGCGGTTTCAAAGATGTAATGGGTCATGTTTACAAATACAAGCAGCGTTTCCCGCTCTTAAACCGAGTCGTTCAGTTGGTCAAAGTGCTTCCCAGTTCAACGGTCTGCTGCGATAAAGGCCGAGGATCGCTGCTGAAGTTGTGTAAGAACAATCGGACGAGGCTGGCGCTGGAGCAGACGAACGACCTGCTAACGCTCGCCGTTAACGGGCCGCCCATCGCCAACTTCGACGCCAAGCGAGCCCTCGACAGCTGGTTCGAGGAGAAGTCCGGCAGCAGCCTGTCGCTCTCGGCCGAAATGTTGAACAGGATGTCGGCAGATCAGAAATACAACGCTGATGGAGAGTTTTACCCGGACATCTAGATCTGTAGAGGTCTGGAACACAGCTACTGGTCGCTTATAGGCATTTTTAAAGTCATTTATTTTCCCCCATTGAACCCTGACTACAATACAATATCATTTGCAAACCCAACAATATGTTAAGCTGCAAAAATGAACCATTGTGACGTTAAATAAAAAAAAAAAAAATACAGTCCAACAATGTGGATGAACACCAATAGTGATTAAACGTGGGTAAATTACTCTGAAAGGAAAGTTTAAAAACAATATTTTACTCAATACATGTTTTCAAAAGTAACTTGAAACCATCTATAAATCTAAACTTTTATAAATGAATCTAAATATTATCAATCAACCTATTTACACAAACAGATGACAATCAAAAGGTGAACACCGAAGACGTCAAAGATCAAACTTGTGTTGTGTCGTGGCACAAAAGAAAAGACATTGTAAATGAATGGACAAAGGATTATAACTTTATTTTTTTCTGTTCAACAAAAAAAACTCCCCAGGATTGTTGAAGTAATAGCCCCTTTTGTACAAATTATGCCGTTATTATGGGTGATGTTCCAACTCTTTTTGCTTTTTCGCCTCTTGAGCGTAAATGGGGCACATGGCTAAACGAAACTAAGATATCTGATACAGAAATTCACACTAATATCAATGATTATAGCATAAAAGAAGCAACAGACAATGCAACCGGGGAGTAGTTCTGGTAGTTAAAGGAAGACAGACTTCTTGGAGCCAGCCCTCACTTTTTTCCTCATCAGGCCCTGATCCATTGGTCCATTAATGTTTACTGTCTATGTGGAGGGGTCAGGTTGTTGGGACGTGGGACATATAGGTGTTATGATAATCAAAGTGGTACTATTTTAGCAGATTTTAATGTGGGCTGCTCTGGTGTAGCTCCATCAACACAAAGGGAAAAGAGAGCTTTATATTTGTATTTGTTGTACGATTATGTAAAAATCTTTGAGGCAGATTTAAGAAGTGTATTTTGAAAACGGAAGAGATGAGAGATGTGTGTTTAATGCTTTATATTTGGCCGCTAAATCACTCAAATCTTTTTAAAATGTAAATATGTGGGAGATAATTTGACTTTGTGTCATTTGAAAGTATTTACATTGCATTCATGTTCTAAAGGTTAACAGGGTGTGCCTTAAACAGACTGTACATTTTTTTGTCTAGTTGGGAAAATGGTTTAAACCCCAAATAGTATATTGTAGAAAAAACAGGCTTTATGATGCCATCTACTGTTTATTATAAGGGATTGTAATAGATGAGAACCTCTATTCAGGAACAGAAAACCTGACACAAAAAGAAGCGCTCCCATTGGTCGACACTTGTCACATGACGTTCCAGGAAGTTTAATAGCTGCAGATAAAGTGTATTTTCAGCTGAATATGTCTTTTAACAGAGAAACAGCTGAAAAAAGAAAAGCATCAACAGAGAAAAGGGAGGCAACGTAAAACACAGATAAATACTGTCAATTCAATCACGTAATGTTTAACGAGGAGGAGATAATTGTCGTCCTGACGCTGAAGTCACAGCTGACCTTTGAGCTTAAGTGTGGTGAAATGTATTAGTATTTTGTGAAGGAAAAAATAATCCGGTTTTACTTTTTTAATAAAAGAGAAGCAGGAGAGTGGAGTCTGAGACAGGCATAATCAGAGAGAGGAGCTTTAAGTGGTTTTAAGGCACAATTTGGAGGTAAAAAAAAAACAGTGTAATATGTAACATGACATTACACAATTATATTCAAAGATTCATGAATCATTTAATAATAATTTTTTGCTTTTTTGGCCGCAGTTTAGAAATATGTTTGGCATAGGTCGAAAGAGATGGGCCAGGGACAAGTAGAAATGCAAAAATAAATCATTCTCTATATGTTTATTGATGCAGTCACTGAAAGCTCCTTTTTGGAAACCTCATTTCACAGTGGCCAATGACAACCAATGAGAAATCAGTCAGATATTGGTATAAACGTTCGTATATTGTGCCTTTGGTGAGAGTCAAGAGTCAAGAGTGAAGCTTTATTTTTATACAAATGCCTCATAATGATGCCATATGTTTTGTTAAAGCTAATGTAGATGCCTGTGTCTGTATTATTATCATTTTTTTTTGCCAAAGTTGTTGTTTTGCTTTGCCTTCTGTGCTTTGCTCAGACTTTATACTGAATGTAAATCTCTGAACTGATAAAAACCAAAAGACAATGGACGACAAAAACGTTTCCAGATCTGCATGAACCACATATTTACAGAGACATTGTTGCTTCTGTCACTCGATGAACAACAGCATGTGTCAGTTCAGTCATATCTCACCAAATAAACCTGCACTTTAAGAATTTATGTAAAGCTTCGTCATCATTGTGTTTGGCTCCGTATGAATTCAGCTGCCGTTTAAAGAGTTTTGAGCTGTTTAATCAAAATGTCTTTTTATGCGTCAGTTTCTTTGTTGAATATCCTTTTCTTTAAGCACACGTCAGTCAAAGGCACTTTTTACAGACTTTTCTCAGTCAAAAGTCTCCTGCTGAGGTTCACAGAGTCTTGGACCGGAGTCAAACTAAAAGGAAGTGAATGCATCAATGAGCAAAAACAAGTCAAAAAGAGATCTGGATGCCTGTGAACTGGTCAACATCAATAGCTTTAAGTCAAACTGATGGAAACTGAGTGGTCTTTGTTGCATAAAAAAGACTTCCCTGTCTGTGTCTGACTCGCAGCTGAATGGAGCTCCCTTCATCACAGAGGACCCTGGGCCTGCTCCCTGCTCCCTACTCCCTTGTCCTACTCACTTCCACTTGAAGAGCGGCCATATTAAGGGCCATCAGAAACTCATTAGTGTCGAGGGCGAGTGGTGTATTAGACCCTCTCTGGAGTCTCCACACTCCAGACAAAGTAAGTTCAGTTTGTTGTGCAGCATTAAAATCTAAAACTAGTAATACTATCACACAGGTTTTCATGTAGTAAAGAATAGTTTAAAGATCTGCTCTGGGAAAAGTCCAGACCTGCAAGATTAAATTAAATAATGTTTTTGTTTCCATGCATATTTTATCTTCTAATATTCCAACTTAATTCAGAGAAAATGGATTAGTCTCCAGTGGCAATTGGTGTGTAACCAAAATTTTACTCAGACACTGCTCTCTTCTCTTCTCCTCTATTCCTCGCTCACACCGTAACTTACTCCGTGCGCCATCTTTAGTGCTGTTCCAAAGCACTAAAGATGTTGTTTTCTTTCCAACTCTTTATAGAACAATTTGCTCATTTCACACTTATATTTGTACATTTCGCATTGTAAAATAAGGTATAACATACTGCAAAAAAGTCTTCTTAATGTTGCTCCGAGGAGTGAAGAGGGGAGCTGCAGGAAGCTTCTGAGAGGAGGCATAAGTGAGGATAAACCAGAGCTTCCAATGTGGAGGTCAAAGGAAAAAACCTCACCCACTCCACTCGCTGTCGGACGAGACACAAGAATCTCATGTTTCTCTAATGAAGAACCTCAGCAGAAACTGGACAAGTTCATCTTTGACTGTTTTCATGATGTTTGTGAACCGTATCTTTGAATAAATTAAGAGAAAGAACGCCGTTGATAAATACATGGTTATTTAAAATCTAACAAATATTCTTGACAAACATTTAGATCACACTAAATTTGTGAATTCTGAAGTTTATTTGAGAGAGCAGATCCAGTGTAAATGTGATTCTCTCCTCTTTGTGATTGCTCTGTGGACGGGACTGAGACTCGAGGAGAGGAGTGAAGCATGTTCAGAGCATCTCTCCTCGCGCTGATGGAAACAAGAACTCTTTATAAATGTGGCTACACCCCAAACAAAAGCAGTGGAAGCTCTAATAAGATACTCACCCTCGACAGTCACTGGTTTATGTGTGAAATATCAAAAATAAATGAATAAACTCGGCAATACGCACTAAAAAGACTGAGAAGTTGCACTGAAATTCATTGTGGACCGACACGTATAGAGAAAGTATTATAGTAAACCATAACTCTTAGTCTCAGTGAAGCAAACAGACAGCCTCAGTTCAGACACAAAGCTGTGGGACAGTGTTGGTCCACAGCTGTAGAGCCTCACAGTCGCTCTCTGTGTGGAGCAGCTGACCGGCCCGTCTCCACCTGGGACCGACTCCACACGGACACAATAATAACACAACACCATCCGCTACAGAGAGGAACAGAAATGGACCAATGGATCAGGGCGAAGTCTGGATCCGAGAGTCTGGATCTTATTCTTAGCGTGACCAGAACACACATCGATGAATGAAAAGAGGGAACGGAAAAAAGGAGGGAAGTACTTTTGAATTCCGACCTGACCTTTACAGAACAAAGACACTTGAAGACATTTAGCCTGTAGTTTTGGATCTTGCGGACACATTCCTCACAGCCCACACTCACAAAAAAGAACAAGAACATCAAAATATCACACGGGCAATGACTCCGTTGGTTCTTAGCAACACAACACTGACTTTTAAACTTTAACATCTGGTTAAAGGCCAGTACATATGCCACAAGAACAGTTCTCTCTTCGCTTTGGGAGTTCTCGTAGCTTGTTTTTGACACATCATCTGGGCAGAACATTTTTCTTGTGGGTGTCAGAGAACTATCGTTTGTTTGGAAATTTAAAGTGCGTGTCGTTAATGCGGAAAAGCAAGGAGTTTCTGGTCAAGTATGAAATGTTTTTGAGAGAAAAACACAGATTATCTCTTCATCGTGGCTCCTTTTAGTGAGTGGGATTTATTAGGAGCAGGTGAACATTTAGTCTCAAAGTTGATGAGTTAGAAACAGGAAAAATGAAAGGATTTGAGTGAGTTTAACAAGGACTGGGTCAGAACATCTCCAAAACCTGAGTCTTGTGGGTGTTCCTGGTCTGTAGAGGTCAGGATCTATCAAAAAGAAGGAACAGAGGTGAAGTGAGACGGGGTCAGGGGTCATTAATTAGGCTACTGTTGCTCAAATCACTGAAGAAATTAAAGCTGGTCCTGGTAGAAATGTGTCAGAATACACAGTGCATCAGTTTGTTGTGTTTGGGACCAGTCAAGGTGACCTCTGACCCCAACAACGAGCATCAGAACTGGACCAGAGCAATGGAAGACGGTGTCCTGGTCTGAGTTTGAGGAGCATCTGTGGGACGTGTTGGACAAACAAATGAATCAGTCAATGTTCATTCTTCTGCAGCAGAAGAAAAACACTGCTTTATTCGCTCATGTGTCCACAGTGGAGTCAGGGGCCCCTCACTGTCTCTGTCCTGTTCATATTGTTTCTACAGTGAGTTCCTATTGGACAGTGTAAAGGGGCAGGGCTTTGTTTACTGTACTTTTTTAACCCGGTCAGATTCAGCCTTCGTCCCAGACCCTGTTTAACCTCGAGTCTGTTCGTCTAAAACGTTCACAAACGTCGCCATTGTCCCGGAAGAATGGAGCGTCAGAGAAAGAGCGGCGTCTCGTAAAGACAAACACTCAGATGCCAATCCAACGCCACGTCTCCCAGACGAGAGACAAGAGACTAGGGACTGGAGACAGGGGGCGAGAGACAAGAGACTGGGGACTAGAGACAGGGGGCGAGAGACAAGAGACTGGGGACTAGGGACTGGAGACAGGGGGCGAGAGACAAGAGACTGGGGACTAGGGACTGGAGACAGGGGGCGAGAGACAAGAGACTGGGGACTAGGGACTGGAGACAGGGGGCGAGAGACAAGAGACAGGGGACTAGAGACAGGGGGCGAGAGACGAGAGACAAGAGACTAGAGACGAGACAAGGGGCGAGAGACAAGAGACTAGGGACTAGAGACAGGGGGCGAGAGACGAGAGACAAGAGACTAGAGACGAGACAAGGGGCGAGAGACTAGACAGTATGGACTAGAGACAGGGGGCGAGAGACAAGAGACAAGAGACTAGAGATGAGACAAGGGGCGAGAGACAAGAGACTAGGGACTAGAGACAGGGGGCGAGAGACGAGAGACAAGGGACAAGAGACGAGAGACTAGAGACAGGGGGCGAGAGACGAGAGACGAGAGACAAGAGACGAGACAAGGGGCGAGAGACTAGACAGTAGGGACTAGAGACAGGGGACTGGAGACAAGAGACTAGAGATAAGAGACTAGAGATAAGACAAGGGGCGAGAGACTAGAGACTAGAGACTAGAGACAAGGGACTAGAGATAAGAGACTAGAGATAAGACAAGGGGCGAGAGACTAGAGACTAGAGACTAGAGACAAGGGACTAGAGATAAGAGACTAGAGATAAGACAAGGGGCGAGAGACTAGAGACTAGAGACTAGAGACTAGAGACTAGAGACAAGAGACTAGAGATAAGAGACTAGAGATAAGACAAGGGGCGAGAGACTAGAGACTAGAGACTAGAGACTAGAGACAAGAGACTAGAGATAAGAGACTAGAGATAAGACAAGGGGCGAGAGACTAGAGACTAGAGACTAGAGACTAGAGACTAGAGACAAGAGACTAGAGATAAGAGACTAGAGATAAGACAAGGGGCGAGAGACTAGAGACTAGAGACTAGAGACTAGAGACAAGGGACTAGAGACAAGAGACTAGAGACAAGAGACAAGGGACTAGAGACAAGAGACTAGAGACGAGAGACGAGAGACTAGAGACGACACTGAGCATGTCGAGTGGTCCTCTGAGCTGTCAATAAACTCTGGAACAATTCTAGTAGTCCAAGTCTAGAGCAGGACTAAATCAACTAAACCAGGACGAACAAGTTCTAAACCAGGACTAAACCAAGACTAAACCAGGACTAAATCAGGACTAAACCAGGACTGAATAAGGACTAAATCAGGACTAAACCAGGACTAAACCACGTCTAAACCAGGACTAAACCAGGACTGAATAAGGACTAAACCAGGACTAAACCAGGACTGAATAAGGACTAAATCAGGACTAAACCAGGACTAAACCACGTCTAAACCAGGACTAAACCAGGACTGAATAAGGACTAAACCAGGACTAAACCAGGACTGAATAAGGACTAAATCAGGACTAAACCAGGACTAGACCACGTCTAAACCAGGACTACACCAGATCTAATCTAGGACTAAACCAGGACTGAATAAGGACTAAATCAGGACTAAACCAGGACTAAACCACATCTACATCAGGACTAATCCAGGTCTAAATCAGATCTAATCTAGGACTAAACCAGGACTAAAGCAGGTCTAACCCAGATCTAATCCAGGACCAAACCAGTTTTAAACCAGGACTAAACCAGGTCTAAACCAGGTCTAATCCAGGACTAAACCAGGACAAAACCAGGACGATACCTGGACTAAACCAAGTCTAAACAAGGACTAAACCTGGACTAAACCAGGACTAATCCAGGACTAAACCAGAACGAAACCAGGACTAAACCAAGTCTAAAGATGGACTAAACCTGGACTAAACCAGGGCAAAACCAGTACGATACCAGGACTAAACCAAGTCTAAAGAAGGACTAAACCTGGACTAAACCAGGTCTAAAGCAGGTCTAAACCAGGTCTAAACCAGGTCTATAAAGCTCATGTTCAATGACAGCTTGTGAGGAGCATTAAACACATAGAGCTGTACAGAGTAGGTCTGGGACAGAGGCCGTTGTCCTGCTTGAGGAGGGGGTAGTGAAGGGGGGCGGGGTCACACTGGGTCTTTGTGGCTCTGGGACAAAGACAGACTGTCAGACTGGACTTGGCTGGACTCAGACCGGGTTGGACCGCCGCCGCTGACGGACGCGACATGAAGCGCTGGCTCACGCTGCTGCTGCTGCTCGGGACGCTCCACACAGGTGAGGGGCCGCCAGGGGTGAGGGGTCGCCAGGGGTGAGGGGTCGCCAGGGCTGAGGGGCAGGGGCGAGGGGGCAGACGGGACAGGACCGGAGAGAGGACAGAGGGACAGATAAAGTTGGGAGTGTATTGATCTGTTTGCTGTCCTACACTTCTGCCCATTTTGTTACTGAATGACCTCACTATGTAACAGGAAGTAAGACTAAACACGTAGTCAGTGGTTTCTTATGTACTGATAAGTACAATATTGAGACAAAACTGATCATTTCATTCTTCGGTTTATTGAGCCTCAGAGGCGTTCGTTCATGTTTTAAATGACCCCAGTCTCAGTTCTGTTTTAGCGGTGGATATTTTGGTGAAGAATAATTTTTGTCAACGTATTTTTGCATCCGAAACGAAAACAAAATAAAAAGTAATTAAAGAGAATGAAAACTCTGATTAAATGTATCGATCAAAAAGAAAAGGAGACGGGACGAGTTTAGAAGAGAGCCAATCAGACTCAGTTTTTGAGCGTCGCTGAAGTGATGTCAGACATGAATATTTGTTAGAAAAGTTTGTAAAAATGTAATTGCACATTCAGAACTCAATACCAGCCATAACAGGTTCATTCAGGTAGAAATAAAATGCATCACCCTTTATATTTTACTGACTAAATCTTATGATATTTAGTCAACTAAAACTAGACTAAAAAACTAATACGGATTAGACTAAACTATGACTTGAACTAAACTGTATTTTAGTCAAAAGACTAAGACTAAAACTAAACTGTATTTTAGTCAAAAGACTAAGACTAAAACTAAGTTAAAAGTTGCTGTGAGAATTAACACTCTGTTTTAGTTCTGGAGCAGGGATTCATGAGAGAAGGCAGACTCGACTCCTAAAGAGGCACTTTTAAGTTTTCACAGGATGGTCCTGACATGAGGGCCCTGCTGTTTATTATAGAGGATTATAATAGATGAGAACCTCTATTCACAAACAGAAAACCTTGGACAAAAAGGATCGCTCCCATTGGTCGACACTTGTCACATGACGTTCCAGGAAGTTTAATAGCTGCAGATAAAGTGTATTTTCAGCTGAATATGTCTTTTAACAGAGAAACAGCTGAAAAAAGAAAAGCATCAACAGAGAAAAGGGAGGCAACGTAAAACACAGATAAATACTGTCAATTCAATCACGTAATGTTTAACGAGGAGGAGATAATTGTCGTCCTGACGCTGAAGCTAATGCTAAGCTAACGCTAAACTCTAAACTTCAGTTTGGTCAAATGGATTAGTAAGGTATAAACAGGCTGTGAACAGTCAGAAAAAGTGCTTTAAGTTTGTTTTTTGCCTCCATTCATGTTTCTTCTTTCCTCGTTCAGGTTTCGGCCTGCGCTGTTACAAATGCTCGGACTACACCGGCCGCTGTCAGAACGTCCAGGAGTGCACCTACGAGGACTCCTGCATCTCCATCAGCGAGAGAGGTCACACATACATCACTTTTAATCACAACTCTCTACTGTTATCTGGCACAGTTTAGTTTTACATTTGTCTAAACCATCGGGCTCCTGTGAAGCACTTGAGATTCTCCTCTGTAAACCTGTTATACATTAGTGGTAGTGTATGTTTCTCTTTACTGTTCTCTGTGTCGTCAGGAGGGAAAACCATCCGACAGTGCATCCGTTACACAGACTGTGACAACTCGCGGCTGCAGCAGATGTTCCCGGCCATCTCCGGCTTCACGTACCGATGCTGCAGCAGTAACCTGTGCAACTCCGGCTTCACCGTCACCACGGCGACCCCCGTCTTCGTCCTGATTGGCTCGTTGCTCGCCGTGTGGTGGAGCTGCCTTTAGTGCAATTTTTTCTTTTTTTTTACTAACCCTAGATTCTCAGGTTCAAAGGTCATTGTGTCAGGTTCGAGTTCATATTGTACAAGCTTAACAATAAATATGTGGGAAAAAAACTGTTTTGTTTTTTATTATACTGAAAAATAAAATCATAAGCGACGATAACACACACTTTTAGCCCCTTTATAGTTTGAGCAGGACATGCCAGGTCTGACGTGAACATCTAAATGGTCTCGTGCAGTCCACATCAATCAAACTTTATTCATAAAGCACTTTTCATACAGCTACATGCAACAAAATGTATGTTTGTTGCTTACTTTGTTCAACTTGAAACGACAGTATTGAAAACAAGGGTGGTTTTGTTTCACTTTATTTCACACACTATTTCTCAGCTCCTGCAGTGTGTCAGCAGAGAGAACGTACTTCTGAGCTAATACCTTCACGCTTTCAACTCAAGTATTATCAGAACAGAATCCTGAATAATTAATGGATGCCCGTTAATTTCAGTGGAAGTTGGTCATTGGCAAAAAGCTTTTCAACTTCTTTTATTTCTGTGCTACGCAGCCGTTTGTACTTGCACGTGTTGTTTTACTTGCTGCCACTTTCCACAAGTTCTCGCAGATCCAAAATGATCACAGGACCCTGCAAAAGAGTAGCTGACACGAAGAACTGCATTTGCTTTTGTTTTCCTTTTTCCCTGCTCTATTTATGATGAAAACATATTAAAATATATGTGTAAATATTCATACTTGTCTGCTGATGCTTGCATGACTATTTATAATGAATTGTATAATGTATAATATAAATCTATAAAAGTAATAACATCTTTCACTTCATAACTGAATATCTAAGTCTTAGTTCATAAGTATAGTTTAGTATTTACCTCACAAACACACAGGAACCTGCTCACTGATGTAAATTTGTTTTAATAAAAAAGTACACCGCAATTTTACAACATAAATAAATTCATTTAAAGCAGTAATCACAACCCATAGCAGCCACAGACGCATCACAAAACTGTAGACCACAAAAAGAGAGCAAAACACGGACGGCGAACCATCAATTGTTGTTAAAAGCCAAGTAGGTTTATGTTTAAAAGTCTTTTGAAGCAGTACCAAAGCCCAAAAGTAAAAAAAAACCACATTCAGTAGCAGCATAACCTTATTTCCCTCTGAATAGTGTAAACAAATGTAAAACCTATTAATACCTCAGTGTTTAAAATACACAAATCCCTATTTTTGAAAAGTATAAAAGTAAAAAGACAGTTACAGGTCGTTATCTTCTGTTGCTTTAGCATTAGCTTTAGCCCCAGGAAGCTGTTAAAAGACCATCTCAAAGAACTTTTTAGCTAGGTTGAAAAATATTTAAGCTAAATTAAAAAAAAACGAGTCCTTTTACTTAATTAGTGCGGTAAAAAGAGAAAATGCCTCATGTTTGAGCTTGGGTTTTTGTTTCATCTCTCTGTGATATTCATGAATCATAAATGGTCTGTTTGGTCTGCTTTTATTGTTAATAGCAATGTGTATTTTGCTTTAATGTAGATTTCACGGCTTTAGCGGTGCATATGTTAATCTCGTAAGGCAGATTTGAGTGGTTTTAGCACAGGTCCTAAAACCACTTGTGTATAACTCTGGCTTCTTCTGGGGTTAAAACTCCAGCCTAATCCAAAGTCACTTGTAGCTTTTAGCCTTTAGCTGCTGTAGCTTATTGCTAATTTCCTCTACGCTCTCACTGACTGCACACACAAAATCAGCCAGTTTCAATTCGCCATAGTTATCTTATTTATGCTGGATTTGCCATTTTTGGTGCGTAATGCCTTTTATCAAATGTAAATGTGTTTTGATTAGCCCAGCTCCCCATTAAAAACCATAACTAGTGATATGTCATTAAAAAAAGACTGATTAATACTTGGCTATGCTGTATAAATGATGTTTATGTACATTTATTTGTGATTAACTAACCATAAGTTGTAAAAACTTTCTGTGATTTATTAAAAGGCAGTTGTTGCTGTTAATTTAGTTTGTCGTGGTTGAAAGGAGCTCGAGTATTCGTCCCTGATACAGTCCAATACTCTTCTTTTACTCATTTTTAAATATAAATACGCCACTGATGAGACGACTAAAACGTAGGTGGCGCCGCTGAGCCGTCGCTAAGACTCCTCGGCGGTGACCGGTGCCAAGGCAACCCTCATTCGCTGAAAAGAGATGGCGTCGAAGGCCTCGTCTCTGTGCATCATCCCACCGAAAACCAGCGGCTAGAATCAGAAAACGACAGGTGTTAACTGTTTTAAAACTACACTCTTTACCCCAGAACGTGGAACCTAAAATTGTTAAAATTCATTTATTAATTTTTAAGTCATTTTTTTCCGCTAAGTTCGATTAGGATTCACGTGACTGGAGCCTATCCCAGCAGCTCTGGGCCGTACACTCTGGACAATGGACAGTTAGTCTCAGGACTGACATTCAGAGACAAACAACCATTCACTTTTACATTCACTTTTACATTTCACTAAAGGGAATTTGGATTGTTCACAGTAACACAAGGGGACATGCAGAATCCTCAAACCAAAAGACGGCTACTGATCTAACCCACAACCTTCCTTCTGAGCTGACCATTCTACCATTAGCACCCCATTATTGTTAAAATAATAGTCTAAAATAAGAAAAATAATAGGTTTCTTGGCGCAAAACAAGGGTACTAACCTCAATTCTAAGGACAAACATGGAGACGAACAAAACGGAGCTGAAGTCACGGCTGCTGATGTGTATTGAGAGTTTGTGTATCGACCGTAACAGCGACAACAACCGCAGCAGCTGCTTTTATACATTTGCCTTGCTTCTATTAAAACTAATCATACCATTACATCATTGGCTGAAAACACACAGTGGTTCACATTTCATTTTAACTTTATTAATCCCCAAGAGGAAGTTCAGTTGTTGTTGGTTCTTAATTCTAAGTCACCGTCTGTCCACAAAAATCAATCACTTTACTCTAAGTAAATAAAACCATTCTTCCCACTTAAATCCTTTCTTAGAACTTTAAATATGTGGTGCATAGAATAAAAATCCCCAGCTGCACCTGATTGTGTATCTAATCATTTTCAATTTTAATAGCTAAGTATCTGATTCTATATTATTTACACAATCTTTAGTTTTGCCTGTCAGTTTATAATTAGACTAAAACAGAACTGAAATAAAAGTCTTACCTTTTGTGTGGATGGTGTTGCTATGGAGATGCCCATCCCAGAACCAGGAAGCACCGACAAAACTTTGTACTGAGGACAAATGAGGAACGAGTTTGTTCAACGTGAATAATACACAAATTAATTATAACAAATAAACAAACAGAATAAATCAAACATACTCCGTCTACCTTCTGAACTTCAGTAATTTCACTCAGTTTGATGACTTTGTTCCTTTTGGACGGTCCGGACCGAGAAGTGGAGACCTCGAAACACAGGTAACTGAAACACACAGGGGTAGAAAATGTAATGTGAATGTAATATTGGTAGAATAAGGTAATAAAGAGGTAAGATTTGATTGTACTTAAAGCCAGTGATTTATTGAAGTCCCACTCACTTCTCTGTGATGAAGAGGACTCCGTTGCGGATGTAGTCTGCTGGTGTTTTCTTGTCCCGGTTGATGAGGCAGCAGCGCCAGCCGTTCTCACAAACTGACGACAAAACAGGATGAAGTATTTAACTTTGAATGTATTTTTAGTAATGAGAAACGCTGAAAAACTGTGAATAATGGGTAAAGCTTCTCCTGCAGGTCCGTCCTCACCTGTCAGGGGTTGCTCCGTCTCAGGAAGGTGGAAGACTTCGTGGAAAGGGCCTCTCTTGGTGCTGTAGGTGCGTCCGGCGTCCTCCTCGCGGGTCAGTCCCAGAGGAGCAGCCGTCCCACCACTGCTCCGACTGCTGCCAGAAGTCACCTGGACACACAGCGGCGTTAATAAAACATACGGCTGTCACGAATGGGTCAAAAACCACATCGACGTATGCCTTATTAAATTCTGAAAGCACTGTTAAAGCTTTTCATCACGGCTTGCTCCATGTTTGTTTTGTTTTGCACTAGACTGAGTTTGCACATGCTCAGTTCATCCACAGCAAACCAGGAGACGCCCGATACAGCCGCAGTATCACGGTTTAATTTGGAAGAAGAGTATCCTGGTTGATGTTTGCTGCACAAGGACAAACACAGGAGACTAAAGAAGCAGTTTTGTGTAAAATTCGATACACTACCGGGGGAAATCGGAAAGAAACGGTGATACTGTGGCCGTATTGGGTGTGTCCTGGGGGCCGATGCTTAGTTGAAGAAAGTTGATAAAACCAAACAAATCCAAACCGAGAAAATTTGGGTTCAATTATTGCATGACACTGGTTATGAACTTTCTCAACTCAGGTTTAAACCTTTAAACAAATGATTAGTGGGTGTGGTCGTGCAGTGAACAGCCAATAGGATTCAACCTGGAGAGAAAAGAGGGCGGGGCTTTTCTGCTGAGAAACAGGAAGCAACAGGAGAAAGAAAAAAGCTGGTCGTATACATGTGAGTTTTAACATTCTTAATATTTTTATCAGCTCACAGTGATAAGACCAACTAAAATACTCATGACCTTGACATATTTCATAGTCTATCATAAAATTTTAACATAATAACAAAGAAAACTGTAAAGGTTTGTGTACAGGAGAAATATTAAAAACATTAAAAAAGGAACATCTAGAGGCATCAATGCAACAAAAACCACAGGGAAATTACTAAATAAATACTGACAGCACTCTGTTTGTTTAGGTTCTAGGGACACTACAGCATGAAATCTAAAGTTATTTGTCTAGAGGAATGGAACATGTCTCTAAACTGCAGCACTGCGTCCTACCTGTTCACACTCAGAGAGCTGAGAGAGAGAAACACAGCACCATCCGTTAGTGAAGCCTGAGTTTTACAGTTTTTCAGTCACTTGTGTATGTTTCCCTGAACTGACAATCTAGTTTTTGTGCCATCATGAACGTTTTTACATCCTTTAACCATTGTTTCACTGTGTTAGGGCTCCAGCCGCTTAAAAGCTTTTTATTCAGTTTTAAACTCCTCAAAAAAAGTTTGTAAACGTCCTTTCAGTCTATCATTTGTCCTCTTCAATAATACCTGTGGGTGTTGTATTTTATATCATTGGAAAGCCTGATTATTATCACCTTTACAAAGAGGTACAACTTGTAAGGACGGTGCGTTTGTGGAATGAGCAACACAGCTAAACATGTGGGTAGCGCCCCGAATAACAACACCATATTAGATTTGGACTTGTGAATCAGACAAACAGAATAAGATAAGGTACTAAGAAGCTATTATTTTTACTCTCATATTTGATACTGCTCTGTACTGTGTGATGTGTGTGATGTGAGTGTAGCTCTGAGACTGACCCGTCTGCTCAGAGTGCTGCTGCTCCTCTCCTTCAGCTGCAGGTCTGTGGGTAAATTGGTCCAGATGATGAACGGCGTGTCGTACTTGCGCCTCAGTTTGGGGCAGCTCTTATAGATGAAGTCGATGATGAAGAACTTAATACCTGCGTACACACCTGAGGAAGAGGAGAATATCAGCGGGCCGGTATTTTGTAAAAGAGACTCTAAGGTGTTCCCTGTTTTATTTATTTCCTGTTTTCATTTATTTTATTGACTTATACACAGCAATTTGGTGAATCTGGTTGTTTTAAATGTGCTTTATAAACATGCAGTTGCTGTAAATGAGGCCTGTAAAAGTACAGCCAGTGCTCTTTTAAAACCTGACTCTGCTCCACGGAATCATCTGGACGGCTCCTGCTGAAAGCGTTTGCAAAAGGACAGGTTCTTTAAATGAAAACCTGGAGGTGATTCCACAGTTTTATCCAATCAGAGCAGAGCCAAGTTTATGTTCACAGTAAAACGATCTTCTTCAAAACTAAAACACGCTCAGACCTGTCAGTGCTGCCTCAACATTGGTCACAACAAGCAAGGTTAGTTGTTGTAGCCGTTTTTTTTATAGTGTTTGCCCCCTTCCTGATTTCTTATCATTTCTTGCACATTTGTCACACTTAAATATTTCAGATCATCAAACTAATTTAAATATTGGACAAAGATAACTCAAGTAAACACAAAATGCTGTTTTTAAGTGATAATTTTATTTCTAAAAGGAAAAAGCTATCCAAACCTAGCCCCATGTGAAAAAGTAGTTGCCCCCTAAACCTAATAACTGGTTGTGCCTGAGCAGCAATAACTACAATCAACCAGAAAAGAGAAAACAGGCCCTGAGTCTTTCACATCTCTGTGGAGCAATCTAGGGCCATCCTTCTTTGCAGAATTGTTTTAATTCAGCCACATTGAAGTGTATGAGCATTAACCTCCTTTTTAAGATCATGCCACAGCATCTCAATCAGATTCAGGTCCGGATTTTACATTTGATTTTAAATTGTTCCTCAAATGATAGACACAGTTTTTTGCAGACTGGTGAACCTTTGTCCATCTTTAGTTCTGGGAGACTTTCTAAAATGCTCCTTTATACCCAGTCATGTTACTTTTCCAGCCTTTTGTTTCCCCTGTCCCACCTTTTTGAGATGTGTTGCTGCATCAAATTCAAAAAGAGCTATTGTTTTTCTTTAAATGTATCAACACCTGATACATGTCTATTATCTTCTATTTAAGTGTCTATTTTGTTCTATTAAATCATCACATTCTGTTGTATATTAACACTTTACACAGTGTCCCAACTTTTTCTGAATTAGATTTGTTTTTTGAGATCATATGTTAGCACCACAGATTACACCTTTCAGTGCATGTTAAATATGAATTACCGATGATAAATCCCAGTAGTTTGTACGGCAGGAAACAGGACGAGATGAAGGCCAGCCACAAAGCGACGTAGAGCTTCTGCGTCAGCTCAGGTTGAACCCACATAAACAGACTGGACACACAACACAGCAATTAAACCAGAGTCAATTCAAACAAGAACCAATACACGACAGAGAAGAGGCACTCACTTCTTTATTTTCTCCAGGATGTTGGCCATTTTCCCAAAGAGATTCTTTAAAAAAAATAAAAATAAAGTGTAGACAAGTGGAGCAGGATTAGTGCTGCTCTTTACTGGGATTTGATCAAAGCTGTGTCTTACCTGAGCTTTCTGAGCCACGTCGAGAACCAACTGGAACTTTTCTGAAACAGTCAGCTCCTCTTTAGACGGTTCCTGCCAAAACAAAAAAATAAAAACCTAAAAACAGAGAAAACTGAAATATTTTTAAACGTTTGTCTGAATCAGTTTGGCTCAGTTTTTGAAACGTTTGAGCCAAAACAAATGTGTTTTTTTTTTTACAAATGTGTTGTATGTAATGTTTTGCTGCTGTCAGCTTTTTTTGTACCAGAAGAGGGCGCTGTCTGCCGTTCTGCTGCTGAGCAAATGAGCATAAGTTACTTTCCTACAAATAAATCACATTCAAAACTGTCGTGTTTTTTTAATTCTTCTTATTAGTCCCGTCTACTGTACTTTCTGCTTCTGCCATCTTTCCCTCATCCTTTACCCACTTTTGCCTCATATTAATATTTAGTGCCACTTTTTTTTGTTAAGCTAGTTGTAATGTTGTAGTAGTTTTTTACTTAATTAGATTTACTTTTGACTTTTAATCAGTTGCATCTAAGAGTACTTAACTCTGCTTTATTCTCCACCAGTTTGTGTCAGATCCCTTGAACTGTAAATGTGCAGTATTTAAACCAACCTGCTGCAGTCTAATCCGCCAAAAACACTATCCCTCGTAACCAAAATGACTTATTCATATTATGTTTACGTCTTCAGTGTCGTGCAATATTTTCTCCGTAAATATGAAATAATCTTTAATTGTTATATTTAATAAACCCCGCTAACTCTGAGTATTCTGTTTACAGTGGAGCTAAATCCAATATGGCGGACACGCATGGGTATCCTAGCAACGGGGAACACTGCCGGTCACGTGATTTCTGTCGATGACGTCGTGCGAGCTCGCTTTAAAGTCTGTGATACGTCACGCGAGCTCGCTTTAAAGTCTTTGATACGTCACGCGCACTGGACCAGTCTGTGGTCTGAGTTCAGTTTAAGAACAGAAACAGAAAGAGCTCACAACAGTTTTCTTATCGAGGAGAAACACACACACACACACTATTACCGTTTACTATTAAGCAACAGTGACAGATATTTCAGCCAGATTAATCTAAAACTATATTCAAAAACTAAAACAAACCATGGATATGTCAAATTTCAAAAGTGACCGTACGGTTGTAATAACCTCTGCAGCTCTCATGAAAATAGTCCAGATGCATTTTGACATGATCAATCCGGAGCAGTGGACCATGATATCGACTGGATCATGTGACAAAGAAACTACAGATATTCTGCTTAGTATGTGGGTTCAGTTAGTACAGAATTTGTCTACTGAAATTATAAAGGTAGTTATTCCCTGGAAGGAGGTTGTCTTAAAGTTCAACAAAAATGAGAAAGACTCTGAAAAGGCGTTGGAGACCATCTTGACTTTGCTGGAAGAATCAATAGGTAAGATCTTTGCAGAAGCCCTAAACATTCGTCCCGTGCCGATAAACTTGGACAATCTCTCACGTGAACTGACGGTGATGATAGAGAATGAGGTCTCGCATAAGGTAAACTATATTCTGTTTAATACCCCTGATGTGTCAAAGGGGCCCATTAAGATAGACTGCAGTTTGTCTAGTTTAGATGTAGGGCCGAACATGGTGGAAAAGGCCAGATGCTGCCTTACAGCCTGTTTGTTGTGTTTCCGCTGCTTGTGTAAAAAAACGAAAAGCTTCTGCTCCTTTGAGAAAAAGGTTTCCACAGAGCCGACTTCTCAAGTGGTGTCAGACAGCGCAGTGAAGAAACCTAGCATTTGTATGTGCTACTTTAATTATGCCAAACGCCAATTCAACAAAATTAAGATCAGACAGGTGTTGAAGACCCCTTCAGTTATTTTTTTGGATCCAAAGTCCATGAATATTGTAAGAATTGCTAAGGATTTGATCAACAGAGAGCCAGTCCCAACGGTCACCAGCCCATTATCAGAGACCTCCTTAAACCAGAGGATTCAGGACTTCCTCTCCAGCAATGAGATCAGTCAGTTTTCACAAAAACTTACACATCAAATGTACGAGCATCTAATAGAGTCTAAGACGGTGGAGCAGGAGACAGAATGCCCTCAGCAGCTTAACCCCCTGGTCGAGGATGAGGTGACCAGGTTTATACATCAGTTCCTGTGCTTCATGCGGGGCCCCCAAGAGGAGGAACTATCCAAATCAGACATATTCGAAATGTCTATGAGTCGGCCCGAGTCTGCTGCCTCTGAGCCTTCACCGGCCCCTGAGGATCAGTACCAGGCGTCTGTAAGTCGGCCCAAGACCACTGCCCCTAGGCCTTCAACAGCCCCCGAGGCTCAGTACCAGGTGTCTGTAAGTCGGCCCAAGACCGCTGCCCCTAGGCCTGCAACGGCCCCCGAGGATCAATTTGAGTTTTCAAACTATGATATATTCGAAATGTCTATGAGTCGGCCCGAGTCTGCTGCCCCTGAGCCTTCAAGGGTCACCAAGGTTCTGCACCAGTGGTCTATGAGAAGGCCCAAGACCGCTGCCACTGAGCCTTCAAGGGTCCCCAAGGTTCTGCACCAGTGGTCTATGAGAAGGCCCAAGACCGCTGCCCCTAGGCCTTTAAGAGCTGCTGAGGATCAGTTCAAGTTCTCAAACTATGACTTATTCGAAAAGTCTATGAGTCAGCCCAACACCGCTTCCCCTGAGCCTTTAACAGACCTCAAGGATCAGTTCAAGTTCTCAAACTATGACATATTCGAAATGTCAATGACTCGGCCCGAGTCTGCTGCCCCTGGGCCTTCACCGGCCCCCGAGGTTCAGTGCGCAGAGTCAAACTATGACACTTTTGAAATGTCAATGTCCCAACACAAAGCCTCTGTCCCGTCTGACAGCTCAGTCAGTGTGTCGGCGGAAGTGGAGGCCGTTAAAACCACACCAACATCCCCTACAGACTCATCATCCGACCTGTCCCAGAGCCAGGTCATGACTCAGTACCTGATCGCGGCTCTGTTAGTTAAAATCTTCCAGAGAAAGCCCTCGTCGGACGAGAAAGACAAAGAATATAGAGCCGTCCTCCAGCGTCTGACCCAGAAGGCCTGGGAGGAAATCGAGATCCCCGAGAGTCAGGCCAACTTCCAACAGAAGAGTCTACGCCAGGTCATCAAGGCAGTCATGAAGGACCTGCTGAAGGAGTACGGGACCCCCACCCGTGTCCTGGCCTGTGCCTTGGACCCAGAAGACGCCAGCTTTGACGCCGCTTTGTTGAAGTCCTTGAAACTTCATCTTAACATCGTCCTCGAGCGTGAACAGGAGTCAGCGGCTGCTCGCTTCTTTACCAACGCCTGGAGAGTCATCCGTAAACCTTTAATTGCGTGCTTTGAATCCTGCTTTGGAGGCACAGAAACTATCAGCGCAGCGTCCTCCTATTCCTCCCTGACCCAACCCTGCTCCATCTGCACTAGCGCCAGCTGCCTCCACCAGATCCCGCTGCAATCCACCGGATTTTACTTCACTTACTCTCCGAGAAAGTGAATCATTTTAACATTTTTTTCTTTCAAGAGGCTTCTCTGGCTCTAGCTCGATGGAGGTGAGATCTGAGACGTTAATGAGACGTAGAAAGCCCTCGGATGAGAGGTACGACACTGTTGTATCTCTGACCTGAGAGTTTTCTTCTGTTCATTAACGCCTGGATTCATCGCCATTGACTCAGATTCAGAGGAGCCTCGTGGAGAAGAGTGGAAGAGGCTTCTCTGGCTCTAGCTCGATGGAGGTGAGATCTGAGAAGTTAATGAGACGTAGAAAGCCCTGGGATGAGAGGTGCGACACTGTTGTATCTCTGACCTGAGAGTTTTCTTCTGCTCATTAACGCCTGGATTCATCGCCATTGACTCAGATTCAGAGGAGCCTCGAGGAGAAGAGCAGAAAGAGATCTACAATCATGGCCGAAATTATTGGCACCCCTGGAATTTTTCCAGAAAATGCACTGTTTCTCCTAGAAGACTATTGCAATTACAAATGTTTTGGTATACACATGTTTATTTCCTTTATGTGCATTCGATCAACACCAAAAAAACAGGAAAAAAAGACAATAGTCTTCTAGGAGAAATTGTGCATTTGCGTGACTGTAGATGAGAGAGGTTTCCGATCGGCAGCTACAACAACAATACACTGCAACTTTTATTTACATGAAGAATCTGAAAATACATGACCTACTGCAACATGAGTCTTATTATTTTATTAATTATAAATGTAGAGGCTGAAGTTTTAAGAGTTTTTTAAAGTTTATATTTCCACAAATAAACTTCACTAAACAAGGTCAGATGGATATAGAAAATGTACACACAAACATCTTATTCCTAAACAATTCTAAAGAGATGTAATACCACTGTAAAAAGAGTTAAAATGACACTAAACAGGGGTAAACATTTTAAAGGGGCCGAAATGGGGCTTAAAATAAGGGCAAAGTGGCAAAAATTTAAATTGAAATGAATTAATAAAATTACATTTGGATTTGAAAAGGTTTTAGTTGGATTTAAACTAATTTTATTTCTGTAATTGTTGTTCTGAACAAGTTTTACACAGATATGGACAAGATTTAGTTGGATTTAACAAATTTTATATTGATTTGAGCAGGTTTAATTTAGATTCGAACAGGTTTTCATTGGATTTGAACAGGTTTAAGACGGAATTCACAAAATAATGCTTGAAAATGAGGCAGAAATTAGGGAATGAGGAAATAAATGTAATCAGATTGAATTTCTCACCACTGGTTCTGAGATTTCAGGGACAATGCTCCACTGGATCCTCCAACCTCTGGCAGCAGAACATCGTGTGGGAAAAAAACAAAACAATGAACTTTCTCATCAAAGCTGGACAGTATCACCGTCTGATATGCTGCTTGTGTTCTAGTGTGAATAAAATGTGGTTTTATGAGATTTGCAAATTTGTCTTTTTTATTTACATTTTACACAATGCGCCAACTTTTTACAGGTTGAATTGTAGGCAACGTAATGTGGCATCTACATCTAAGAGGTAAACTGTTTTTTAAAATGATAGTGCATTGATCTGGACAGTGTTTTCTTTCTTGAAACTCTCCACTAAGAACTCTCAGATTGTTCCACAGTATTCAATAGTATCTTTTGTTTTCTCTACAGTTTTTAAAGCAGACTATGGGTCTTTCCCTGACGCTGCGTTCACTGTCGTCCTGTCTCCTGTAGATTCTTTTACTGTGGTGAATGTGTCTCTGCAGAGGCTCATTTTACAGTTGAACTGGAGAAATACAATAATCAGACTGGAGTAGGACCTATAGACACATGTTATTATTAATAAAGAATTAATACAAACATATGAAACTTCAAATTCACTGTTTAAGACATGATTTAAATCACTATAACGCTTTTTAGGAAACGGTCGGCTTCAGAGGAGACATCTGTCGTAGAGAAAAATAGAGAAATAAAAACATAAAACAATGTAATCTATGTGTTTTAAGGATTTTAAACCTGACAGATGCATTTTCCCCATTTCCATCCATTCACTCTTCATGTGTTTGATTTGCCATGACTTCCTGCATTTGGTCCAAAAGTCCAAACTATCAGCAAATGCACAAACTAAGTGGACCTTGGTTCAGTTTGGTCCAGACCGAGACCAAAGAGCAGCTGTTTGGTCCGAACCACGGTCCTGGAGCTTTTACACCTGAACATTTGGTTCGATACAAACGGTAAAGTCTGAAAGTCGGGACCAAACAGTGCAGCTGTGACACGGCCTTAATCCTCGCTCTGCTGGACTCACCTGGCGATGAGGTAATTTAAGGAGAGCCGGACGATGGCGAGGAACAGAAACATGGGTATGGCCCAGCCGTACCACGCTGCGTACATATAGATCTGAGGAGGGACAGACATTTATTTATAAATGTGTGAAATATGAGGGATCTTCATGCTTCAAATGTAAACAGAAGTAGACAGACTATTTAACAGACACATTTATTTATATTAATACATTTTCATTTTTACACTTGAAAATATGATAGTATAAAAATGTTGTTTGACGCTGTTTTTTTACATTTCTTATTAAAAGTGAACTCAAACAAAACAATGTCAATGTGTCAGTGTGTGGTAAAGGCATATTAAGCCTCGTTCCCTCTGGTGGGACGGTATGGGTCGGTATGGGTCGGTACAGGACGGTTTGGTTCAGGTTCAACTGAAGAGGCTTGTGTTTGCTCCAGAAGAGGGACGTCTGCTGCAGAGACAGTGATCTCATTGAACTGCCACAAAATTCATGGCTCTATTTGAGAAATAATCGTTTTTTGAATCTTAGAGTAGAGTAAATCCTGGAGGTACAGCTGCTGCAGTAAACATTTAACTGTTTCCAGTTTATTCCCATCTTTATGAACATTATATTCAAAGAGCTGCACCAATTTCCTTGAGCCGCACAAGTTGACCCTGTTTAAAAGTGTAAACAAGACCACAATATTTCCATTTGCTTCTCATTTAAGCTCGAGGCTTATCTGTTTATCTGTTTTTAGCTTCATCTTTCCAAATGGGACCCCAGGCCGTGTTTTTTCTTTTGGATACTTCGGACCCATTTTGGTGATGGAAACAAACCAAAACTGACCCGCACCGTCCCATGTTAACAAGGCTTTACTAACTTTAACAAAATAAAAGCCCTGTAGTTTATCAGTAGTGTGTATGGCTTTATTGTGATATAATGCTAAACAGAAATTGACTGAATGAAGTGGACATTGCTGCTGACAAAACAAGACTGTAAAATGTACATTAACAGTCACTTCAGGCAAAACAAAGAACAATAAACTCAAATTAGGAAAAACAAATTGATCCTGACACTTGTTTCTTGACATTCGTGGTAAATAGAAGGCTTTAGGTGGATGTTTTAAGCTTATAAACAAAATACTAGCTGATACTCACCAGAAAAGCTATGGCCGATGTGTAAATCGAATACCAACTGGACAAAGCTGAAAGGTTTCTTTTGAAGTTGGACACAGGCCTGAATCCTCTTTCTACAAAACAAAAAAAGAAATGTGTTAAAAAGATAAATAAACAATAGATACATAATAAATGTTAAAGTATTATTATATTATTGAAGTGAAGTAACTCACTGAGCCGTCTCATGTTCTCCGTCAGCCTGAAGAAAAAAAACAAGGATTTATATCAGAGGGATTTACTGTGTTTAATGCAAACCGAGTAACTTTGGGTTCGTCTGTTGCACAAAAACTTTATCAACTTAAACATGGTCACAGGCAAAAACTGGAAAAATAAAAAAGGTGGTAATTTTAACTGGCTCACACTGAGGACAAGACCACTTTATGGCCTCAGGTAAATTGTTTTAACATTATCACGTCAAATAAAGGAAAAAAAATGCACAAAAATATGAAAAGAATGAATTAAAGGCTATTTTTTTCAATAAATCTTAGGTGTGGCCATAATTCAATAATATTGTGGCAGTAATTAAAAAACAATTCAATATAGAAAAAGCTTTCATCATGTAATTAATGTCCTGTTTAGTAAAGTATCCTAAAAGATGAGGCAAAAAAACCCCAAAGGATTAGTTCTGATGCAGCGTCAGATCAGTGTGACTTTGCTCACAGCTGATTGGTCCAGTTTGGTTTTGCGGACTCTAAACCAGAACAAAACCTGTTCCGGAGCCGGTTAGAGTCGGTCAACCACCTTCAGGAGCCAGAAAACTCAAAACTAAACCTGAACTTATCTGGATCAAAACATAAACCGGTCTCTGTTAAAATAAAACATGTACAAACCTGGCTTTAATGCTGCCAATGTGCTTTATGATGAAATGGTATCAGTCACTTTATTAAGGAGCAGTTTAATATCCACACAACTGTAGTAGAAGCATGAATTGTTTGTTTTCTAAATGTCTGTTCTATTTATTTTAACAGTTTTATTTATATTTGAAAGATAATATTTTGTTTGTGTTTTGTCAAAGTGTATTTTTCATTTCTTAAAGCTCATTCTTTCATTTGTACCCGTGTTACTGCCTTTAACGCTGTGGAGTAACATTAATATCTCAGACGCTGCTGTAACCTTTTGGCACTGAGCGGCTCGTCCGTCTCCACCGTCGTCTCCTCGGGCTGAAACCGGAAGTCCTCGATGTAAACTCCAAACCGGTCGTAAAGCCATTTCAGAAAACTGCTGTAGAGAGACTCCTTCTGTTTTTCTGAAAAGACCATCCAATAGTTATCATAGTTTTACATCAGGATTCGAACACATTATAAAAAGTACGGTTGAAGCAGAGTAAGAAAGGTCGTGGAGCTCACCTGTAACGGCAGCCGCAGGTGTCAGAGGGGGCGGGGCTTTCCGAGAGTGAGACGGCGAGTCGTCGGGTCTGACAAACAACAGAAATAAGTCAAAAAATAATGGACCGATGACCAGGATTTAATATAAAACAGTCAATAGGTTTGGAAAATATTAAAAAATATGACTGAATGAGAGAGTAAGGTCAGTGTTATTAAAGGAGTATTAAATTTGGAGGTTTTTTCTGTCTTTCTGTGGAATTTTGGCTCTTGGTTATTGGTATGCCAAATAAGAAAATGAGATTAATATTTAGACTTGTTTGAGGAAGAAAAGTATCCAGAAAGTCTTTAGTAAGAGCAGTACTAGACTGCTTTGCCTTTACAGTTATTATACACCACTCAGACATAACATTATGAGCACCTGTCTAATATTGTGTTGGTCCCTTTTGGTCAACTTTGAGACAAAATGTTCACCTGCTGCTGATATATCCCACTCACTAAAAGGAGCCAGAATGAAGGTCAGTGTCAGAATGTTATGTCGGACTAGTATTTTGTTTTATTTCTACGCTTATACCTAAAGCCTTTGGAGCCACTTCTTTCATTTCCAAAAATTGAGTTGAACAATGATTTAATTCAAAGGGAAACTAACACATAGCTCTAGTATTTATATGATTTGATTCAGTTTTATTACCGTCAAAGGTTTTAACACTTACTTTGATTTGAGGGCTTCGTTGACCTTTTGCTCGAGTTCGATGCGTTTGCTGCGTTCCCGCTCCAGATCCTGTTTCAGCGCCTCTACGTTGGTTTCTTCACGAAGTTTCCTCAGCTCCTCCTCTGAAAGTCACATGACCAGAGTGAAAAAAAAAAAGTCAGTCCTCAGTGTAAAAGTTTTGTGTTCAGAGCCTCATTTCCACAGGACAGAGAGGCTGCGTCAAATATAAAATTAACTTATTAATTTTCTTCGGATTATTCCTTTGTGTTGGACTCACGGAGGAAGTGTTTCTCTAAAAGAGCGATTTCCAGGAGCCCTTTGACCTCGTTCAGGTCTGTTCTGGGGTCGTCCTGCAGAGCTGTAGAAAAAGACACAGGACCAGCCTTCGAAACGGAAAAGAGAAATCACAGTCACACAAATCATCATCAAAACTCATCATTACAGAGAAATGTTTTACGATTCACAATCTTCAATGTTGTTTTTATTGCATGTTCCTATTAGGTTTCTGTATTAGACATTATTCAACCTTTTCTGACAAAGCTCCATAAAAGCTCACACTGAAACAGTGTTGTTTCTCTCTAATCCGCTTAAATGGGACACAGGCTGACAGAAAGTTCCTAAATCCATTTGGTTAAATCCATGTGAAACTACAGGGGCCCTTCTCCTGAATGGCCATGTGTGATATTTTAGTATTTAGGTGGATGCATCGAATCAAAATCAGGGCTCCAACAATATCAAATAAGAAGATCCAAGAAAATCAGTACATTGGCCGACCCATTTGCCCCTGGTCCATTACCTGAGCCTCACTGAACGCCTCCACCTCCCCGTCTCCGTCCCGCAGCTCCTCTGTGTCTCTGACGGGACAGTGCGGCTTCAACGTGACGACGTCCTCGGCGCATTCTGTGTCAGACGTGTACGGGGAGTCGACCAAATCCGGGAACTCCTCCCGTCTCTGGCCCCTGAAGCGGATCTTGTCCAGGCGCCTCAACATATTGTGTCCGTTACCGCGGCAACGGCCTCTACCTCAACATGGCCGACGACATGGAGGCTGCGGAAAAGAAGGAGGAAAAACAGGAGATTACGTTACATAAAGTTTAACAATGAATTTTCCCAGTTCAGTGGTTTTTCAGCAAATTACAGACATTTACAGACATTATCAAATTAATGTTATTAATTACAAAATGTCTGAAATCCACTCTGTATTTTCAAATCCGTTATTGTCTTTAGGAGCCGCCTCAGCTTTTTCCAGGGTCCCAACAGTTTGTAATCATTGTTAAGTTAATATAAGATAAAATATTGAAATAAAACAGAACTTGGAGCCAATGCCTAATGTGAAAAGCAATTGATGTTTCGGTATTGACTTTAGTTTTTACTTATTTATGACTTTATTTTTACTTACGTCTCTATTATGACAGCGTTTCCCACCATAATATAATTAAAGCTGCCATACTCTCCACAAGAGCCACAAATATTCTTTAACGTTCACATCACACATTCATATTTTAGAGTCTGCTGCACTGACATCAACCCGAGTCTGTTCTGCGAGAGGATACAGTTTCGTTTGACACCAACCACGAGGTTATTCTCCAAGTCTAGGCACGTCGGCAAAAGTCGTAGTCCGTACATCATCTCTACAAATAAAAACAGTGCTGTCTCGTCTTGTTTCTTCACAGTGACACGAGCAGTGGGCACAAGCAGAGACAGGCAGCTGCAGCTTTAAACTGATACACTTCCAGATTAACTCGCTGTTTAATGATACTATCCTTATCCGTTCATTACTCAATCACAAAGCTGTCACACGTCTCAAACGAACAGTAACAACGGCCTCAGATCACCCTCTCTATTCACACGTCACGCTGCTGCCATCAGGTCGGAGGTACAGGACGCTAACTGCTGTATTAAACACACCATGACTCTGTGACAATACATATGTGCAAGTATTATTTATGTATGGTGTGTGTTCTTTGTTTAGGTTGGTGTTTTTTCTTGTGTATGTTGTGTGCTATGTTGTGACAGACTGTGGAAACAAATTTCCCTATGGGACAATAAAAAGGCTATCTATTTTATTGTTTGTTTATGAGCAGACATCTATTTCTTCTTAAAGCTTAAAATATTATCAGACTTCCTAGCGGCTTATTTGAATACATCTACGAGTAATCAATACAAATACTGTGGATTACACTACGTCTGTGATATAAACACAGAACAGAGCAAATGTATGGACTTTTTTTATGCTTATTGCATCTCAACATAAACAGTTTTAGGCCTTCGTCATCAACACCCGCCACAGACTGACTGTAAGTCTGTGGGAAACACTGGACTAGAAGCTATACCCAGTACGTATCAAGCTGTATCTGTCGGTTACTTTATAAATAACCATTTGCGTAATGGTGACGTGGAATTTATGTTATGCAATGTTATACTAATCTGGCAGATCTCAGTTAAACAGTCTGTAAAGAGGAAGCACTGGCCCCAAAACCATCTGTGTATGACTTTAGCTCCTCCATGTGGTGTTATTTGTTCTGTACAAGTACAACTTTAGCTGCTGTAGCCTAAATGCTTGTTTAAATACAGCAGCTAAATATTCACTCACTCATTAATGTTCTCTACCCACTCACTGACAGCACACACATACTCAGTCTGTTGTTATTTGTTGGCTAACTAAACACTTACATTAAAAATAAACTGCGGTCTGACTAACAAACACATAAATAAAACATGTTATTTTACAAACACTAAAGGGGAGAGGCCAGTTTTTGTTATCTCCATTTTTCTGCTTTTGTTGACATTGATGTTTAATGAGCAGGTCCTTTGTCAAACGTACACAGGAGTGTTTAGTCTGAACAGGAACTAAACAAACTGGTTTCTGTCCATTCCTGAATCCCTCTGTATCCTTCGTTTACATTTATTTCACAGGAACAGATTTAAAGCAGCAGTCATCTAACAATCAGACCTGACTCAGTTACAGCCGGTTAATGTTAAAGAAAAACATGCAGAACACCAACGGCATATTTACACAGGGAGGGGGCTTTCAGGATAATGAAGAGGTCAGTGATTACAAGTGAGTCACAGGACTGTCTATTACTTTTTATTATTCTCTGAACTAAAAATGAAATAAAGCTTCCTCTCAATGAATGACGCCAAAGCAGAATAAAAGACACGGCACACTACACATTTATCTGGTTATCACTTAATCACAAATAAATAAAGTAATTACTCATTTATAGATAAAAAACTATTCATAAATAAAAATCACAAACCATTCATTTGGGAAGAATTGGGGTAACTGACTATCGTTACATTTTTTTTAAGGAATTGTCTAAATAATTTGATAGGATTGTTTGAGTTTTAGATTTTGAAAAAGAAAACTACAAATTTTTCTTAATTAAAGTCAAATCAAATTTTTTGGACAGGAAGATCTTGTTAAACATGTTGGCTACTTTTGTTTATAAATGCTTAATGTCAAGCCCTGAATAGCTATTAGTATAATTCTGAAAAGACAATGCATTTATTTATACATAAAGTCTATGCAGCTCACTACAACCAGTAATTAAAAGGATAGTTCAGTATTAGTTCAGTATTTCATAAATGTGTTTCTGTAAGATTGAAGTAAGGATACTTTTGGAGGTAATTTGTTCCCTGCCATAGCTAGTTACCTGCACACTCCCAGTTAGGAGAAGCAGACAGGAGCAACACCACAGAGACTAAACTTCATTCTGCTTTAAATAGACACTCACTCATTCTTCTCAATTCTCGACAATTGTGAAAAAAAAATTATACAAAATATATGAATTAGAAAAGGCTGCAGAAGTAGCAGCAGGATGTATTTTAAATGTATTTACTTAAGCTATCTGTTTACTTGTATTAACTTCAACCAACCGATACACTGAATGCAGTTAACTTTTGACAGCTGTAAAAAGAGATACAATCAAATCAGAAGTTGTTGAAAATCCTTAGATAAAAGCCAAAAGCAGTGGACAAGTCTGGTTCAATCTGAAGGACAAAGCTACACCTGAGCCACAACAAGAAGACAGCTTTCTCACCGTGAATCGAAGAAACCAACTTTCCCTCCTCGTTTTAAGCCTTAAACCCACTCCAAACCGGGTCAAAAAGCACCGGACTCCCCTTGAAACCGCTCCAGAGCAGACTGTATCCCCGGTCAGCACACTTACAACGTAAATCCCAGGACTTTTGGCTTAAAATCGAGCTGCTTTCTGCCTGTACCTGATAAAATCTGAGCTGTGGGCGTGGTAAATCCGGAAGTGACGCCATCACGCACTGACGCTCTTAAAGGAAACGGCAAGGCGGGAAGGCCGAAACGTTTTTTTTTCTATTTTTAGAAGAGTTTGCTTAGTTTCACAGACAGGTGCGGTTATTATCTTAAAACTAAAAGTGCAGAGCGTCTGTTGAGTAAAATATTAACCGGTTTAAAAGCTGCAAGTGTGCATTTGGAGGCGGAAATGGTCTCCACCGTTGAAAACCCAGACGTCAAACAGGTAAACAACAGGTAACACTGGCAGGGCAAGTGACTAAAGAGTTTTAGTTTTGTTGTTTTTTTTAAACCAAAGCATAAATTAGACTTACTTTTAGTCACTTGCACTCGTAACGTCAAGCTAGCATCATGTAGCACTGTTGTATCTTGGCTGTAACTAAGCTTTATAATAGTGTAGTGCAGTATTTTGTAAAGAGGCAGTAGGTCATTGTCAGTACACTTCTGTTAAGTTCATTATAACAACTAACAAGGCTTCTGCAACTTCACAACTGCTATCGCTGCAATTGTGTGTTACATCCAAGCTATTTACACATATTCTTTCCAATCATATGGCTGCTTTTTATTCTGTTTCTCATCCCCACAACTCCTCACCTTGCAATTTATTTTGTGTCTCGATTCTCCTTTCTCAGCCAAATATGGTGGGAATATCCTCCACAGACTACGCATTTAGATTGAGATTAAAGTATTTCAGTGTTTTAAACCAATTTTTCATTTGCCACAGTATATGGTTTGTCTTAATCGCATTGCTCCTGTCTGCTTCTCCAAACTGGTCAATGTGCTGACAATAACACACTTCAGGAGCCTAAAATAAGTAAGTGTTAAGGAACCCATTGGTGCAAGAAAAGGAATATTTTAGGTATAAGCTGAAGAAATACCAGAGCACAGGTGAGTTTGAGGCAAAACGCTTCCATCAGACACAAAAACACCCTTCCAACATAAACAAAAACAGTGAAATAAAGACAGAATGTAGTGGTTTGATGTAAGAATTCATGTCCATTTTGTTCTTTACAGCCATATGTGTGGAAATAAATTAGATTTTCTGCAAGGATTTATATATTTTTCCATTAAAATAGTGCATATTATACCATTGAAACAGAAAGTAAATGAGAAATGTTATGTTTGGAAATGAGCAGATAACAGAGCTTCCCGTTCCTCTCGTTTGTTGCAGGTGAATGCTGATCATGCTGTGGTCATCGCAGTGTCCTATCGCGCGGTGTTCAGACCCGAAGATGGCGAGGTGTATGGCGCAGGAGTGGCCTTCCCGCTTCTACAGGTCAGAGGTCAACATCGACTGTGATTCGGGGATTGTGTGGAATGAGCTGCAGCATCGCAAACAACTAACAAGGCTTTTTAAACTACTATAAACTGTATGAAAAGCTGCTCTGTTTCTGTCTGAGTGAGGCTTTATTATTTCACACAAACGTTTCATCTGCTTTAAGAAACTAATCATGGATAGATGAATAAAGTGAGCTGCTCTCAGGTCTCAGTCTGGACCAAACTGAACCAAGGTCCGGTTTGTTTGGCAATAGTTCCAAAAAATGCAGGAAGTAGCAGTGACAATTAAACACATGAAGAAGAGCAGACAGAGAAAGGAAAAGCTGGAAACTGGTATTGTTTGTGTTTAGAAATGCATAGGATTCATGGCTTATTTCTGTTTTGTATGTCTTTTTTTTATAATTATGCTACTGCAGATGTCTCCTGTGAAGCCGAGCGTTTCCTAAAGAGCATTACAGTGATTTAAATCATGTCTTAAACGGTGCTTTTGAAGTTTTATCTGTTTGTATTAGTTCTATATTAATAATAACATGTCTCTATAGGTCCTACTAAATACAACGAGTCGAAACAGAGAAGAAGGGGACATAGACTACTTTATTAAACCTTGACCTTTATATGGTCCTTCTCGCTCCAGGCCGTGCAGAAAGTGAACGAGCGACTGTTGCAGGGAAATCCATCTGAGTCTCTGCTTTTTGATGTCGTGCTGATAACCACAGAACGCCAGCAGCAGCAGCAGAGCGAGGGCATCTGCAGCAGCACCAGACGCCACGGTAACTCTGCAGACCGTCACTTTAATGGGACGTAAAAGTGTTGTCAAGACCACACTGATCTGAGACCAGAATGGACCAGAACCGAGAAAGAAAACAAGACTTTTATCTGAGATTTTTAGTTCTAAAGTTTTTAGTTTAATGACGGAAATTATGGTGATACTACAGTTGTAGTCTTGGACACTTTATAAATTTATAGGAGATAATATAAATTTACAGTCACTGTTGAAGCTCTTTTTTATGGTTATTAAATTAAATAGAATTAAAATAAATTACATTAAATGAAATTACATAAAATTTAAATTAATTGAATAATCAGTCAAAAAAAACTATAAAATTACAATATAAATAATACAAAAATCTTTGTATAATGTTATTCCTAACTATTGCATATTTGCAAAAGCAGCCACATTTGCATAAAATACTGGCCAAATCTCCCATGACCACAGATTTAAATAACTTATAATAATAATAAAGACAACAAGAACTCATAGGAGTCTTTCTTTTTAAATTTTACAAATATAACATATAGGAATAAAAAGAAAGCGGACCCTCTGTTTTAATCAAGGCTTTAGGTAAATGTTACCTTTCTCCCATCACCGTTGTCATATTTAACTCTTATGTTGGACCAAAAGACTAGACTTATATTCTCCTGAGTCTGTGTTTGTCTTCTGTTCCAGGTCTCCAGATCAACAGGTTTTGTTTCTCCTCTGAGGACGACTTTGCCGACAGTTTACTGCAGAATAATGTGCATCTTTTCGTGACGACGGACAGAAACGAGGCGACACAGGCAGCGAGCAAGGGTCAGCTATGCTTTTACTCTCTTACTGTTTAATATGTCAAGGCGAGGGAAGCTGGAGTCACCATTTCCCATATGCACACCTGACCTTTCAGATGAATCTCTGAATTGAATTGAATGAAACAGTGAATTTATGTGTACATCTTTTTATAAAATCACATCAGACCTTTTTTTTATTCACAATTGAATTCAACAAGTTACATAATCTTTGCAATCATTTTATTTGGTTTATCAGTTTACATCATTTCTTTTTCCACCGTCTGTGAACTGGGTCCAAAGTCTCACAGTTTTATCGACGCCTTTTCCCTTGTTCTCTCTGTTTCTGTCCCAGGCGTCCTGTCGGCGCTCCTCGACCAACACGCCGCCTCCTGTCCGTCTGAGCAGCTGAGGGTCATGTTTTGTGGAGACGCCATCTTTGATCCAAGCTCAGGAAGCCCACAGGCCGCTCAGGTGCACAGCTGTTCAACTCAATAAAAAAAGGAGACAAAAAAGGAGACATCAAGCTCTGCAGAGACATACTGTTGTTTATGTTATACACAGCAGCTTTAGTTAATTTTCACTTTGACTGAATACCACGTGATCTCAGCAACAATTATCTTCCTAATTTGGTGATTGACAGGTTTAATGGCCCGGGACAACAGGCTTTTATCATGTAATAATGCATTATTTGTTGCATTTAGCATTAGCATGATTCCATCAGGAAGGTCATTTGTGAGAGCTTCATTGAAATCATAAACAAAGCCCAAAATCTTTCCCTTATTTTGTTTCTAATCTCTCTTCTTTACTGACCTTTCTTCTGCTGTCTTTCATCCACTGATATCCTGATTATTTACCTTTTATTCACCTGTTTGTTACAACATTTATTTACACAATAAACCCTGTGACTTTTCCTCAGGTTTTCTGGGCCCGGCTCGGTAAAATGCGGCAGAAGTTCGGCCTTTCCGACAGCCCTCTCAACATCGTCCTGCTGACTTCCTGCGGCGGGAGGGACACCTGCTGCAGGGCCCTGCGGTCGCTGCGAAGCAAAGGGCTCAGTGTGGACGAGGCGCACTGTTTGGCCGGAGCGCCGCGGAGTCCCATGCTGTCCCTGCTTCGACCTCACTTCCTGCTCAGCGCACCGGAGGAATGATGTCGACGATGTTCATAAAGACGCCTTACAGCAGGTGCTTCCCAATGGTTTCCTCAGAGTTAGGTTACTTTTATTGTTTATCATCACATCATCTGTTTCTATGTTTTATTTCATTCATAAAAACACAAGCAACAACGAGAATTTTATATCTATAATAAAAAAAATGAAATCCTGACATTAAAAGTATGATTTATGTTGTGTTTTAACTGGGGCATGCCTTCTGAAGATGCTTGTTCCAAAAGATGTTCATGTGGAGTTTGTCTGGACTTGAGTCTTGACTCAGCTCTGACTCTGAAGAAAGGATCCTGGAGAAACTCCCCCAAAAACTGCTGTTGCTAAAAAACTATTTTGTTGAGCTGAAGGGGATTAATAAATCCTGATCACAGTTTCCCATAAAAAGAAACTGGATTTTGCTGCAGTTGCCAGAGAAAATGTAGTTTTAAGTCTAATGGCCTGCGCTTCAGTCTCCAGCAGGGGGCAGCGTAACAGCAGCTCATATAAATGTAAAACCCAGTCTTTTAAACTTTAACTTCCAACTTTTAAACTGTGTTTATTGCCTTTTTACAATAATAATAAGGTGCAGGAAGGAATTAATTTAGATTCACAAAAAACAAAAAAACTGTGGATCTTGTGGCTTTAATGCAAATTGGATCAAAAAAGTTTTTTTATATAATCGAAAATTTATTTTTTCATCATAGTTCCTTACTTTAAACCTGGAAATGACAGAAATGAAAGGGAATGCTATGTTTGTGCAGACATCATCTCACCTTGTTTAGTGAAGTTTATTTGTGGAAGTATAATAAATAAAAAAACTCATCAAAACTTCAGCCTTATAATTTTATTTACATTTTTATAATTCATAAAACAATAAGACTTATGCTGCATGTATTTTCTGACTCTTCATGTAAATAAGTAAATAAAAGTTGTTTCCACTCTTCTCCAAGAAGCTCTTCGGCATCTGAGTCAGCGGTGATTGATCCAGACGTGATGGAACAGACGAAGAAAACTGAGGTAAGGGATACAACAGTGTCGTACCTCCCACCTGAGGGCTTTCTCAACGTCTCATGAACGTCTCAGACCTCATCTCCATCGAGTTAGAGCCAAAAAGCCTCTTAAAGAGAAAGTAAAAATGAGTCATTCAAACACAAGGGGTGTAATTAAAGTCAACTCCGGTGGTTTGCAGCTGGTGGTGGGTTCAGTGGAGCCTTGAGGAGATGGTGCAGCCTTAGGGCAGGAAGGTGTTGTTACAGGTGGACCCTGTGCTGGAAGTGTATCCTCCAAAGCAGGATCTAAAGCACGTGGTAAAAGGTTTGGAGATGACTCTCCAGGCGTTGGTTAAAAAGCAGACAGCCGCTGACTCCTGTTCACTCTCGAGGACGATGTGGAGGTGAAGTTTCAAGTACTTCAACACAGCGGCGTCAAAGCTGGCGTCCTCTGGGTCCAAGGCACAGACCAGGACACGGGTGGGGGTCCCGTACTCCTCCTGCAGGTCCTTCATGACTGCCTTGATGACCTGGCACAGGCTCTTCTCTGTGATGTTGGCCTGACTCTCGGGGATGATGATCTCCTCCCAGGCCTTCTGGGTCAGACGCTGGAGGACGGCTCTATATTCATTGTCCTTCGCTTCCAATGAGGGCTTTCTCCTGAAGATTTTAACGAATAGAGCCGCGATCAGGTACTGAGTTATGACCTGGCTCTGGGACAGGTCCGATGTCTTTGAGTCTTTAGGGGATGTTGGTGGAGTTTTAACGGCAGACATTGGCATTTCAAAAGTGTCTGAAGGCCCAGGGGCAACAGACATGGGCCGACTCATAGACCCCTCGCACTGAACCTCAGGGGCCGGTGAAGGCCCAGGGGCAGCAGACATGGGCCGAGTCATAGACCCCTCGCACTGAACCTCAGGGGCCAGTGAAGGCCCAGGGGCAGCGGTCTTGGGTCGAATCATTTCAAATATGTCTGATTTGGATAGTTCCTCCTCTTGGGGGCCCCGCATGAAGCACAGGAACTTATGAATAAACCTGGTCACCTCGTCCTCGACCAGGGGGTTAAGCTGCTGAGGGCATTCTGTCTCCTGCTTCACCGTCTTAGACTCCATTAGATGCTTGTACATTTGATGTGTAAGTTTTTGTGAGAACTGACTGATCTCATTGCTGGAGAGGAAGTCCTGAATCCTCTGGTTTAAGGAGGTCTCCAATGATGGTGGGCTGGTGACCGTTGGAACTGGCTCTGTGTTGGTCAAAGCTGTAGCAGCTCTCACAGTCGTTCCAGACTTTTGATCCAAAAACATAACTGAAGGGGTCTTGCTCTCCTCTCCGGCTTTCATTTTGTCGAATTGCTCTGTGGCACAGTTTGAAAAGTAGCACTTACAAATGCCAGCTTTGGGTTTGTTCACTGCACTGTCTGACTCCACTTGGGCAGTCGCCTCTGTGGAAACCTCTGTGGAAGCCTCTGTGGAAACCTCTGTAGCCTCTGTGGTTTCCTCAAGTGTACTTGTAGGGTTTTTGCACAAGCAGCGGAAACAGGACAAACAGCCTGTAAGGCACCTTTGGGTCTTCTTCTCCTCTCCGGTTTTCATTTTGTCGGATTTCTGTTTGGCACAGTTTGGAAAGCATTTACATTTGTCAGCTTTGGGTTTCTTCACTGCGCTGTCTGACTCCAGAGCAGTCTCCTTTGTGGAAGCCTCTGTGGCCTCTATGGTTTCTTCAAGCGTCCATTCCAGACTTGTAGGGTTTTCACAAGAGCAGTGGTAACAGGACAAACAGGCTGTAAAGCACAGTTTGGCCTCTTTGACCATGTTGCACCCTTTGAGCCGGCTTGACAAACCGGTAGGAATCCGAAAGGAAGCTTCTGGTTCATCAGTTTCAACAAACTCAATGGCGTTTATCTTAAATGAGACCTCATCCTCTATCATCACTGTCAGATTGCGTGAGAGGTTGTCCAGGTCCAGGTCAGGGGGGATGGTGTGAATGTTCAGGGCCTCAGCAAAGACCTTGCCAATTGATTCATCCAGCACAGCCGTGATGGTCTCCGTCGCCTTTTGGGAGTCTGCCTCATTTTTGGTGAACTTCGAGACAGTCTTCCTTGTGGAAAGGATCAGTCGTAAAACTTTGACAGTCAAAGTGTATACTAACTGAACAAACAGAGAGTACAGGACAAAGTTAGTCTCTCCGTCACATGCTCCGGCTGATAGCATGGTCCACTGCTCCGGGCTGATCATGTCGAAATGCTTGTGGATTATTGCCATGAGAGCTGGCGATGTTATCAGGACTCTTTTATGGCTGCCCCCATCCATGGTTTTCTTTGAAATCTTTTTCCGATGCATTTTGAGTTCAGGTTATTGTTGCCTGATGATTAACACGATGATGATGATAATTATAAGAATAATATAAAAACAAGAATAATAAGAATAACAAGAATAAGAAAAAAAGTAATAATAATAATGATTGTCGTTGGATGAAGTTGATTAACACTTGCTCACACACTAACTTGCTTGTCTTGGTCAATAGTTGTACCAGTAGTTCAGAATGAATCTTGGAATAACAGTCTGGATTTGTGCGTCGATGACGTCTATAAACTGGCGGGAGTTATGTTCATGTGACGTCAAATCACGTGACCCGTTACTAGCAACGGTTACTAGGCGTCCGCCATGTTGGATTTGGTTCTGCCGTAAACAGAACACGCAGAGCAAGTGGGTTTTAAACTTTAAAACTTATTTAGCATCATATTATATTTCCAGCGAGAATATTGAATGACACTAAAACAGTTCCATTGTCTTTGTGTCCATGTCTGTGAGCAAATAAGTGAGCATCATTTTTAAAGAGTGAGTACAGTACAAAATATAACCAATGTTTCACTGTTTGAGACAAATCCTTCAGACTTTTACATACTCTCACGCCCTCTGGAGGTGAAAGTGTAGAAACATCAGACTTGGATCAGGCTGTTTAGATTGAGCACATTTTGCAGGAAACATCGCAAATGATAGAAAAACAACAGATGAGTTGTTGTGTGAATATTTCTCTAACACGTCTCTGTTTGTGAGTTTTGTATGTGGCAAAATCAAAATGAATCAAACTTTTAGCTCCAACAAAACTCAAACAATCAAGGATGCACGGTGGGTTGAAGTTTACACAGTTTAATAATCAATTTACTTCCAGGGAAGGAGTTTTGTGAGTTTTATTAAGTTTTTACAGGCAAACAGACAGTTTAGCATCTCCTGCTCGTCCTTGTGACTCACTGTTAAAAAACCATAGGTGCATCCAGGTGCATTTCAGTTTAGTTTATTTCGGTCATTGAAAGTAAAATTGTCAACAACACAATACTTTCACTAAATTAGACCGAAAGGGATTAGGCTGAAAGAAAAACTTATTGTGCCTCCTTTTAACATTTACAAGAAGACGGAAAGAAAAGCAAAAAATAAACAAAACAAAAACGCAAAACAGTCGTAATAAGTTTCATTCATTAAACAGAAAAAAACAGATATTATTACCCTTAATACTAATTATTATTATTATTATTATTATTATTATTATTATTATTATTATTATTATTATTATATATTTTTATATTATGTTATATAAATATATAATAATGTAACAATCACTGTCATTAACATCATTACCGGTTCAAACTATTATAACAGCAACACCAATATTATTTTTATTATAATAACCTGTAATTATCAGTTTTATTACCACCACCATCATTACCATCTTTATTACCTCTTGATAGTGAATATTAGTATTCACTATCATATCATAATATAACCTTATGAAAAACTTCCTATATTTTGTAATAATTGAAACTGCATTGGACATACCAATGTTCTATATTTACCTATAATTATGATTTGTAGATTTTCTTAAATGTTTTAATTAAAGTCCAGAGATGTTAACAGAAATGCATCTACTTTTTTTGTTAGTTCTTGCCTTACTTTTTTTGGAAAATGTCTGTTCCTCTTAGGTTTTACTGACTCTCTCTGGGCTCTTTTTTATTTATTCACCCAGGTGCATTCTGGTCTTGTGCCTATGGGCCATACTTACATACCCCTAGGTGCCCATAGTTATCCAACTAAGAGAAAGAGAAATACTAATCTAAAGTGCTACACTATAAACACAGATACTTAAACTATAGATCTGCGTCTCATATTTATTTATTTATTACATTACATTTATTAGACCTGATCATCCATAGGTTATTCCAGATCGTTAACATGAGCTCGTATACGCTTCACATGGATCCTCCACAGTTCTTCTGCTGCTTTTGCTCCGAGCCAAAGACACGGAGGTCAAGAGCAGAGCGAGGAGGAGGAGGAGGAGGAAGAGGAGGGGGACGTAGCAGCTGTTTAAATCCTGCAGCGAACTGTAGGCACTGATACAGCAGCTTCACGTCAAAACACTCAAGATCTGCTCGCACCACACTCACAATCCACAAAAGGTTTCAAATGATATCTTCCCACCAAAAAAACAAAAACCTGACCTAACCAGGGTCTTCTTCAGACTTCTGTGCTTCTTCCAGAGACACACTAGATGGCGCTGTCAGAGGAGAGTGTGAGAGCTGGATTTGAAATGGGTTTAGATGATTTAATTTGGACCATAACTGGTTTTAAATGGATTGAATCGGGTTGTAATCAGATTTGAATGGGTTTGAAGTGCGTCAACTTGGTCTTTAACTGGTTTTGAGGGAACTTTATCAGGTTATGTCTAGCGTTGCATGGGTTTTGTAAGATATAGACTTGTTATAGATGGTTTAAATTCCTAGTTTTCAAATACATCTTTTTTTTTCTTTTTGATGAGTTTGAGGTGGTTTAACTAGGTCTTTTACTGGTTTTGAAAGGATTTAAACCAAATTTTTGCAAGTTTTAAGTGGTTTATCTTGGAGTTTAATGCACTTGTTTTATTAGTTTTTGTCAAATAAACTTGACATGCAAACACTGATGAGACATTTTAGTTCCTCTTTAGTTACCTTTTAGCCCAAATTACATTGCTTTTTCTGCTTTCAGAAGTAATAATGTTAAATAATTGTCAAGCTTTTCCTGTTTTTTTTACTTTTTTCATAGTGAGAAAGAGCCACAGAGAGGACAAAAGTTAAGAATAATTGAAGGATTGAACTGTGAGTATGTCTACAAAGTGAATCAAAGATGACCCATTTTCAGTATAATTAAAAATACTGAAAATAGATTGTTTTTTCTAGATCGTCTCTTTCCAGTTTGTAATTTCAATTATCTGATAAAATATTACAGATGCAGTTGTAAATTAAGTACTTTTCCATGTCATTTTTAAAGCAGCCTTGTGTAACTTTTAGCCCAAAAATATATATTCTCTCTCATTTTGATGTTTCTTAGAAGTTACGCAGTGCTACTTTAAAGCGTGAAACATTGGCTCTGATCTGTATTTAATGCGGTCTGTAATATTCTTCTGCTCTTTCTGCAGGTAGCGTTGACGTAAACAGTAGAAGAGTTGAGACGTTCCTGCCTTTTGTAAGTGTTTACATGTAAATCTGTGTGTGTGATCCAGTGTTTAGTGGAAGAGGTGAGGTTATGTCACATCAGGCTCATTTTTCACACTGAGAGACGTCTGAAATATCCAGTGTGTCCGCCGGCGCTGATCTGAGCACAGCAGCTGAGCTCAGGCGTCCTCAAGAAAACCCAGAGCCGCAGCGTTTCTCCAGCTCCTCGGCTCGGGTAAAGATGAAGAAGCAGAAGTCTGTGCAGATTCACAACTGGAGGTCACTGCTGAGCCTTAAACCTAAATCAATCCTGACCCTGAAGTTATGTGAAACCTGTTTTAAATTAAATATTTATGCCTCAGAATAAGTGTGCTCCTTGACCTTTGGCGGATGATCCCTGCAGCGGTCGGTGGTCAGTCCGAGGAGAGAGGCCTCTGTGAAAATATAAGTATGATCCACAACACTAGGAATTTGTTTTGGCAACTGGTTTATTGACTAAACAAGAATCAACAAAAGTACTGTTCACTGAGGAGCAATACGGGTCAAAGGGGATCGAGAAGTTCCCAAAAACTTTGTGTCCCAAGTGTGTGGTCCACTCTCCAAAATGTAGAGCTAAACACTGCAGTTTGTTTACTGGACGACGGATTATCTTGACTGAGCGATGTCACGCTCTGGTGATAAACAGAAAACATAAATGTTTTACTTTTTCAAAAACAAACCTACTGTTTATTAGCAGCAGCTGTTTTTCTTTTAGACAGAGTCATAAATCTATTGCTTTGTGAATTAAAATATTACATTAATCTAAACACAAAAAGAGCCTTTTCTGTCACGTTTCTATCAGTATAGAATGACCGTATTTTCAGGACACATCCAGCGACAACACCTTAACAAATATAATAATAACAGTAAACAATAAAAAAACATGAACTGATTATATTGTTTAGTGTTAATTAGTTTATTTATTTATTCACTTTAAAGAAAGGCAGTTTTTTTACTGTGTGTGGAAAAATTCACAAATACAAATTATGCAAAATGCAGCAGAATCATTGCCGGTACTTTTCTTAGACGGATTGTTCCTGGAGTTCTTTTGTAAATCTTTCTTTTCGGCTGATGACAGGTCAAAGGTCAAACTGAACACTGGAGAAGGAGCGCTTAGACATATCATCATCATATCAATGTCATTATTGAGCTACAGATCTGAGGAAAACTGATCATCTTTTAATGGGTTAATATTGTTGTTGTCATGGCAACTCTGTGATTGACACATAGACCAATTAGCTTCAAGCTCCGTGCACTGCTTTGACTCCTCGATTATGTTAAAAATGGGGACATTCGGGACAGGAAGAGGTCAACATCAGGACATTTGAGTGTTTTGTATACAGCGGGATGTGGGGGTTCAAATCAGGACTGTCCCGGTTAAATCAGGACGTATGGTCGCCCTAACCTTGTGGCCATTCTCACACTCTTCTCCTTTTGAGCAGCTACGGTAGCCCTGCAGGGACATGCTGCTGTCCATCAACAAACACAGAGGAAATAGGTCTGATGGTGGTTTCACTTCACAAAAACTGCAACTAATTTTGTTTATAAATGTCTAAAAACCTTCAAACCGCGGTGCTCAGTTTGTCCTCTCTGGGCTGCCGTAGAAACAGGGAATACTGAAAGTAAAATGGCTCCTTCCACTGGATTGTATGGAGCTTTAAATGTTTCCAAGATAGACAAAAGAAAAAAGTGAATTGAAAGCACATTTTGACTGATGTGTTTTATTTTGTTCAATGATTTACTCGAACATTTTACACAGTGCACCTTTAAGACAACTACAGCTAAACTGGGAGAATACCTCCTAAAAATACAAAAATAAAATAAAAAATAGTAAAAATAAAATGACCACTGTATGACTAGTACTGCAGCTTAATACCTACGGGTTATTTATGTATTTACTAATGCATATATGCATTAGATGCTGAATGGATGGATCATGCAAACTGATTTTTTTCCTTTGGGGACAATAAACAAAATGTGAATGTGAAAACCCACAGTGACATGCAGGAGCAGAGTTTCACGTTACTTTCCTGTGCAGCCCCTACCCTCTCCTCTCTCTCGGGCTCACGCTGTGGGCTGTGAACAGACACACGGACAGATGGACAGACTCTTGCTGGAGCTCAAGGGCTGAAGGACACCGCAAAGCGCAGCTGATAAGCGGCTTTAATCGGTTAATTTGGCTCCGGTGGCCTTTAACGCGCGGCAGGTTAACATTGAGACGCTGCAAACTCACTTTAACACGTCGTTTCTGTGCGTTTTTTAGGACTTTGCTTTTGTTTAACGATGACTTTATGAGTTTGGAGAAGTGTCGGTCTTTTTTGGTGTATTTTACGCACAGCCAAGAGCGCACGAACCAAGACGGAGTCCTGGGACTTCACGCGCTGACGCCATGACGGGACTGGGACCGGGCTGGGAGCGGACCTCATGAGCCGGGACGGAGCGCGGGGAGGAGGCGGAGATGGGGGCTAACGGGACCGCGGAGGAGCTGACGGACGCGGAGGAGCTGCTGGAGGCGGTGCGCGGACATAACGTGGCCGCGCTGGTGTTCGGCGTCCTGCTCATCGTGGTCATCATCTGCGGGAACGTGCTCGTGTGTCTGAGCGTGTTCACGGAGCGCGCGCTGAAGACCACCACCAACTACTTCATCGTGAGCCTGGCCGTGGCGGACCTGATGCTGGCGGTGCTCGTGCTGCCGCTCTTCGTCTTCTCAGAGGTGAGGCTCGTTAAGGCGCTTATCCCCGAGGGGTCCGTGGGAAACAGAGCCCACCTGCTGCACGAGAAACCCACCGTTCAGGAGCGGTTATGAGTTCATTTGAGTCACGTGCCCACCGGTGTTCAGTGTAGACAGTTTGGAGACGCAGACTGGAGCAATGTCAAAACACTAACAACGCTTCTGTGACTTTAGGACTCCACAGAACAAGCTCCTGAAGGTGGCATGTCTTATTTAAGTCAGTTCAGTTGAGACAAAGGGCTTTACAGATAAGAGAGTGTGCAAGGGAGAAAAAAAAATTAGACATGGTGGGAAAAAGAAACCTTAGGGAGAACAACAAAAGGAGGATCCACCTCCAGGATGGACACAGACTTATCTAGAGTTAAACTTTCAGATCAGTTTGGTTGAGTTTCTCCTGAAGAGCCTTGTGTTTCCACTGAGCTGTGTCCAGAGAGAGACTGTTCCTGCTGATATTATCATGGACTACATTCATTTTCATTCGTTTGCATGATCTGTCCGTCCTGCCACTCCCAGGACATCCTCTTTGCGTGGTTTTTCCTGAGTTTTCTCTGGGTCTTTGCTCGTCCTGATGGAGGGTCTAAGGACAGGAGATGCTGTCTGTTCTGTTTTTGTTCAACCCTTTGAGGCATTTGTTGTGACTCGGGGCTGTAGAAATAAAACTGAATCGCTGTGACGTCACACACGAGACACAAAAGTTTGTTTCTGTCTGAAATATGAATCAGATTGACCTTATTTGAAGAGGAGGTTCATTAATAATCTAAAGAGTAGATCCTGGTGTACAGTACAGCAGCAGGTTATTAACTCAGTCCTGTTTTGGTTGTGGGTGATTGGAGCCTGTCCCAGCTGCTTTGAGACTGAGGGAAACACTCTGGACAATGTTAGTCTCAGCCTCATCAGCCCTCATTCAAGTCTCTGAGAGGGAGCCGCTGCAGTTTTACCTGGACCTATTCTCTCAGGTGTCTGTCCAAATCCTGTCCCGTGATTGGCTGTCGCTTCGGTGATGTCGCTCCTCATTTCCATAAAGTTGACCCGCTTGCTGTGAGGCAGGACTGCTAACCTCAGAACCTGAAATGCAGGGTTTTGATTCACAAAGCATGAGCCAGACGCCGACTCTGTTGAGAATAAAAGCTAGATTTGTTTTTGTAAAAAGTCATATTTGTTATTTTTCATTTGAATATGACAAGAACGTCATGCTTCATTGATGTTTTTTAGTAAAGATTATCTATGGCAGTGTTTAGTTCCTTATTTTAGAGAGTGGACCAGAGATGTTAGAACAGGAGTCAAAGCATCACCAAAGTATCACAGTACCCTACACTTTCTGGGTATTTCGGACCCTTTTGGTGATGGAAACTTACCAGAACCGAGCGGGACAGCACCAGACTGCTCCAGTGGAAACAAGGCTCATGGGTTGGGCCAAAAACACAGAGGAGCCAATCATCTCTGGGACATTTAACGGCATCAGTGACATCTGACTGCAACAGTGTCCCGTCTCCCTCCGAGGAACAGAGGGAGTCCGAACGCTCTTTTCTGCTGAAGCCTGTTAAAGAAAGTCACTCTCAGCTCATTAAGCGTCTGTCTGAACTGCAGCTGACCCTTTAATGAGGCCCCTCTTCACTAATGACAGGCCACGCCCCCTCGGTGACATCACGGGGCAGCTTCACAGGGAAAACTCAGCAGGTTTTTATCTTTGATGTTATAATGAAAGACTGTGTGTCTAATGCCAGACTGAAAGGTAGTTTCCCACAATGCATCAGTAAAAAAGAAGTGAAAGGTGATGAGCTGTGTCTAAAACCACTTCCCAGTCCTTATTAGCCCTTCATCACTCCCTGCTGTAGTGGACTAAATGCACTCAGTGAATGTTTTCAGACAAATATTTTAGTTTGAATCATGTGACACTGTCTAAGTCCTCTAAACTCCACTGAGAATGGACTTTTGTAATTAAATCTGGCAAGTATTAATGCATAAATAATAATAAAATTGACGGAAAATAGCATTGTTTTACATCGTAATGACGTATTTAATGACATAACGTTGCCCCTGAAGCTGCTTTTGGTCTATTCTGCGTCCATTGTCCATCACTATTGTTATTGTTCACTGTCTTTACTGACGCTGAAGTGGCCCTTTGTCCAATAAACAACCAAAATCAAAGGTAATAAACTTAGGGCGCTTTCAAACCTAACATGTTCGGTCAGATTAAATCAAACTCAAGTCCGGTTCGCTCATTGGTTCAGGCTCCGGTAACGAGCAGCAAAGCACATTTTCTGCAGAAATATGACGAACTGAAGGCAGACAAGGCCATAGAATACTATCAAGCCCGTTGTCTTTGTGTTTATTAATTTTCTCTGATAAAGATGTCATGATCAGGAGTCAGTACAGTAGGACAAGGCTGAAGTAACTGATGACGATATGAAAAGAGCGGGAAAAAGTCCTTTGGTGCGTGTGAAAACAAACCAAAACCACCCAAATATAGTGTTTTTACTGATTTAATGAAACAAAATGATCCACTTTATTCTGAAACATTCACTAATTTAATTCACTAGATACTGCAACCTTATAAAGTGATGGAGGGACATATCAAAGAGCGTCATTTTAATGTGAATATAGACTAGAGTTTTTACTGAAGTGCTACAACACATGTCAAACTCAAGGCCCAGGGGCAAATGTGGCCCTTTGCAATGTTTTATGTGGCCCTTCAATACATTTAGAAGAAGATATTTTTGACACTAGGTTTTATTTATTGAATTTGAGCAAGTTTTAGATGGATTTGATTTTTGCTACAAAGATAAGTGACTAAAACCTGTTCAAATCTGTCTAAAACCTGTTCAGATTCAACTAAAACCTGTCCAAATCTGTCTAAAACCTGTCCAAATCCATCTAAAACTTGTTCAGATTGAACTAAAACCTGTTGAAATCTGACTAAAACCTGTCCAAATCCAGCTAAAACCTGTTCAAATTTAACTAAAACCTGTTCAAATCTGTCTAAAACCTGTCCAAATCCAGCTAAAACCTGTTCAAATTTAACTAAAACCTGTTCAAATCTGTCTAAAACCTGTCCAAATCCAGCTAAAACCTGTTCAAATTTAACTAAAACCTGTTCAAATTTAACTAAAACCTGTTCAAATCTGTCTAAAACCTGTTCAAATCTGTCTAAAACCTGTCCAAATCCAGCTAAAACCTGTTCAAATTTAACTAAAACCTGTTCAAATCTGTCTAAAATCTGTCCAAATCCAGCTAAAACCTGTTGAAATCTAACTAAAACCAGTTTCCTTAAAGGGAGGAAATCATTGTTTGTGTGATAACTTTTGTAAGACTCAAATCTCACATTCAAAATTTAATAAAAGCTTCCAAATGTCACCATCTTCAGCCCCTGAAAGTATTCTTATTAACTTTCGCGGTTTGCCACCACTGTGCTACAACCTTTAGAACAAACGGGCAGCACAGGACGTGTTTTTGAATGTTTTCCCACAGTTTTATTGTGTCTTTCGCGTGGCTTCATGCCTGTTACCGTCACAGCCCAAACACTTCTTTGTGACTCTAAAGCGCTCTGCTCTTTGTTACCGTCTGTGAACTCTCGACCCTTTTACCGAACCCTCCACGACCGCTTCACAGATGATGTATGCTCGGATGGAGACGTATTCAGATGAGTAAATATTTTTACTGTACAGAGCTTGGAGCAGCTGGCTGTGGTCCAGAGTTCAGAGGTCACGGTGAGGCCCCGCTGAAGAAACAATAAAAACCAAGACAATGGTCACATTTTACACATTTTTGTCCTCATTAATAAGATCATTGTCAGCTTTGGCTAAATGTTTATCAGCGTATGATTACAGGAGACCAAAACTCGAATTGTTTATGTCAGATTTTAATGTTATTCTCTGTGTTTGGTCCCAGTTCGAGGACGGAGTGTGGACCCTGAACACAACCCTCTGCGACTGCCTCATGACGATGGACGTGATGCTCTGCACGGCCTCCATCTTTAACCTCTGCGCCATCAGCATCGACAGGTTTGTGTCTCAGTTTTAACCGAGGCCTCCTTCAGACCTGGTTTTAAATCCTGACAGAGCGATCGGATCAAACGGGTCTGAGTCCTACATCGGTGACAAACGGCGTAGAACCGTCAAATACAGCAAAAAATAGCCTTTTCTGAGCAGGAAATGACAAGTAAAAGCTCAGAGGAGGAAGATTAGGTTGTTCTTTGAATGAAAAGTTGGATTATACGTTTCAATCAAACCCACAACAGACACTTAATAAAAAAAATGATTCTAACATAAAGTGTATGGGTTATAATGTAAAAACTGTTATTTGTTTTAAGGTAAAAGTGGTCAGATGTAATAGAGACTCAGAACAAGAGTCAGACCCAGACCCAGACCAAGCCCTAAGACTCTCAGACCCAGCTGCAGGCCCAGACCCTGACCCAGCCCCAGACCAAGCCCTAAGACTCTCAGACCCAGCTCCAGGCCCAGACCCTGACCCAGCCCCAGACCAAGTCCCAGACCAAACCCCAAGACCCAGACAGCCTCTTAGTTTTGTGCGCTCAGGCTACACACTCCCTTCAAATTTCCCAGCATACAGTGCGTTCACGGCTCCACGGTTGTGAAAAACTAATTTCAGAAATATTAAAGATTTTAAATTACGACAGCCCTGTTTTATGTCCCTTTAATCTTTAAGTCTCTAAACATTTCGACAGGTCACAGTCTCGTATTTGCAGAACTTTTTAACGGCTCGTCTGATATTAATGCACAACACCACTGTTTTTTTGTTGATATCCAGTGACACATCCATATCATACTGTCCATTCGATACAGTATATAACATGCTATGGAGTAGAAGGATTATTATTATTATATTATTAAAGGGAAAGGCTCAGCTTTGAAAGTCCTGTCCTATCTCCACCTCACACAACAAACCATTTCATTCAATATTTGTGAAATCATTCTTACGTTAAAGTAAAACTCAAATCTGATTGAGACGCGAGGTCTGAAGGGGGCCTCGGACCAGACACAGATGACTTTAAACCTGCAGGAACGTGTCCGAGCGGCCGTTTGTGTCCTGACGTCCCGCCTGCGACAGACTGATTTATGAAGTCCGTTTTTTATGGACCTGTATTAAACCCCGGGCAGGAGACAGACGCCGCTGATTGAAAACGCTCGGGCCGGTGTCAGTCGTAACTCACAGCTCGTTTCGGGTCAAAGTCACCTCCGACGGCTCTGACCCGAACCGTCGATCTGAGGGTCGTTACGCAGTCGTTACGCAGTCGTTACGCTGAAACACGCCGACCTTTCCCGCTCTCCCGTCAAACGTTTGAAAAAGATGAACGACCAAAGACTGAGTGTGGGTTTTTTTTTTTGGATCATTTGATTAAATAAGAGTCACTGTCTGGATGGAAAAGGCTCAGATCTACAGTAAACCTGATTAAACAGACGCTAACGAGGACGGATGTTGGTGCTGCGACTACGACTGCACTTAGACTGTGACGCTTTGACCTTTAACATTAGGACCTTATGGAGCTGAAATGTCCAAGAGTGAATACAAAAGTCAGAATTCAACCTGAGAAGTTTATGGCATCTTTTCTTAACATTTATTCTTCAAAAATGTTGATTTATTAGCTGCACAAGACTTAGATGCACCATTGGTTTAGGTCGAAAAACGAAATATGACAGAAAAAAAACCGAGAGAGGCTTCAGAATGATTAAAAAAGTGCTGATTATTTACTTTTGTCATATTAAGAGATTATGACCCTTCACTAAACTAAAGCTGATACAAATCGTAAACTCAAACCCAACATAAAACAAGTATTTGAGACAATATAAGCCATCTACACAACCAAAGCTCGGACTAAATAGTGAAAATAAACACCAAAAAGAAACAAAAAGGCGGTGATGGATCGGCCAAATGTAATAAAAGAGAAAAACAAGTCGAGCGAGACCTTAATGAACCATTGTACCGGAGTTGAATCCCCTGACTCTGGTCTAATGAAAAATAACAAACCGAGAAAACAGGACCAGAAACTAACAAGAGAAGAAGAGGAGCTCAAAGCAGCCCTTAATAACTTTTAGCCCAAAAATATAGATTCTCATAATCATTTAATGGTTGTCTCTAAAAGTGTCTCAGATCTGATCAGGACACATTCAACCCATTTATTAAAGCTGGCCACATTAGATTTGATGATATGATGATAATGTTCGACATATTCATTTTATTGGGTTGTTCTAAATCACATAATACGAGCCTTGTGTGTGAACATGTAAATACAGCCTGGTCTTCAGACTGACGGGACATTCATCCATCTTCTAATCTTTATTCCCGTCGGAGGCAGTAGTTTTGGGACTGACCAGTTACTCTCAGGGTTAACATCTCAGACCAAAACCACTTTCATAATCAGTAACTATGGTCCCAGTGCTGAAGGTGTGAGCTTTTTGTTGTTATTTTTATGCACCTCAATCAAAAATACAACATTCAAAACAACCCTGAGGAGTGAAGACGTCCTGTATCACTCTCACGTGTCCTTCTCTGAGGTCGTTCTCTCTGTTCTTAATAAATCCAGTCCCTGTTCTTCCCTCCTCCACCTGCTGCAGGTTCATCGCGGTGTCCATCCCTCTGAACTACAACCGGAAGCACGTGGACCTGCGTCAGGCCGTGTTACTGTCCGCCACGTGGATCCTGGCCCTGGCCGTGGCCTCTCCCATCATGTTCGGCCTGAACGACGTCCCGGGCCGCGACCCCAGCGAGTGTAAACTGGAGAACGACGACTACGTGCTGTACTCGTCCGTGTGCTCCTTCTTCATCCCGTGTCCCATCATGTTACTGCTCTACTGCGCCATGTTCCGAGGCCTGCGCCGCTGGGAGGAGTCGCGCAAAGCCAAACTCCGCGACAGCATCCAGGCCTGTCGGAAGCTGCAGGAGGCGGCCGCAGCGCTGCCGCCGCTCGCGTCCCTGCCGCCGCTCCTGCCGCCCATCATCGAGCGGGACGCCACGGACACAGCCGAGGAGGGACACGACAAAGTGCTGGCCCCGCCGGACTTCTCTGACGGACGCATGAGAGCCGTGAGCCTCGCAGAAATCAAGTTTGACCCCGACCCGCGACGAAGGAAGAGGGCGAAGATCAACAGCCGCGAGAGGAAGGCCATGAAGGTGCTGCCTGTGGTCGTGGGTGAGTCCGAACACTGTCACTGTCAGAAAACTTCATCTTAAAGCAACACTGCGTAACTTTTCTCCAGCAGAGGGCGCTGATCCCTCTCTGTGTAACCTCACTGTCAGCAGCCGCCATGTTTGTTGACCATTAGAGACGTTTAAGCCCTTCTTCTGAAACAACAGAGTCATTTTAGTGGATTTATTTAGTGTATCGGCCTGTTTTCTTTATTATATGCATCGTGTGGTAGAGCCTCACTCACTAATCTCTGGAGATAAGTCCTCGTCCCGGGACAGGAAAGTTATATTGGAGGTTTGAGTCCAGCTGAGGGGACTGTGTCAGTGAGATAAACATGATTCTACTGATCTCATGTTTAAGACCAATGAGAAACTGCATTATTTAAGTTCAGTTGGAGGTTCCTAAGGCTGGAGATAAATCATGTTCTTTGATAGGACCAGGGAATCTTAGTATAAGTGGGGAGTATAAGTCAATCAGATCTTTATTGGCTCATGATGGAGACAAACTCTGACAGAAAAACCTCCAGAATACAGGAGGCTTATTTACAACAATAGAATCATTCTTGCAGCATCACCAGGTGGTTTGGGAATTACTCCAAATTTTAAGGTTAGTAAAAACAGCTCAGACATTTTCCTCGTCCTGAACTCTGAACACTCTCTGATGAAAAAGATACCGGTACAAACACTCATTTATCAGTGAAACTTATTGATAAAGAGCTCGAGGACAAACAGAAACACAGATGACTGCTCCCTGCTCTTTATTAGCTTCTGCTGGTTTTGCGCTTGTGACTTTTTGTTGTAAATGTTGTGATCTTGTTGTGATTTGAGTAGCTTCTCTCTAATTTATCCAACGGGAGACGAATAAAGAACCTCAATCTTAACCTTAACCTTATATACTGGTTTGTAACTCGTCAAAACGGTACCAATCAGAAGGTGAAAGGTGCTGTATACCGTCATAAAACAGCACCACAGATGTTTACACACAACACACAAACAGTAACATGAGTGACCACGACATTTAGACCTTAGAGCTCCTTTTAGAAGCATTTAGGAGTCACACAATAGAGTATGAAATAACAATGTACATGAATGCAATCATACAAGACAAATAATAGGAAAAGATAGAAAAAATTATCCAATATTCCTGCTAGAATCACGATTGTATGATGTGTTCATGTGAGAAATGTGACACATTCAGATAAAAACCTCATAAAGCAGGTTAACATGCATCTGAATAACATTAGAACCATGAACTTAAACAATAAAAACACATATACGTTTAAACTATAAGCAAAAATATGTGAAATATATGCCACCGTCACAGTTACGTCATCCTCCGTTTTAGATCCACTCTTTTGATTTTGTTCTAAAACCAGGCCTGACTCAACATGTTATTGACACCTGAGAAAATGACTCATAAAACACTAAAGTTAAGTCTAGTCTCCTGCAGAAACACTAACGATAACAGCTCCTTTCTTTGTGCTGCAGCTTCTGAACTCAACAACGTTTACCAGGAACATAATACACTTTTAACAATAACTATAATAAATATTCCAGCTTCCCCTCAACACACAGAAATATGAACAGGGTGAAAAGATAAGTGAGTGTTATATTATTGTTGACACTAATTAGCAAAGAGTCTTCGAGTGCCTTCAAAATAAAACACATTTGTATAAAGAACTGTATAAGGTCTACACTCTTGGATTGATTTTTTCTGACACAAGCCCAGGTCTGGTCTGGAGGCTGTGTTTTTTTTTTTACAGAAACACAGTTGCTTTGTCGTCAAACCTACAACACGTCCTTAACTGTCGGTGCTTCGGTTCAAGAGAGGTAAAACTAATCCTGGCGTGTAACAAATAAATGACCTCAGAGAGTAAAGTGAGCTGAACATTTTTATCGCGAGTGACCTTCTTCGTTCCAAACAACGGACTAAAAAGCTGCAACAAAAGTTAATCTTACTGTATCATATCACTCCACATTGCGTAAATACTCAGGACCTTTTGCTGCGAGGAGTCTCATTTGTGTATTTTCTACTCTCCTCTGGTCCAAATGTCAAGGTTAAACAGTAATAACCCACTTTTGTTTTTTCCAAATGAGGCTGAACAGGTGTGAACTCTGTCCCACTTTCACTTTCTCCTCGAGGCGACTGCGGTGAACCGTAAGGACCAGAACGGAGCAGACATTAATTATCCGTCTATTTATACAGGATTCCCACAAAAAAATCAAATAAATCAAATGTTTTTGGGGTTGCTCTCTAGATCAATGTGGAAGTGAAGTTAAATAAAAGAGAATATCCAATATATAATAAATATTTACCTGGAAATCCTATATTTGCACTAAAGTGGGTCTGAAAAAGTTTTAATGGAAGCCAATAAAACAGAGAAAGTGTCAGAGAAACGTGCAAGAATGGAAAAACACGGATAAATATTGGCAATGCATTTACAGTATGTGATGTTTACGATGTTTTTTATGCAGATCATTCGTATAATAGTATTTGCAAAGAACAGTTTTCCTCAAATGCAAGAAAAATAATCACGTACTGTCCACTTTGATTGTTTTATCTGCAACATGAAACACAATTAGAGGCTTTATTAAGATCCCACTGGGGTCCTGTCTGATTTTATTCTTCTCTGTATGTGTTTAAAAGCTGCTGAAGAGGCTTGATACTTCCTTAAAGCTGTTTTTTTTCATCCAAATTCACGTTCAGACAAATATCCTGGTTATATACTTGCCAACTTTTACGTTACACTTTCATCTCACTCTAGAGAATTAGGAGTCAGGTTGCACTGTGTCTGTTGCTACATCTCCGAGAAGCTTTAAACAAACAATGAAGCTATTTCTTATGCTTCATCTCTATTTTATGTTATTACTATTATTTATTTAGCGCTAAATACAAAACAAAGTCATCACACTTTACAAGAAAATACCAGCAATACCCTCCTGATCGGGCGAAAAGAAGACTTCCGTGGCTCTCTCTAAGGTTTCTTTTTGGCTGGGTTTTATGGAAATCCTCGTCCTGATGGAGCTCTAAGGCAGACAGAGTTTGGACTAGTTGGCTTCAGCGTCCTGGCCCTGAGAGAGACCGGCCGCGGTGTCCTGCCTCGGCGGTGCCCTGGAGCTTTCACCTTCGACCCGGGGTCAGGGAGAGCAGGCCAGTTCTATAATTAGCCTCCGGTGTCGGCCCTAATGCGGAGAAGTGCTTCCCTTTAGCAGCTCCTAATCTGACGCTCCTAATCTGAAATCCAATTATGACGTCAGAGCACCTGCTGCAGACGCTCACCTCGAGATATGACGGGTTTGGGTTTAAGAAATGACATAAGACTAGTTTAGTGATGCTAATGTGGAGATGAAACTGAGTTGAAGTGGATTTCCTTCAGCAGTCCTTCAGCTTCAAGATAATTTCTGGCATTTTTCTTGTGTTTCGTCCACTCTTTGTCACGTCCTTGAGCTGGATCATGACAGCAGTAAATAACAACAAAATGCAACATAAAAAATTCACTTTAACATTTCACTGAGCAGCCTTTGGATCAGGACAAACCTCTGCAGCTCTCATCGGTGAATCCACAGTTTTTACTGAAGGTGTCTCTGTCTCTGTCGTCCTCTGAGTCCTTGAACACAACCTGATCAACTTTAATAAATGCTAAAGGCAGACAATGACACTCTCACGTGTATTAGCTGCAGAATAAGGCGTTGTTTATGTAAATTAAAAACACTCACAGCCCATAATAACAGCAGAAACAGTAACAATTAATACTAAAAATCACGGTATACTTCTGGGACAGTCTCAAAAATGGGATATCGACCAATCCTACTCATCTCTGCCGATATTATTTTGGTTTTGTATGGATACTTGTTTACATATTAAGTGTATTTCTATGTTGTTTCCTCTTTATACGTCTACTGTCCGTCCTGTGGTTCTCCCTGAGGTTTGTGTTTGTTGAGTTTTTCCTCACCTTGACCCAGGCTCAGGGGATGTTGTCTGGTACAGTCTGTAAAGCCCTTGGAGGCAGTCGTTGTTGTGGTATTGGGCTTAAAAATAAATGTTTTGTCTAGACGGGGTACACCCTGGACAATGGGCAGTTAGTTGGACCACTTAGACAACTATTCACTCTCACGTTCATTCACTTTAGACACTTTAGATTCACTAATTCTCCTGAACATGCATGTGTTTGGACCACTCTTAAAATTAAAACTACTTCACTTTTATGAAAATAAGTCAATTCTGTATCATTAGTAATAGCTGAGAAGGGTATTTTTCTCCTTATTCTAGGTTTATTGAAAATTCTCCTCACGCTTTTAGAGATGAAAGTCAATTTTAGATTTACCTTTTGGATCAAAGTGCAAACAACTCCCAATCCCATTACACTGAAAGATTTATGTTGTGGTTTTTCGGCTGTCAACACTGAGGTATAATAATAAGTTTAAAGAGCAGGACTTGATTCATCTGTGTTTGCTGCAGGGTGCTTCTTGTTCTGCTGGACGCCGTTCTTCGTCCTCCACACGATGAGGGCTCGGTGCCAGGGCTGCCACGTCCCTCCGGTGCTGATGAGCGTGGTCACGTGGCTCGGCTACGTCAACAGCGCCCTCAACCCCGTCATCTACACCGTCTTCAACACCGAGTTCAGGAACTTCTTTAAAAAGTTTTTCCATCGCTGTTTTTCGCAGCTGAAGCCGAACTGAGATCAGACACTGACAGTGAAGTTTATAAATGTGACGACAGCAAAGTTTGTCCTGTTTTAATGTGAAAGTCATTTTATATGTTCAAACTAATCCTTTCAGAATAAAGTTTTTTCTAATCTATCTCTTTTATATTTCATGATGAATGTATCTAATAAGGCTGTTGTTGTTGATTGGACGATGTATAATCCTCAACAGCGACATACTGCTCTCATTTTGTGAATTAAAACACTGCATTTATCGTCGATTTCTCGTCGAGGTGATATCAGCCGATGGAGTGTGAGGGTGAAATTAGTATAAAAATGCACTCGCTGCTTTTAAATCGGCAACATTTTGGTTTTCAGTGGAAATAAGAAACGGGTAAAGACAGAAAGAATATGTAAACATTGTAAGGAAACACTAACACCAGCTCTATGAGACACAGAAAAAACACAACTTTAACCTCAAACGACTGGAAATAGTGGAGAAATCTCGTCTTGTGCGTCAACATCAGCAGAACCTGAGGCTTTATATAGTGACTTCCTAAAATAAAATAAGTAAAGTAATCTTCAAAAGGGGATACAACGATTGCTTGACAACGAGGAACAAAGGAACGACGAAAAGGGGACGAGGAAAAAAAAAAGCACAGTGACGTCTCTGAAATAAGATGAGGCATTTAACACAGCTCTACAAATTAAATGTTTATAAAACCGTGAATAAACTGGAAATGGTCTTATCTGTTTTTTCCTGCAGCAGTATACATCACTACACTCCAGTATTTACTTTACGTCTTTAGATTTGTGGAGGTTCTCAGTCATTCAGGTCATCAAAGACTAAAGGGTTCAAATAAAAAGACATAAAGGACATGCAGTAGTTTTGAAACAGAAGATGTTCAGTTCCTCGTTCAAGAGACTCACTGAGATGAGTTTATATCCCTTTTGAGAGGCTAGGAATTAGTGTCAACCGGAGTTTTTGTGAAATCAGAAGGCTGAAAATGTTTAAAATAACAGCTTTGGGTGAATTTTGATGGTTTCTTGACATGAAACACTTAGAATAACCCTCAGAGCGCCGGCTTCAACACATATTCTACAAAGTAAGGGACACAAATTAATGTCAGATATTTTTGTTTCATGTCAAAAGGTCCCATGTGAGTTTGCAGCAGCGTTTGTTTTTAGCTTCTACCTCTTTAGTGTGTCCTGAAACAGTAATAAAACCAAACACTGGCAAACTAACCCACTCATTTAACAGCAGATCACAATTTAACCAAGGCAGCTTTTTGAGATTTTATTAAAAATGTAACTCTTTAATGGTTTGGATCCGCCCAGGATTTCAAAAAGTCCAAATATTAAGTACAAACAGAGTCAAAAAGCTCGTTTCTCGACCCCGATTGGTCAGAGGGCTGTGTTTCTAGTCTCTACCTGCTCCGGAGCTTCTTGATACAGAAAATCCAGGTTTAAATAAAATCCAGCTTCGTAGTTTAGTCGAGAACAAAGCTGTTTCCACTGCAGCTCTTTGCACTGAAAGCTTCTCTGCAAAACTACAAAAATGTGTCCACAGAGGGGTTTTTGTTTGAGTACGCTATGCATGACCTTCAACAGCAATTTCAGCGTAACATTTACATTGCCTTGAACAGAACGAGATGGTTATTAAGAACTCAAATCTCAGAAGTATAAATCCACACTGAAGCTCGGAGTTCATCGGTGCCGCTTCGGAAAAAGGTTTAAAAAGTTTCAGAGCAGACTTCCTCCTCGTGCCTCCTACAGCTTTTGGAAGACGCTGCCTTTTTGTTTCCGCAGCAGCTGAAGTTATTGATTGAGCCAGTTTCCAGCTGAGGTCTGCCTTCACTTGACTTTGTTCATGTCCAAAGCTGAGATGTGCTCGTCCTGAACAGCTCCGGACTGACAACAGGTGAGCTGGTGGTCCTTCCAGTCCTGCACAGACCAGACACGGTGTTTCTTCATTGTTTTGGTCACAGCAGCACAAATAAAAAAGAAGAGAATCTGAGAAAAGGCTGAAGAGGACTCACTTTTCTTTGACAAAACGCCGAGCAGTAGTTGACTTTACGACAGCCGGTGCACTCGCTTATAGCCACGCGACCGCAGTTCACACACATTTGCTGCAAGACACAGACAAGACAGAGGAAATATATTAAATAAAGCTATAAAATACACGTCATACATAGCTCTGAAACAATTAAATATATAGCCACATTTTGGAGTTATTTTGTAAAGCAAGGATGAGCCATTTTTATTGTTTAAGTGCACTTGTTTCTCCAGATACTCCACTGTGTAGCTCTGAGTGACAATAATGCAGTGTTTTAATATATCCAGGAATATATTTAATAAAATTGACAAAGTATATATTATGAAGTAACCAATCACTGATAAGACAAATAAATAATCATAAATATTTAACCAGTCACAGCCGTGAAATATGTCGCTGATGAGCTCCTAATTTTATCAAAGGTTTAAATGACACTGCACCTAAAGTCCTGAAAAAGGCAGAAACTTTTCTTTTGTGCAAGAAATATGTTTATTATCTTCAAAATCTGACCATATCTCATACATCATCACACGCAAAAAGACGGGATAGTGGTGTCAAGAAGGAAAAAAGTTATTTTTATTGCAAATTTAAGGATTTTTTTACAGAGAAAAGGTAAATGATTGTAAAAGAGATATAAACACAACAAAATATGAGCATTTTTGTAGTTGTAGATGTTCTGTCAGTTTGTTTTTATATTGTGCTTGAAGGGGAAAATCCTTTTTGGGCCGCAAAGGATTTTTTTGGTGCAATACCTCATCAAATACCTAATCAAATTCATCCAGATCTTATAATAAATCTAAATCTATTAAAATCTTAAGGTTTGATTAAAATATAATGGTGATTAAACAGTTAAATAGGAGAATAAAATATAAATAAATCTCATTAATTCACTTGACATGTCCTTGAGTTTGTATCATCAGCCGTGACTGAACATAAATGAGACACATACTGAGCATGAGGCAGACACGGACCTTCACCGAGAGCAAAGTGTACAATTAGATGTACCAGCTGCCAGTGAGAAAAGCCGGGGAACATATATCAGTGGAGGTTACATAAACAAAGACGTACGTTCATGATGATCTCATCGATGTCAGAGCTCCTCTTTGTGTCCGAGTCGTCCGTCTGAGAAAACGGGAGCTGACTCTGGAAAGGCTGCCCCAGAGCACACTGTACAGAGACAGAGGAAATACTTATTACAGATGCAACAGCGAGCCCTCAGTTCAATCAACACCATCATCTGGTCACTTTTTGATTTTTTTAAAGTGTTTGATTAAATTGGTTATTCTTTACATTTTCAGTGAATTGAAAGGTGTAACATCAAAGGATAAAATAAGTCTGAAACAAACTATTTCTGTTCAATACACATCTTTGGATCACAGAGTTTAAGGCAGGGCTGGAAATAGAGTATATTTTATTGTCCAACATTTGTATTGGGCAAGTGGTGTTTATTTTATTTTATTATTTTATTTTATTTTATTTTTTTTAATTTTATTTTTTTATTTAATTTTATTTATTTATTTTATTTTATTTTATTTTATTTCGTTTCGTTTCGTTTCGTTTCGTTTCATTTTATTTTATTTTATTTTATTTTATTTTATTTTATTTTATTTTATTTGCTGGTACAGTCAGAAAGCTTCTCAGATATTTTCTAGATATTTTCTCATAGATGACAAATAAAAAGGATGTTTAATGACAAGTCTGCACATTAGAGATTTAAAATACAAGTTCATTTCTGGCAGCATGTGTCTGTATATTGTATTGACCTCTTTCCGGGCCTGCTCTTTTCCCGCCGCTGACTCGGCCGTGCTCTGTTTGGCCTGTTCGATCAGACTCTTCAGCTGCTGGATGTTACTCAGGAGAGTGTTGGCCATCTCCTCCAGGTAGAGCCAGGTGTTCTTCTGTCCGTCGTTCACCGTGGGGCTCGTTCCTCCGACGGGTCCCACCTCCAGAGCGCTCACGAGCCCCGCCCCCGAAGGAGACCCCGCCCCCAGAGACACCTTGGTCTGAACGGGCTGAGGGGCCACGGCGAGCGCAGGTAACGCCGTCAGGACTGAGAGAAAACAGGAAAACACAGGGAAATGTCGTCATGATGTTATTGTGCTGTTTTTGTTCTGACTTTTGCCCTTTTCAGTTTGGCCCGAACCAAACACAGTAAATCATGAACAATTAAATCAACAAAGAAAAAAAAACAAGTTAATTCAGACGATTTCTTCCATAAACTGATTGATTGGACAGTTTTATTGCCTTTCACTGAGAAAAAAGATGTGTGCCATTGAAAATATGTAGATAGAGTGTAGGGAATAAATCTGCTCCAAAAGGATCTAAGAAGAACATTGACAAAAACTGGGCTGTCCCATTAGAGCACACGTCAAACTCAAGGCTCAGGACAGGTTTTATATGGATTTGATTTTTGCTAAAAAGATTAATAAAATCCAACATCTTGAAATCCATCTAAAACCTGTTGAAATCCATCTAAAACCTGCTGAAATTCAATAAAAACCTGTTGAAATCCATCTAAAACCTGCTGAAATTCAATAAAAACCTGTTGAAATCCATCTAAAACCTGTTCAGATCTGACTAAAAACTGTTCAAGTCCGACTAAAAACTGTTCAAATTCATTTAAAACTTGTTTAAATCCCACTAAATCCTGTTCAAATCCAACTAAAATCTGTTCAACTCCAAATAAAACCTGTTCAAATCCAACTAAAACCTTTTCAAATCCAACTAAAACCTGTTCAACTCCATCTAAAACCTGTTCAAATCCAAATAAAACCTGTTCAAATCTAACTAAAACCTGTTCAAATCCAACTAAAACCTGTTCAAATCCAACTAAAACCTGTTCAACTCCAACTAAAACCTGTTCAACTCCAACTAAAACCTGTTCAAATCCAAATAAAACCTGTTCAAATCCAACTAAAACCTGTTCAAATCCAACTAAAACCTGTTCAAATCTAACTAAAACCTGTTCAACTCCAACTAAAACCTGTTCAAATCCAACTAAAACCTGTTCAAATCCAACTAGTTTCCATGAAAGGAGGAAATTCATGTAAAATCTTCCAAATGTCACCATCTTCGGCCCCTGAAAGGATTCTTATTTAACTAAAGCGGCCCCTCACCACTTTTGAGTTTGACACCACTTTAGATGTTTACAGTTATTACTAATGTCATAAAGCAGCTGAATGGAGATGATTAGTGCCTAAAGCCTGGGGTCAATTCTCCCCAAAACGCTGCAGAAAAAGCAGATGATAAATGAAGTCCGATGACGTTCGCTCAGTTCCCCGCGGTTCCTGTCGGATCATGCCGTCTGATGGATGTCGGGTTATTTTAAGGCTCCTGTCACAGTTTTTTTTTTCCTCAAAGAACAAAAGCAGACAGGTGGAGAGTGGAGGTGTATGTAGGTCGCTCTGGACAAATGGGGGACACTCTGACATCACACCTCTGCTCTTATCGAACGCTGCCGGGAGCCTTAAATTAAAGGAACAGCAGGCGTCCGGAGCCACACAAACCCTCACGGTACGGCGTCTGTCTGAGTTTCACCGATAAACAGAGCCATCCCAACTCTGACCAGACTATAGGATGTCTTCAAAGTCTTCTTTTCTGAGATGTGATACGATCCAGAGCTAAAACAGCACAGGTTTTTCCCATTTCCACTTTTTAGTTTAAAGGATTAGTCCAGTAATAAGTAAATGTAGTTTTATATATTTTCTATATTTTTTTTGTGTGTAGATTGAAGTGGATCCTCCTGTTTCTCTTCTTCCCAGTGGCTGTTTTTTTTTTTTAGTTTATCTTCGTCCTAATGGAAGGTCTAAGGTATTAATCAAATATTTTTAATTTCAATTTCTCATCAATCACAAAACCAATGTAACGAGTATTTTTATTACTCATTACTTGTTTTCCACGAGATTGTTGATCTTACTTATTTATTTATCTATTTAAACGTTTGAATATATTATTTATTTTAAGGAGAATTCACTGTTTTCTTCAATAAATCCAACATATTTCCAAAGTCAATGAATAATAAAATAATCGTGATTTCAATAATGACCAAAATAATTGTGATTATAATTTTTTTCCATAATTGAGCAGCCCTATACTAAGTCTAAGGTGTTGTCTTGTGCTTTGATATTGGTCATAGAAATAAATATCTTGTCTAATAGTAGAATAATAGTAGAAATGCCCATTTAAAAGCACTGTATTGTTTACTGCAGCTTGCTCTTTGCCAGAATCTGATTTAAAGTGTGGATTAGCACAGGTATAGGCCACAACAGTTCACTTTTCCTTTCAATTATTTTTAATAATTTTTATTGAGTAGACTTTTGTTGAAATAATAAGGTTGACTCAGAGGAAGGCTTGAGAAACCAAAGACCAGACCTTCTCCGCTTTTCTTTTTGAATCCACTGAAACAGACGCTCAGTTCAGTGACAGATGTGGAGCATAGTTATGTTCAGGACAGTTTTATGACAAAATAAATGATACTGGTATTAATAAAGGTGATATGTTATGGTACAGCTCCGGTAAATACAAGGCATGGTACTAAAACCGGTTTTAAAATACTATCTATAACAGCGTGGCACACCATTCATGCAACATAAGCTGATGAGACATGACCATTACGTGATTAAGGTTCCTTTATTTGGAAAAACTGTGTGTATTTTCTATTATAATACATCATTTTACAATTATAACAACCCAATTAGTTGTCTTTGACCAATTTAGTGTGAAAGTTTTATCCACCTACAGTGATATCCTGGTATTTTTCCATGAATCTAAATGTCCCGTAGTAAATAAATGTGAGTGTAAACGAATGTCTGTCTGATGATCGTTTACAGCAGTCAGTGTTTTTTCACATTAAACATATTTCAAGACACTCCTTTGTCTGTTTTAACACATTTCCATCATTTTTATCCAAGCTTTCATGGAGTTGTCCGGTCCTAATTCATTCATTAATCAGTTACGCTCGGTTAAACGCGCTCAAAGTTTAAACTCTCCGTCAACGAGGAGGTCTCAGACTGGTCTTAAGTGGCTCATTAGTCAAAGACCGACACCAACCAGACACTGTCCGTAAAGACTTACAGTGAAATCCAGTGCAGCCGGTGAGAACAGAGCAGAGGGTTCGAGGGACGATGATGGATGGTGCGGCGTTGAGCAGCGCCGCAGGGGTTTATGGGAAAACCCCAGGACGTCTCATTAAAGAGAAGGACGTACGGTTTTATATATAATACTGAACAGACAGACGAGAGGATTGATCAACTCACTAACGACTTTCTGTTGACTTTGTGAACAGGTTTTTACTTCAGGGAATAATCATTATTGTCTGTGTCGATATTCATCTTCCAATAATGAAGGAATAACTACACTCACTGGTTTATCAAAGGTTAGAGTCAATTTAAAGTTGCACATTTCTACTGATGTCGCAAGAGAGCAGTGTCTGCTACAATAAACAAGATTAAAACCTGTTCATCTCCATCTAAAACAAATAAAACTTTATAAAACTAAAAACCCTTAAACTTATAAAACTTCATAAAAAACTGTTCATCTCCATCTAAAACTTTAAATTACCTAAAACCTGTTCATCAACAAAACCTGTTCATCTCTATCTAAAACTTGTTCAAATTCACCTAAAACCTGTTCAGATCCAACTAAAACCTGTTCATCTCCATCTAAAACTTGTTCAACTTCACCTAAAACCTGTTCAGATCCAACTAAAACCTGTTCATCTCCATCTAAAACTTGTTCAAATTCACCTAAAACCTGTTCAGATCCAACTAAAACCTGTTCATCTCCATCTAAAACTTGTTCAAATTCACCTAAAACCTGTTCAGATCCAACTAAAACCTGTTCATCTCCATCTAAAACTTGTTCAACTTCACCTAAAACCTGTTCAGATCCAACTAAAACCTGTTCATATCCATCTAAAACTTGTTCAAATTCACCTAAAACCTGTTCAGATCCAACTAAAACCTGTTCATCTCCATCTAAAACTTGTTCAAATTCACCTAAAACCTGTTCAGATCCAACTAAAACCTGTTCATCTCCATCTAAAACTTGTTCAAATTCACCTAAAACCTGTTCAGATCCAACTAAAACCTGTTCATCTCCATCTAAAACTTGTTCAAATTCACCTAAAACCTGTTCAGATCCAACTAAAACCTGTTCATCTCCATCTAAAACTTGTTCAACTTCACCTAAAACCTGTTCAGATCCAACTAAAACCTGTTCATCTCCATCTAAAACTTGTTCAACTTCACCTAAAACCTGTTCAGATCCAACTAAAACCTGTTCATCTCCATCTAAAACTTGTTCAACTTCACCTAAAACCTGTTCAGATCCAACTAAAACCTGTTCATCTCCATCTAAAACTTGTTCAAATTCACCTAAAACCTGTTCAGATCCAACTAAAACCTGTTCATCTCCATCTAAAACTTGTTCAACTTCACCTAAAACCTGTTCAGATCCAACTAAAAGCAGTTTCCATAAAAGGAGGAAAATAATATCAAAGAAATGAGAATGAAAATCTCAAAATTTCTTCAAAATTTAAGAAACACTTCCATCTTTGGCCCCTGAAATGATTCTTATTAACTACCACTTTGAGTTTGACACCACTGCTCTACACTTTATGCTCAAGTATCTGTTTTCTGTCATAAAAGCCGGTTAGAAGTGTTGTTTTTCGTTTGTCTCTGTCCTTGTCAAATAAAGTATAAATAAATGTCTCTGTGGGAGACCTGCCTGCGGTGCTGGTGTAGACCTCGCTCTGCGCCGGGGCCTCTGACACCAGCGTAGCAGCGTCTCCGGGTGGAGCTCGGTCAAACGTCAAAGTCCCTGAGGTGGTAGTGATCTGTCCCGACGGAGTCACTGTGACTGGGACACAACAGAGAAACACCACAAACTTCAGTAACAGCTGCATGAGAACTATATATAAAGTTGTTTTTTATTCCTTTTTTTAATAATCGTTGACTTACACGTTGTGCCTGAAGTCAGTGTGAGGTTTTTTGGGGCAGGTAGGTCTTTCTTTAAAGGAACAGGGGGAGGATCTGAGTCTTTCTTTCTCCTCTTGTACGGGACGAACAGACGAACTGGGCCGCCCTGAAAGAGAAATACTGTAAGAGTGAGGATAAACAACACTTTCTTCAACAGTTTACTTTAAGAGACGACCAAGAGGTTCATCAGAAAATACACAAAACAGGTTTACTTTACAAGACATTAAGTAATATTAGTAAATTACTTTTTTTGCGATGTTTTAGCAAATAAAAGTTAAATAAATACTGTAATTGCCTTGATATAGACAATATAAATCTACCAAGTTATGTATAAATGGCTTATAAAACATTTTACCCTTTAATCAATTATGATGTTAGAAGCCTTTATACATTTATAACAAAAAATATTTACAAAGATAACAAACAGAAATTGGGATTGAGAAAGTGAGAGAAATCTATCAAATGGGCCAAAAACATACAAACAGAAAGAGTTACAAGATGGGCTCTACTTATATATACTTTCTTTTGTCCATTTTCCCTCCTTTTTGATTATTCATTGTATATGTGCCAACAACAAACAGATTACAACAAGTTAAGATGATTAATAAAAGTATGTAGTGTAAATACGGTAGTGCACTTCTACAATCTCATGAAAAACAAGTAAATAAAAACAAGCAATAAATATTAGTTTTTTCTCGATTACACAGGTTTTGTGATTGTTGGGAGCTGAAATTTGATTAATTGCACAGCCCTAATGCTTACTAAGTGTTGTCCATTGTCTGCATCTCCACGTCCACATCTACAAATAGTTCTGAAACTAAATAAACTCACCAGAATGAGATGCTCCGCCTGCAGAGATTCTCCGTCCTTCGAGCACTGCACAAAACCACAGACGTCGTTATTAAGACAGGTTCGTGTTATTTCAAAGCTGTCATTGTGTATATGTTATATCTGTATGTGACACGGCAGGGCAGTAGGAAAAGGGATGTATAGAGTGTTGTGTGGAAGAGACTTTTAACCTTTTGACTGATCACACAAATGTAAATATATACAATAATGGGCCCATAGTTTAAGGCTCACCAGCACGATGTCGTCGCAGCAGGACGCGCAGGTGCAGGAGGCGGCGTGAGGGACCAGGATACGGTCCTGAACAAACAAACAACAAGGTTAGCTTTGGTTTATGACTTTATATCATTCACAAGTTAATATTAAGATATGCTTCGTTTCTTAGAGACAAGGGCCCTGAGTTAAGAAGCTGGATTAGGGGTTAGCGAAGTCAATCTGGAGCTAACCCTGAGCTCTATGTCTATGGTAAATATATGCTGTTGGAGCTATTTTTGTAGTTTATTTGGTTTAAGTTCATTTCTTTTTTGCTAAGCTTCATTTTGGTAATTTTTCTTAAGTTAATCAGTAAGATTTGCATAAGTAGGTCAAGGCAGAGTGAGTCTGCAGAAGTTTCCCTTCTGTTTGAAGATTTGATCCACATCTTAGCCATAATTTGCACTTTTTCTCTTCAAGCCAGCGATCACTGACACAGCAACCTCCTGCATGTTTTTAATCTCCAATCTGTTCCACCAGGGGGCGCACTTCTAAAAACACTGGGAGATCACTCTACAGCCACACAAGCAGACATGAGCACTGTTGTTTTCTTTACGTGCAAAATACAACATTTTTTTATTTAAGAAGAAAATTATAAATGCATTATTATTAAAGCAACACAATCAGAATGTTAAGCACTTTGAGATTCAAGGACTTTTACAACCTTGAAAACGTTTAATCGAGCATTTTCAAGGATTTCAAGCCCCCGTATTGACCCTGTATGTATAAACAAAAGGCTGAACAGTGAAGGGGCTGAGAGCTCTGACCTGTATGAGGCAGAGCAGCGGCCTCCCGGCGTATCTGATACTCCTCTTCCAGTCTTTGCTGCTCGCTCGTCCCGCCAAACCTTCAAACTCAGTGGGAGTGTACCACTGCTGGTTGTGTTTGACGCAGCGCCCTTTGCCTCCTGAGCACAATCACATAATTCATATAATCAAGTTTATTCACAAAATCAAATGTTTATTCACAAAATCAAATGTTTATTCACAAAATAAACGCGCGCCGACCTGATCCGAGTCTGTTCTTGTACAGGATGCCGCTGGTGTCTCGGCAGCGCACCGGCAGCTCGTTGTTGTAAACAGAGGGGTCCCAGTTGTATTTGGAGCCGGCGGGTTTGTCCTGAGGAGGGCTGAGGGGGGTGGTGGGTGTCTGCGGTCCGGACGGACACACTGGAGGAGAGACAATAACATCATTTAACTACAAATGAGAGATCAACGATATTCTGTTAATTTCTTAATCAGGAGTGTCCAAACTTTTTACTACGAGTAACTACGATTTGATGAGAGAAAAATTTCCAAAGGCTGATAGTGTCTTCTGATGTCATTCTTATTCCACAAGTAGGTTTTAGTTGGATTTGAACAGGTTATTTGTTGTATTTTAACAGATTTTAGTTGGATTTGAACAGGTCTTAGTTGGATTTGAGCAAGTTTTAGTTGGATTTGAACAGGTCTTAGTTAAAGGTGAACAGATTACCAATGGATTTGAGCAGGGTTTAGTTGGATTTGAGAAGATTTTAGATAGATTTGAACATGTCTTAGATGGATCTGAACAGGTTTTGGATGGATTTGATGGCATTAAACAGTTTTTTGTGGATTTGAGGAGGGTTTAGTTGGATTTGAACATGTCTTAGATGGATCTGAACAGGTTTTGGATGGATTTGTACCTGCACATTAATGCTGTGTGACAGAGCTACTTCTATTGGGGCCATAAACATTACTTTTTATCACTGAAGCTGAGGGCTGCATAAAATCGCTAAATCTCTCTAAATCTTTGATGAGCCATCTACTGTATGTACAAGCGACAAAGTGTTTGATTGAATAAAAACACAGCTTAAATAACGCTTGTACATTCAGGACACAGACGTATAAAATCATGTATTTATCATGAAGTTGTGTTTCATGTGATCTTTTCAAGTCTGTTTTATTTAATGCTGTAATATTTTGCAGCTGCATTACACTTCTCTTTAGCCCAAGACAAATTTCCTTCTGGGACAGTAAAGTTGATTCTGATTCTGACATTTGGGACGTCTTTGTAAGTTTACAATGTTTAATAAGAATGCTCTACACTAAACACAAAGGCTCCTGTTATGCACGATTTTTGTTGCGTGATATTCCTGTATTTCTTTCCTCTCGTCTTGACCTAAAAAGTGCAGTGCCAGCCTGAAGAGTGTGAAGTCATCCCAAAACAGAGGTGGTAAGTCAGGAGCTTTTTCTGGTTTGTTTGTTTTTTTTGCCTATTTGTGTCAGGAACTTGTGTGTCATGTACATAATATGTCGTAAACTTGCATAAACGAAATAAAGCTTGAGAGAAACGAAAAAAGAGAGTTTATTCATGGCTCGTAAAATGAAGCCTCTCCTCTTAAGAAAAGCTGCAATATACACACAAGATTTTCACTTTTGAAAATGAATGAATACTCTTATGTGAAGGTAATGCAGTAACGTGCTTCTACCTGGAGTAATGGCAGCAGCAGATTTGAGCCCGGCCGCCTCCACGATGCTGCTGTCAGTGTGAACGACGATGAGCGTGGCCTTCTGTGCGTTGAGGCCTTCACTGAGCTGCAGCGTCCGTCCGCTCTGTAAAAGACAAACCAGAGTACACAGAGTTGACGATGAGGCGTTGATCCCCGTCCCGCTGAGGGTGTGAGGACGCTGACCTACCAGCACGTGCTCGGGAAGACTTCCTGACGTGGCAACAGTCGTGGTGAAAACATTGTCATCTGCCGCGTGGACGCTGCCCACTGACACGGCCGTGACCTCTGTCAACACAAAAACACTTCAGCATCGTCTACGGCAGCGTGTCACCCTCAAGAACACTTTATAAAAACATAGGAGACTAAATGGACAGAAGTTCTGTGTGAGTTTGGAGTGAAACAATGTTCTGTGATCTTGGCCTATTGTGTTATTTTATTTTACATGTATCATTATTTTGTGTTTTTCTATTATTACAGCACTTAATGTTTGTCATAGATGACTTACGGACTGAAATGCACTTATTAATCATTAAAGACACAAAACACAACGTCGTGAGTTTGATCCTGGATCTTTTCAAGAACTGTATGTGTTTGGCTTTTGCACAAGTTCTTTGACAAACATGGATCAGACTGATTTAGAAACAACATACTTTCACTCATGTTGTGTTGAGCTAATCCCTCTTAATTATTATCCAACCAACCTTTTTTATTAATAAAATAATTCAATTTTATATTGATTAGTTGTTAAAGTTAAGTCAAATAATTTACATTTACAAGGTTGACATAGACTATGAGACTAAGGTTGACAAATGTTGGGAATCATGGAGATCTTTTGTAGCACCATTTCAATCCCACTTAATAATTTTAAAATAATGTGGCCACTTAGATCCTAATGCATATTAATGTATATTGTTGTTATTTTATTTTATTATTTTTTTCTTTTATAAGTTTAAAGGTTCTTGTAAAAAATAGACAAGGTACTGTTTTGGGTTTTTTTGTACAAAAAATGTGGAACACTTTATGCCAACGCTGTATATGTGTATACCCAGTATGCAAACTGTTCCTAATAAAGATCTGCATTGAAAAAAGTACATTTAAAAGGAAATACTTTCACTTAAGTTATAATTTTAACATGATACTTTTATTTTTACTTGAGTACATTTCTACCCCTTTATCTGAACTTTTACTTAAATAAAGGAATGTAGAACTTCCTCCACCACAGACTAACACTGGGTAGAGAATAATTACATATTTGAACAAATCCAGTGATTTAACTTTTATTAATTAGATTTTTATAAGTGATGAGGATGATCTCTAAAAAAGGATGGGGCACATGGCTGGGTTTGTTTACTTTACAGATATCACCCTTGAAACTCTGATTATTATTATGATTATTATTATTATTATGATTATTATGATTATCAGCTGATGTGCTCTGGGGTTATAGCGCCCCCTGTGGCTCAGGGGCTGCATGTGTTCACTGTACACGCGGCTAACAGCTAATGCTAGCCCCGTTTATCCCTGGGCCTTGCCTGCGAACGCCGCCTCGGCCTCGTCCGGGTTCGGCAGAGACTCGGCTCCTATGTCGATGCTTCCCGGCTCCGTGATCACCGCCATCGACGTGACTTCGGCCTCGGACTCGGTCTCGGAGCCCACCTCCTCCTCCGGCGGCCCGTCGAGGGGCGGTTCATCCAGCCCGAGCGCCTTCGTGGCCGAGTCGGCTTCGTCCATTTTTCCGGAGCACGACAAAAGCCGAGTGGAGCCGAGCAGCGGAGTCCGAAATGTGTCGAGGCTGCACGAAGGAGACAAGGACAAAAAACAGCGTGGAGCGACCAAACACACCGATAATAGCTTTTAAAACTGTGGATATGTGTTAATAAAAAAGTGGAATGAGTCCCAGAGGCAGGAGCAGACGGAGGGTTTGTTTTGATGAAGTCCCGAAAATGATGCGCCGAAGACTGCCGAGAAAACACGAGGCGAGCCGAAGCGACCCACAGCGGCCAGAGTGGAAATAAAACACACAAAAACACAAACTGTGGGTGTATTAATGTGCCAGACTGTGCATGTGCTGTTATATGTTGATTTATGAAGGCTTTTATAAGAGAGGATAATATTTGTGCTGGCATAAATAAAAAGCAAACAAAGAATAATTAAAAGTTTGGTTTAAGTCAGACAGATGTAGTAAAATTATAAACATTTTGTCCATTTTAGTACTTGCTCAGATCTATATGCTCAATTCTTACAAAAAAATAAATGTTTGTGTTTGTTTTATAATATTTTAGAACAGTTTCTCACATGGTTGTAGTTAAGAATAGTCAAGAATCTTTGGACATATGGCTAGACCTAATGATATTGCAAATAAGCGACAGGACAATAACAAGTATGCTTTTTGCGACTTCTCAAAAAAATGGCATACCTCATTTAGTTTGTGGGTAAACATAAAAATCACTTAGTAAATGTTATAACATGGAATTCAAAGTCGATGATTGTTTGCAGGTTGAAGACCACACTTAAATAAAAACACAGGCATCAACACTTTATATTTTACTTATAATAAAATAGTACATCCAGATAAATAAAGTTATTCCCATGAGAATCACATTTAGTTATTTCAACTAAACCCCTCTAGTTGTGTAATTTTATTTTAAATCTTACTTTTGAACACTTTTTGATCAAATATCATACATTTCTGAAGGTAACTCTATACATTTCTCTGTAAATACAGAAACAGGAAAGGTTCCCAGAGTTTAAACACTCCAAAGGTCTGGTAAACATAAGCTACAATGGCTTGCCCTATACCAGGTAAAAATGTGCAGGTTTCTGAATTTATAAAGTAAAAATCAAAAGGTGCAGTAGAGTAGCTTCCAAAACCATTTCAAATTATGATAAACAATTGAAGACCTGGCACATGTAACCAAGGCCGTACGCTTTAGAAATACTGAGGTCCAAGGAATTAACTTATCAAGAAGATCAAGGCATGATACAATATGTTCTGACTAAATATATCTGATTAAATAGTTTGAAAACCAAAAATGGATATGGAGAAAGTTAATAAAGATTGCATATTGTTAGAATAAAACTGAATGTGTCACTGTAGAAAATGTGTTAAACTTACACATTGTCATGTTCATCATCATGTTGTTACCACACTACTATCATGCCATTACTGAGCTGGAAGATAAAGTGCTTGACCAAAAGTAACTTAAAATGTTGTACCACCAGTTCCTCTCTATACACATAATGAAAATGGTTTAAGATTTAATTTATGAAGTGACATATTGGAAAAAAAAAAAACTAAGGTCTGGATCTCAGAGACCTCTGCGTACGGCCATGCACGGAACAGCAACACTACTGTATTTTCAGATGAATAAATGAGATACACTGTAGATGACAATATTAGACATATATTACCAATGAAACAGTATCAGTAACATTTAAATGGAGTAGTATAAATTTACTGCATTGACTGGGGACTCTTCACAAAGTGGGATTTTTTGGAGCAGGCTGCCTCTCAGACCTTTACAGTCTATTCATTTTGCAATAATCCAAGTTTTGTTGGCTGGAATTAACTTTTATATCAAGTCCGTTAGCCATACTCCAAGATAAGTCTCTTTCTTTCTTTATCAGGAGTCATCCAAACGACTTCCTGTCCATTTTCCTTAGTCACCCTCACCAAAAACATCTCATCCTTCAGGTCTCTCTGCCGTCTGGTCCCAATCCAAAATGTTGGCTCAGAAAGTCTTTGCTTCATCTCGATCAGAGCAGTGTAGTCCGCTCCGTGTCAGCGCTGAATCCTGGAGACCAGATAGTACAGTATAAAGAAGACGATGACCAGTCCCATGGAGACGTAGCAGAGAAGACGGCGGTTGTCTCGACTGGAGCGAACCATCGTAGAGAAACGCTTCACACTCCCAGTCAGAAGACCCGTAGCACTGAGGAAGTTTGAGTCCTGGGGAAAAAAGAGGCAAATAGAGAGATTACTCTTTGGGGAAAAGCTTAAAGTGATTACAAATACAATAGATGGTATGATTTTATTTTTTGAGACATTAAAATATAATCCAGCAGTTTGTGTGGGAGAGAAATGAAGACGTATGGAATCAAAATATACACAACGCATAGTACGCAAAAGGAACCCCTGATCCTGGTTTGTACCATGGTAGTTGTTTCTTAGACTGAGGTACTCTCTCAGCAGAAATTAGGGAGTTTCTGAAATGTATTTTTAAGCCTTAATTTATAATCAGGAAAATAAACTGTATTTGGGCCATGTTATTTGTTTTACTTAACTTGTAAAAACATAATATATTGTAATATCTTTGTGAATGAGCTTTATGATGAGCTTTATTAGAATGGTACAGAGGAATAAACAGCGGTGCTCTCTTACCATGCCATCTAGATATTCATTCTGATCCTCTGCCTCCTGGTCAATTTCATATGCCAGCTGTTAGAGACACAAAGATTGGTGAAGTTATTGCTCATGTCAATGTTTGATTTACAACAACTGCAGATCTGTTTTTTTTTTATTCGCAAACTCCAGACATCAATATTTATAACTCACAGATTTCAATCTTGACACTTTAGTAGCCAGGTTTTCAGCTATGCGTTTGTTTTCAGCATCCAGCATGTCCTCCACAGAACTGTGACCTAAGGATTGAGAGAAACATTAGGCCATTTCAGAAGAAAATATGTTACCATCATGTTTTCCTGAAAAGCATTAATTAACTACTTGTGGAACCTTGTGGACATACTTTACACTTTTTACAGAGGGGCTATTAAATAGCAAACGGTTGAGACATTATTAACCCCAACATTACTTGTTATGGTAACTCCAAAGTTTATTTTATTTTTAGTATGTTGAAGGGAATAAATGTATGGGGGTAGAAGGGAACTAGTGTTTACAACTTCTTTTGACATTTATACTTACTTTTACTTTGGTTGCTCAAAATTAAAATATATGAAATTACTTTTTTCAGTATACCATAGAGAAAAAAGATTTACAAGAGACATTTAGGTTTCACATATCTTGTTATGTGAAACCTGCGTGTAACTCTGACAGACACACTTAAAGCTAAAATAATTAGCCATTACATTATAATGATCCTAAAGACTTAGTAAGTAAGTTAAATGAAAAGTGAGGAGGTAAATGGGAAATGAACTCAGCTGATTCCTTTTTTTCTTGCTTTCACACAAATAGAGAATTAAGCTAAGCTAATATGCTAAACCTGTTAACAGTCGTTAGCCTTGGCAGCCGCTGGTCCGGGGTTTCCCGCTCACCACGGCAGGGGATTAACTGATAAATCTAAGCTAATGTATAATTATAGGAAATCTAATAAAACAGTATCCTCAAACGGAATTTAAGGTAAGGTAACATTATATTGTTTTATTATAGTTAACTATTCAATAATTATATGGCTGGTGGATGCTTCACATGGTTTTGAAACCATTTAAAATCAATTTTAACCCTACTGCTAACAGTAGCAGACTAGGAACAGTTGCTAGCCCTAAGCTCAGTCTATACTCTGACTCTGGAGTAACATTTGGGTTCTTATTTTATAAGATGTGTGCACTTTATGAGCACTTTAAGTCTTAATGAATAAAGCAAACAAACAATATAATACAAAATAATTGAAGATATTGGCGTAAATTAAGCTTGTGTTTAAGCGAATTTAAAACGCTGTAAACGAGCTAGAAAACAATACATTTAGGGCAGACAAATAATCTGTTAAAATCGCTAAAGTGTGCAGATTACAATTAGATTAAAGAGAGACTTTTTTGCTGGTAAAATTCAATTCGACACTATAAGCATAACGTTTTAACTCCTACACAATTGACGGGCTTAAACCGACAATTGATTGCTTTGGGATAAAATATAACATATAAGATTTAAATTATTATTTAATAACATTATTTAACGACACATTAGCCCAGACCTAACCTATTCGTATAAATGCATAACAAATAAATAGACTATAATATACTCATTACTGTAGTACGTTTTGAAAATAAGTAAATACACAAAACAGACGATTTCTTGGTATAGTTTGACTCAGTTATAAGTCGCTAAGAAATGGATACAGTCTATATTCCTATTTATTCGTTGTAATGACGTGTGTTGTTTCATAAAGCATACGTTTGTTCGTATTGTAATATCATGTGAACCTTATTCTATCTTTGGTAAATGTTGGTAAAGGCAGTTTGTCGTTATGAGTTTCATTTTCAATACGAGTTTGATGTCTCGGTTTTAGGCACTAACGCCGTCGAAGTGGATCATTTATCTCATATCATCAACCACAGAACACTGCTATAATGTTATCATCAGCTGTATGTCCCTGAAGCTCTTTAAAACCCAGGTTTATAAAAGTGAATACGTGTCACAAATAAACTTACCTCTGTTCCAGTCCGCCATGTTGAAAAATGACGTACGAATCCGTCTCACGTGACCTTAATGTTTGCGGAAACCAACCAGTTAATCTTCCTTTTTGCTTTTGAGCTTGCGCATCAGTGCCACATACTGGACTGAAAGAAACTATAGCTGTCTTGACACATTATTTTAGCCTTTTATACACAGTCCACTTAATGAGATACCTTATTAATGTATCTTAATAGCAGCAGACAAACTATTTATTTCTTTTTTTTTAGGAACAATTAAAGCAGCTTGCATTGTATGTGTATCATACTTTTAGTTGTGTACAAAAGGTTTAGGCCAGTTTGAAGGAATGCTGTGAAGTAAGAATGCTTTAAAAATATTAAATGTAATTGTTTACTTTTGTCAATTTTTATCATGCAAGTAGGTGCCTCAAAAATACAGCCAAAACAGTGAGTCTTAAAATGTTGGTCTGGCCACATAGAGGTCTGAGTAAAACATTATAGAGTCTGTCTGGGATTCATATGAAGGGAAAGGAGGATTTGTGGAGCCTTCATTCTCAGAAGATCTGGGTTGTTGACATTTTTTCACATCTGCCTAAAACATTTGTTTAAAGTTTTTTGCATGAATGCATGAATTTGCATTGTCATAAAAAACTGAAACAATTTCTGTCATCATCTGTTATAGTATTTTCCATCAACAGTGATAACAACAACCACACTAGTACCTTAACCAGGACCATTTGAACACTGGATAAAAGACCAGCTCTGCCACAGACTCCACTAAAAAAGTCAGTTCAAAGGTCACAATGCTTCTGTTTGAAAACACTGTCATACGAGACAATGATACCAGTGCATGTGTGCGTGCATGTGTTTAATCCCCTGCGTCTCTCTCCTTAATCCACTCTGTCGTGCTGAGAGTGTGCCTCCTGCATCGCTGCTCACTGTTCGGGGAAGGACTCCATGCTTATTTTATGAGAACAGACGCACATTTACCTCAGGTTAAACAAGGCCACAGGGGCAAGATGCACACTGCTGTTACAACTATAGTTAAAAAGTCTCTGGGGTATTAATGTTGGCAACATGTCTAATTGGTTGCTAGTGTTGTCCTGATGATACGTCTATTTCACATTTGATGCAAACATTAAATCACAATTTTATTGCTGAGAAAAATAATATGTTTGTGGCAGTAAAGGTCACACTGTGAGTAGTGAGTAGTTTCGTCGGGCTCAGTGCAGACTTGTATATTCCCATGTGTCCTGGAAAAGCTAAAATACCTGGAAATTTACTGAGTACTTTCGTCATAGTCAAACGTCCAATGTCCTGGAAAATTTTAATTCTGTTTCAGCCCCTTACATTTTTAGTGCTCAGTAATCTTTGGTGAAATGACCACTTGAACTTAAGCCTAAATGTGCGTGTGCATCATCAGCCTAGAAATATAGTAAAGTAGATCAGCACCATGTAACAGAGTCTACCACCACTGGGAATGTTAACTTGTGACCCTCTGAGGCTGCTCTACTTTATGGAGTTCAGTCAACGCAAAGATGTGAATAGTAAGATAAAAACTTAAAATGAAGGAATAAATCTGTGTCTTTTGTATATTAATCGTTTTTTTTAAAGAGTGGAATCAGTGATTGTTGTAGATTGATGTATTTTTGGTGTATGTTTGTGCGACTGTCTCCAATAAAACAAATTAGACAGGACAGTCAGTGGGTTGCTAAGGAAGTTTTGAGTTGTTACTTGTTGCTAGGTTCTTCCTGTTGCATATGTCAGCCCATGTTATCAGCTTTAATTCATACATTTATTGAATATTAGTGAAAAGATGTGTTGGTTTTTCCTGCAGCAGAGGTCACAGTGTGAGTAGTTTGGTCTGGTGAGCGTCAGAGGGAGCTTTGACCTGTTGTGCAGCCCTCACTCGGTGCAGACTTGTATTGTATAAAGCAGCGGGAGGAGCAGTCCCTGGGCGCGCACTGAAGCTACAGATTGTCTAATTAGATTAAGCGAGGCTTTCCTCAGATAATCATTCAGGCAGCTCCTGTTTTTTCTCCGATGGAGCGCCGCAGCCGACTGTTCGCTCCCTGAAGGTCACGGTAAATGAACGAACAGGGCGACAGTTTTTGGGGAGTATTGGAGTATTACCGGAGCAGGTTTGAGGACGACCCGATGAGAGTCTGTGGTTGTTGTTATGGGTTTTTTCTGGAGAGCTCTATCTGTCGCTGTTCATTGTAATCGGACTGCCACTAATACCTGCTGCTAACCCAGAGCGATGGGGGAAGTTTCTGTAAGTACAATCTCCTTCTTTTACATTTATAAATATCGCTTTCACTGTAACAAGAAGAGCGATAAGTGTAAACTACATTTATGTAATTTTCTGTAGCCAATATCAACCGACTTGTACTTATATATAAAAATTAATAGATGATATGGCTTTTAAAACATCCATATTATTCCATAAAATGATGATTTTTTTCCCCCCATTTATTCCATTCAAGAAACCATCTCTTTCTATTGCAGTGACCCAATGGGAAAAATAATGAGAAAAATTAATGACTAATGGAGTTTTATAACACATTTTTATAAGCACCTGACTTTTTGCTGGTCTCTTTTTGTTCCTTTCCACCTCAACAGGCTGCTGCTGCTCTCTTCAGATTAGGCCTGTGACTGATTGACATAGATTATAGCTGAAGGCACGGAGGTCACAGCCTTTCAGGAACAATATAAAGGCACACACGTCACATTTTATTCTGTATAGAGGTGGAAAGTTATGCCTAAATTAGCACTATGTCATATTGTACCAGAAAGTACATGGCCTCCAAATGTTTCCCTGACAAGAAAAAGGAAGACAGACCCCTCCCCAATGTTTTCCACTGCTATTGATTTGACAACATATTAGGATCTTACATATCCTGGAAAAACAAAAAAGAGGACATTTTTATTGAATTTTCTCTTGTTTTTTGATTTTACATCACAGTGTGCCAATCTCTGAAAACCACTGGAAATGTACATTTAATATTTGACCTTCTGATGCTTTTGTAGTTTTGGGTTTGGACCCTGCTGCTGTCATTCGATGTTGGAGTGAAGTGTAAAGTCAAAGAGAGATGAATAGTCAGAATAATTTTAATGGCTTTGTCAATTGATCATTAACAAGAAACACTGTTATGAATTGTCAAGAAAAAGACCTTGAAATGTCCCGGGTACATAGCCCATGTTTCTCAAATCAGATCGACATGTTATCTGATGATGAGGTTTGTGCTTTGAGTCAGAACAGTGCTGATCATTTTAATGCTTTGTTTCCAAGAATATGAACAATAACATCCCTTGTCTTCATATTTAATGATTGATGACTGATTTTGACTAAATGTATCCTTAAATGCGTCCCTTTAATCTGTTCTTTCTTCTCACAGTCACAGATTCTACACAGAGCGGCATCCCCTAGAACCAGCCACTGAGTCGAGATTTTAGTAAAAGGCCTTGGCAAAAGAAGAAAAATGGCCACAAACTCCTTCCGTTCGTCCAGAAGCAGTCGCCACGGAAAGGCCAATCATGAGACGGAGGCCGGCGGCGGCTGCACTCTCCAGGAGCTGGGGACGCTAATGGAGCTGCGAGGTGTCGAGGCAAAAGACAAGATCGATGAGAGTTACGGAGACGTGAACGGACTGTGCACCAGGCTGAGGACGTCACCCACTGAAGGTAAGTGTTCAGTCACCACTCAGAGGCGAAACTAAGGGTCGAACATATCGGGATCATGTTCTAGACCAAGATTAATCAGAGTTTCTGCAGTTTACACATGTAGCAGTGAAATGATCCAACCCTGGCCCTATGTCCCAACAAATATCTGTATAAACACTAATACTTTATACTAATACTTTAACCAAGACTTACACTGCTGCAAACTTCAGCTCATTTCTTAGAGGCTGTCTGTTAATTGAAATGTTGTGTGTTAATTACATTAAGTGCAAGGCTGTTGCAGCAGCAATGTGTGTCTATAATGCACATAAGTTACGCCTGAAAAAAGACAAGGCTCTTTTTAATTTCACAAAAATAATATGCTGCTTTTGTTTTAATGATTTAATAATAATGTAATGTGAGATCATTATTTACTAATTTATAGAATTTTGTTGCATGATTTTTCTAACTAGAATATAGTGACTATAGTCTAACCTGAACAAATCTGTGAAAACACAAATCTCCTTCATGTGATACACACATATTTTATATTTGATAAAGTTTTCCCATGACGTTTCCCCATTTACATTGTGGTAAAGCAAAAACTATTCATTTGTTTATGATCATTTCACTTTAGACGAATAATTGGTGCTCAGTCTCTGCTTTTTGTCATTTTAGGCATATTTTTTCTTTTTCAAAGCTAATGCTCTGTATCATGAACTATTGTCTTGTTAAATATTATGATTAATTGTGGATGAGAGTGTATCACACACAGTACCATCTGACCGTATCATATCTGTGATTGTACAGAGCAGTAAACACACCGCTCCTCTGCCTCTGGAGAATGAAAGGGGAGTGTCTCTTCTCCTTCAAATCCCAGTAGGCTCTGCAGCAGAGAATCAGGGAGTTAACACGCTCCAATAGCACTGAGAACAGACCTCAGTGATGGAACAGATTAGATATCTCTGAGCATCATGTGAACACTGCCATGACAGACCTCTCACTCTGGGTTCTGCTACAGAATACAGGAAATCTAATAGTTTTGTTTTAGATAGACTGTATTTTCTGTGTAATATACCTGATTAATCCCCTTCTACTAAGCACATTTGAATCAACAATGTTATGTACAATTTTGTCTTTCCTGCTGGAGAGGACACGGCTCTAAATATAGTTCAGTTTAAATTAGTCAAAACCCAAAGGAGGGCACAGCGTGTTTTAATCTAGGCTTCAGTGTTTGGCCTGAAGTCGTCCTGGCTCTGTGTCCTGTAAAGTCACCTGTGACCTGAGGCTACTGAGCCAAACAGATGCAACCTGTTTCACTGAATATACATACAATACTACTATGTCTAAATATCCCAAAGGAATACACTAGCACATTATAATAAATTATTTAGTTTGTTTAAAGAAATAACAGATTACATTATGACAAAATTATGAAAACATTATGACAATAAAGTATTGTATTGAATTGAATTGAATTGAATAAATTTGACATTAAGATGGCTCTGGCTGGTGCAGATATTTGATGTTGACAATGTACAACGTTAGTTGTAGTAGTTTTTATTATTGTTTTAAATAATGAGACAGAAGTTAAAGATTTGTCAAGAGGATGGCTATGATACTTGAGAATTTTTAAACTAAGAATAGCTTCCTTTTTTCATGATGTTTATGCAATTGAGTTTGTTTGCAGCTAATTACTGGACTACATCAGACTGATGAACCTGTACTGACCTAAACTTAGAGTGTCCAAATGAAGTTAAAGTCCAGATAAGTCCAGAAACTATGCACAGACTTGCTTTTGGCACAGTAAAAGTTGTGCCCTGTCAAACTGATAAAACTACAGGGCTCTGGGCTGACTTCCCCTGATGTCAGTCCAGTATCTCACCGACAGCTGTAGTGACCTCTGTGATTCTTAGTGGCACCAGTCAGTCCTTTGACATTTTGCTCCTAATCATTAATTCATTGGCTCTGTCCATCTTGCTTTCACTCAGTAAACACCTTCAGTTTATTGGCTCCTGCTGACAAAGAGCAGCAAAATGTCACCAGCAGCTTGAAATCTGATAAAAATCCATCACACTGTTAGAGCACTGCGTGTTTCCAGCTGAAGGCAGATCCATTATCACCAACCTAACCTTATTTACTTAATCCTAAAACCTAATCACTATTTAATATTTTTCATATTCTGAGTAAAACGACATACAGGCATCGTGCATTAGGTCCAGGCAGTATTAGAAAATGTTTTACACCAAACACAAAAACCTAGATCTGATTGTGCTGTGTGTCTTCTGCCACAGGTTTAGATGGAAACCAAGAGGACATCGAGAGAAGAAAACAGGAGTATGGTCCCAATTCCATTCCTCCGAAGAAACCCAAAACCTTCCTACAGTTAGTGTTCGAAGCCCTGCAGGATGTGACTCTCATCATCCTGGAAGTGGCAGCCATAATTTCTTTAGGCCTTTCTTTTTACCACCCGCCCGGTTCCGAGAGACTAAGTGAGTTCATTTATTTGTATATTGCAGAACATAATAAGAGTATTTTAGATTTTGCATCAAGCTTTGTCCTCAGTAAATTAGCTTTGTCATTTTAAAGAATGTATGTAAAAAGATTATGACCCCTGTCTGAAACTCTTTTGTTGAGGTTGTGGCAAAGCGGCGGGTGGCGTGGAGGACGAAGGAGAAGCAGAGGCCGGGTGGATAGAAGGCGCCGCCATCCTGCTGTCTGTGGTCTGCGTGGTCTTAGTAACAGCCTTCAACGACTGGAGCAAAGAGAAACAGTTCCGTGGCCTACAGAGTCGCATCGAGCAGGAGCAGAAGTTCACGGTGCTCCGAGGAGGCCAAGTAACGCAGATAAAAATCTCTGAGATCGTCGTTGGAGACATTTTACAAGTAAAATACGGTGAGCACAAAACACAGTTATCTAAATTTATCTAAGACTGTAAAAACTTTTTTATTTACTGGAAATGCATGTTAAACTAAAGACTGGGAAGAATTATGAGTAATTTTCTATTAAGGTTGCTGTAGCCTGCAACAGGATACACGAGACCAACAGTTGTGTTCATACATGGAGTGTATTACAGGATAATGTCCACAGAGTTTGTGCTCAAACATGGAGCCACAATAGGTGTGCTAGATATAGGTATGACACTACTTTGTCTGAAATCTCAATGTTTACTAAATGCAGTTGGTGGCAGTGAGGTTTAATGAACTATATTAATACATGGTGTATCTACATGTAATTACAGGTGACGTCAGAATATATAGTGCATGTTTGAAAGAAGTTTTAGTTTAGTTTACTGTCCAACACTAAACATATCTTAATGAGTTTTGTAGCTCATCAGAAGAACTAGTTCTTTCACAGTTAGGGCTGTTGTAAGTTTATTGGCTCCTGGCTCTGAGGCAGTGGTAAAGGGTTAGATAGTTACACTGGCAAAGAAGTGAATCAATAAAGACAAACTTTGTGGTTGAGTAACTTTTTTCTTGTTTTTTTGGATTTGATTTTAATAAATTGTTAAGATTACACTACCTGTCCGAGGGTGTAAATGAATGATTTGTGAGAATGTAACAAAACATGAGTGTCATTAAACGTGCCTCTGTGTTCAGGCGACCTCCTTCCTGCTGACGGTATTCTGATTCAGGGCAATGATCTGAAGATTGATGAGAGCTCTCTGACGGGAGAGTCGGATCATGTGAAGAAGACTGTGGAAAAAGACCCCATGTTGCTTTCAGGTGCCTAGTTTAGAAACAAGCTAAATCTATAACCATTTTAAGAAAGATCCCTAACTAGGTTTTCTGTTCTTTGTAGGTATTTTATTCACTTGTGTGAGGTCCATCTGACTTATTTCACATTTGGTGAATCTATTTGGTGCACAACACAGACAGATGTATTAACAGCAGCACATTGCTCTCTCTGTCTCAGGTACACATGTAATGGAAGGCTCTGGGAAGATTGTGGTTACTGCTGTGGGTGTAAACTCTCAGACAGGGATGATCTTCATGCTGCTTGGTGCCACAGAAGAAGACGAAGGAGAGGCAGAGAAGGAGAAGGAGAAGAAGAGCAAAGACAAGAATAAAAAGAAAGACGACAAGAATAAAAGTAAAAAAGACAAAAAAAGTAAGTTCATTTTTAAGTCATAAGTCCACAGTTATTATGGTTTGGAGATTACAATGGACCAGCTCAATATAGCATTTAATTGTGTTTGCTGCAAATTCACACTTTGCTTATCAGTATGTTTAATCAGACCAAAACCCAAAGCAGAACACTGATAAAGACAGTCATGAAGCCTATAATCCATCCATCTGAATTTTATTCTCAAAGGAAGACGCTGAAATAATTGATAACAATATCAATATTTAAGGTCTAGAAAAAAATGCCTGAAACATTACATTAATGTTTATATACCTTTTTGATGATATATCTTTGTGACACAACATGAATGCATCTGTGTACATAGTGAAATTCTGCTCTAAACAGTGCACTGTAGTAACTAGGAAGAAATGTAATAATTTAATCAGATACTGAAGCGTTTTGTTTTCTTACCCACAGGTAAAAAGGAGGATAAAAACAAAAAAGGTGAGCAACAGTCTTGAGGATAAGTTGCTAAAGCATGTCTGAATATGTAGGGTTTGCATCTGTGTGAACTGTGTGTGAATGTCAAAATAAAACTAGTTTTCTGGTATTATTATGTGACCAGTAGTACATGATTATATGGAGTATGTTCCGGTTAAGTCGACTGCTCATAGATTTCCTAGACCCGAGTTCTTCACTGTAAAATCTACTAACACTGTGCTTCCAAAGTTATGTCAGTCTTGTGGTGACTTATGCTGACTGTTCAGAGTAATGTTAGCATCTGCTGCTCAAAATCCAATCTTATCCTTGTGCTCCTCATCAGAGCTCAGGTTTACTACTGCAGTTCAGCAAGCTTTACCTGTAAATGCTTTTGTTCAGCTCTGCATGTACCATTTTATCAACACACACAAAAATATCTTTCTAAAAAAGATCCTGCCCCATATTTGTCTCGGGTTTAATATACTGGACTACTCTGGTGCTCTGTGAGTGCTTCATCTTGAATTTCTTGTGGTTACTATTAAACATATGAGGTGCTTTCTGATTAGAGATCCTCTGCAGGACTCTACCTGTGTGCGAGTCTGAGAGGCAGCAGCAGGTGCTTCTGACTCTATTGATGGCGATTAGGAACAAGAAGATTATCAGCCCTAAGCTCGGCAGCTGCCTGCTTCTTCTGCTGCTGCCTGCCTGTCCACTTATAACCTCATTACTGAGCAAGGATCAGCACACACCCAAGGCAACCTCACACATGACTTTACAACCAGCTGCCATTTTTACTTCTCTGTGGGTTTCATATGATAGTGTCAGGAGTTTGTGAGGGAGGCTTTCATTCCATTATGTAACATAATGTACATGTAACATAATGTGCACAATTTTTGTGGAGTTGTATTTTTATGAATGTTCCATGACTAAGGTTCATATGATCATGAAAAACCTGGAAAAGTCTGCAATGACAACATTTTGGAAATATCTTGGTTGTTTAATTTGTTTAAACTTTTGGAAAAGGTATAGAAATTTGAAATCACTTTGACTCAACTAATTATCCCCCAGAATATTCAAATTAACTACTGTCTGAACTTTTATTTGTAATCAGTTCAATCGATCATGCAGATTTGATTTTGTTGAAGTCATTGCATAAAAATTTTGGAAAATTCCTGGGGTAAAAGTGTGAACCCTGTTTGTGTGTTCTGTAGAGAAACAAAAGGATGGAGCTCCAGTGGAGATGGAGCCTCTGAAAGATGGAGAGAAGAAGACCAACCTGCCCAAGAAGGAGAAGTCGGTGCTTCAGGGAAAGCTGACCAGACTGGCTGTGCAGATCGGCAAAGCAGGTACAAGCACTTACTGTTCAGAACATTCACATCAGTGTCTCTGTCAGATCTCTGTTCTCTCTCACTCTCCACTCTTCTTTAGGTCTGTTCATGTCTGTTCTCACCGTCGTCATCCTCATCATCCGATTTGCGATCGATACGTTTGCCGTTCAGCAAATTCCCTGGAACAAAGACTGTGTGCCCATCTATGTGCAGTTTCTGGTCAAGTTCTTCATCATCGGTGTAACGGTGCTGGTGGTGGCTGTCCCTGAAGGGCTCCCACTGGCGGTCACCATCTCTCTGGCCTATTCAGTCAAGGTCAGTGTTTCAACAGGACAGTCCTCTGCTTTTAGCTTCATCAAAACAGAGAATTTACAGTTTTATTTGCAGAGTTCTCAAATCGACTGTATTATCTTTCAGAAAATGATGAAGGACAACAACCTGGTGAGACATCTAGATGCTTGTGAGACGATGGGCAATGCCACTGCCATTTGCTCTGACAAAACCGGGACACTCACCATGAACCGAATGACAGTGGTTCAGTGCTACATCGCGGGACATTACTATAAGAAGGTCCCACCCCCAGACGTCATCCCTAAAAAGAATATGGACCTGCTGATCTTGGGCATTGGGGTCAACTGCGCCTACACCACCAAGATAATGGTAAGTAAGAAGAACTAGTTGTTTAGAGTTGGACTGAATGAACATATATAACATATCTGGAGCTGCTGTCTTTTGTCCTAAACAACTCACATCTTCCTGCAGCCTCCAGAGAAAGAGGGCGGACTGCCTCGTCAGGTTGGAAATAAGACCGAATGTGCCTTACTGGGTTTTGCCACCGACCTACGCAAAGACTACCAAAGCATCCGCAATCAGTATCCCGAAGAGACGCTGTTCAAAGTGTACACCTTTAACTCTGTCAGGAAGTCCATGAGCACTGTGCTGAGGAACCACGACGGCAGCTTCACTATGTTTAGCAAAGGGGCCTCAGAGATCCTCTTAAAGAAGTGAGTTTACTGCTTCTGAATATTTCAAACACTGTTGAATGATGTTTTATGGTTTTATTTTTGATCTATAATAACCTGACCCGTCCAGGTGCTGTAAGATCCTATCATTCAGCGGCGAAGCTAAAAGTTTTCGGCCTCTGGACAAAGACGCCGTGGTTAAGCAAGTAATTGAGCCGATGGCGTCTGAAGGCCTGAGGACTATTTGCCTTGCTTACAAAGAGTTCCCTGGAGGCGAAGGAGAGCCGGACTGGGACGACGAGGCCCACATTCTCTCTGGACTCACTTTTATCGCTGTGGTCGGCATCGAGGACCCTGTTCGACCTGAGGTACGTCTACAGACAGAAGTTTTGGGCTTTTGATCAAACTAGTAGAACTGGTCATGTATTATCATAAAAGAGACCAGTAAAAACCTCATTATTTGTAGGAAGTTTGTAAAAGTTTCATCTGTTTTGAAAGTTTAATAACTAGTCCTTCCTGTTTTCTCGTCAGGTGCCCAATGCCATCAGGAAGTGTCAACAGGCGGGCATCACAGTTCGAATGGTAACCGGGGACAACATTAACACGGCCCGAGCCATAGCTTCCAAATGTGGCATCCTGCATCCGGGAGAAGACTTCTTGTGTCTGGAGGGCAAAGACTTCAATCGACGGATCAGGAACGAGCTCGGTGAGGTAGGTCCAGCGCTGTGTGTTTGATGAGGACACTTCGTCACAGGCAACAGCAGCATTTACTTGACGTTTATGGATATTTATATAAACAAATACCTTTTCATTAGAGCTGACAGACTTTGAATGAGTTGACTAAAATGTCTGAGGCGTAAAGGGAGGCTGCAGTATTTATTATGATGTACAAGAGCAACTCAGGGGTGTAAATTATTATTAGAGAGAAACAGAGGACATCTAAAAGTGTTTCAAGGACAGCTGCTGTTGCTGGTGCTTTAATAAAGTTAAATGTTGTGTGTCTTCCTGCAGATTGAACAGGAGCGGATAGATAAGATCTGGCCCAAACTAAGAGTCCTGGCCAGGTCGTCTCCTACCGACAAACACACTCTGGTTAAAGGTTAGATATTTCTCATGATGCATCAGAAGACCCCAGCAGACAAAGGGCAGGAGGGACATATCTCAGCATGTGTCTGTCTGCTGTTCACAGGTATTATCGACAGCGCAGTTCTGGAGCAGCGGCAGGTCGTCGCTGTGACAGGTGACGGAACGAACGACGGCCCGGCGCTGAAGAAGGCAGACGTGGGGTTCGCAATGGTAAACAGATTAGTATTTAGTTAAAACAAAAGAAATTTTGGAGATCGAGGGATGCTCTCATCCAGCTTTAACTAAGAACAAACAGATACCAGTAAACAACTGCTGTCTCCTCATAAACTAGACTTGTTTAGTTAAACAGAGGCTTCATCTGGACTAAGTGACCTCTGACTCTTCATGTTCAGTGTGATAACTGTTTGTGAGTGAAGTGTGCAGCACATATCAAAAAAATAAACTATGATAAAGCAGTTGGGCTTCATGTATGAGCTTCATTTACAGATACTGATCAAACTGTTGTGTCTATATTGTAACCTCTGTGTCAAAAGTGAGCTATCTGTGTAATTTGTGGCGCTGCTCAGGGCATCGCTGGGACAGATGTGGCGAAGGAGGCCTCTGACATCATCCTCACAGACGATAACTTCAGCAGCATCGTCAAGGCCGTGATGTGGGGAAGGAACGTCTATGACAGTATCTCCAAGTTCCTCCAGTTTCAGCTCACGGTCAACGTGGTGGCCGTCATTGTGGCCTTTACAGGAGCCTGCATCACTCAGGTAAGAACACAACTGTGACAGACTAAACACTCTGCTCCTGGTCAGCTCGGTTCGCTCATGATGTTCTCATTATTTGCAGGACTCTCCTTTAAAAGCTGTGCAGATGTTGTGGGTGAACCTCATCATGGACACCTTTGCCTCATTGGCCTTGGCCACAGAACCACCGACAGAGTCACTGCTTCTTAGGAAGCCTTATGGCCGGAAGAAACCCCTGATCTCACGCACCATGATGAAGAACATCTTTGGACACGCCGTCTACCAGCTCACTGTCATCTTCAGCCTGCTCTTTGTTGGTCAGTATAGTTTAAGTAATCATGGCAAGAGGCAATACTTTAAGAAAACATTAACATTAGCTTTTTATCATTCATCTGTAAAAATCCACTGAATATAACTCCTGTTTCATTCTTTATGTATTCATTTGTTTCACTAAAGTCTTAGTCCATTATTAAAGGAATTTAGCAGAACATTTATTTTAAGGCCAACAGTAAGAATAGCCACGCAGTGTCCTAAACCATTCACTGTTAAGAGCACTATATACTCCACTCCACTCTATAGTGCAGCCTTATGCTTTAATTAAGGGTTTTAGTGACGAGGGATTAGGGAGTGGTATTGGACACTGTCCACGACGTACTAAGTCTATTCATGCACTAAATAACAAAAGACAGTCTTATCACTCTACATTTAGTATTTTCATGTAAAATATTACTTTTTGCATTTGACTGTCCCTATATATATACTTCATAGGTCAATTTCTTATGGTTTATTACAAAAATCATAATATTTAATGTTTATATGTATTCAACTGCAGCTTTGACTGACTTTCTTTCAAATATGGCTTCTCTTTCACTTTCTAGCCATTTGATTTTGCTAAAATCTATCTTTTCTCATCTCATCTTATTTATTCAATGAATCAAAAGTAAAAAGTGGAAAAATATCTTCAAATATCTATCTGCATTATTACAGAGCATGCTTCCACAAATCTGCAAAGACTGAAATAGAAAACCCCACTTAAGCACTATTATTCCTTATCTTCCACACTGGGTGTTTGTGTGTCTTCAGCTGTGGAGTAACTCTGAGTCTCTCTGTCGCAGGTGAGCATCTCTTTGACATCGACAACGGCAGGAACACTCCGCTCCACGCTCCACCGTCCGAGCACTACACCATCGTCTTCAATACTTTCGTGCTGATGCAGATTTTCAACGAGCTCAACGCCCGCAAAATCCACGGAGAGAGAAACGTGTTCGAGGGCGTTCACAAAAACCCCATCTTCTGTGGCATTCTGCTGGGAACGCTGGGTGTGCAGGTAAACACACACTGACCCGGACCAGGAGGTTTTTAAAAGGACAGCCTCTGACTCTCTGTCTCTGTGTGTGCTGTAGATCATCATCGTTGAGTTTGGTGGGAAACCCTTCAGCTGTGTCCCACTCACCAGTGACCAGTGGCTGTGGTGTGTCTTCTTTGGTTTCGGCAGCCTGCTCTGGGGACAGGTGAGAGATCTGAGACACAAAATAAAGACAAAGTGTTAGTGACTTCAAGATTTGACACTCAGCAGGTTAATGTTTAGTCTAGGCTCACTATTTGGCAACAGGTTACTTATAATAATATGAGCTAATACTGTAGATACTTACAATAAACTTGAGTTTTTCACATTTTTGAGTCTAAAGCTGGGCTTACACTTGTAATTAGTAAATTTTAACTTCTTTGAGTTTGAAAAAAAACAGAAAATAACCTTAAATAACTTCAGTTAGGTCTGCTGATTGTTCACAGTGGCATATTCAAGAACCAAAACACTACTGCAGCAGCACTGAATCTACATGTGTTACAATCTAAACTTGCACCAAACCAAATAAACTTTGTTTTGTTTTATTCCAACAGACATCACTCTTTCTGCTCTAATGAAAATATCAAGTCACATGATTTTAGTGAGCCATCTTGTCACATTCTTCTAGTTTTTTTTTTTCATTTAAGACGTTTGTATCTTGTTCTTTTGGGTTTACTTTCACCCCTTCCAAACTCCAGCAGTTTAATCACTGTCATCACTCTAGATTTAGGATTGACAAATATATTTACTCTCACACACAGAGGACCTAATGATTTTAAATACAATATGATGATAATATGAAAAAGCAGACAGATGTGTAAAGGGTCTGTATCAGTGTAGCTCATGGTTCATTCAGGTCAGAAATGGTTCTCTCTTCTGTGTGTGGTCCTCAGTTGGTGACCAGTGTCCCGACCCATCGGCTCACCTGCCTGAAGTCTGCGGGACACAACACACAACGGGACGAGATCCCCGAGGAGGAGCTGGAGGAGAAGGACTTTGAGATCGACCACGCGGAGATGGAGCTGAAGCAGAGCCGCATTCTGTGGTGTCGAGGCCTCAGCCGCATCCAGACTCAGGTCAGGTTATTTTGACTTAAAGGGATAGTCTGTTATTTAGTAAAAGGGCTCTAATACAGATTACATCTAACAAAGAGGAACTAGATACCATTTTTACTGAGTGCTTCAAATTGAATACTCGCTAATATAGGCTCTTTTAATATCCGTAAATCATTTGAACTTTGAACTACTTTGAAAATCCCTTCAGGTTTGGTATCAGTAACTGGACACTATTTACTTCATAAACCTGTATCTGTAGAAAGCTCTAACTCAATGTAATTTTCAGAATAGTTGTGATGCTTTAAGACTTTCAAATTGGTTGTGGAATACAAGAGGTTAAAGCAAAGATTTCTGGTTTGTGTTAATTGCAAATGCAGTAAAGAAACCTTCTGATCTCAGCTGAACTCATGTTTTGTGTGTGTTTTCTCTTTAGATCCGTGTGGTGAACGCCTTTAGGGACAGTGTGTCTCCGTACGAAGGTCTGGAGACGCCTGAGTCTCGCAGCTCCATCCACAACTTCATGAACCACCCTGAATTCCGGATCGAGGACTCGGAGACTCAGATCCCTCTCATCGACGAGGCCGACGAGGACGACCCTCCGACCAATCGGAACTCGGTCCACATCCCGCAGGCGCCCGGCCTGCTCCCCAATATTCCCCTCCCCTCCAACCTCAACAACAACGCCCTGGACCGCATCGCCCCGCTGCACCTGGACGGCTCTAGGCCCGCTCTGATCGCTTCTAACTCAGCGGGACTGCCGCCGTGTCCCGGGAGCCCCCTGCACAGCCTGGAGACCTCCCTCTGAGACCACAGACACACAGAGAACTGCTGAACCAGGCATGAACATGAACTGTGCAAATGTTTATAGTTAAAAAAGCCAGTTTTGGGCATTTTATGTTGTAGTTCATTGAGTCACAAACAGAGATTATATAGATTCAGAGTTTTGTCCCTACACAAACAGTTTTAGTCAGTTGTGTTGAAAAGTCTGATGCTGAGATTTGTTCTAATTTTATTTTAAATGTTTTTTCTAAAAGCTTGTTTAAAGCTTGATGTAAAAAATGTAAAATGAAAAAACAATTTTCAGAGGCAGGTGTTTGTGAGAGATTGTGAAAGAATTGTTTCTCAGATGTAATTATTTTTGGTTGTTCTTGTCCACTTTAAATGTTGAGTAAACCAAAGACTGTCACTGCTCTGAGGTAGAGGGTTAGTCAGTGATTGTGAAGACGTCTACAACAGTCATTACTGAACAGATCGGGGTGCAATATTATTTTTATAATCAATTTGATTTTTTATAATTGTCTGCAGACATTAGCAGTTTACTTTGAAAATCTATTTAAGACTGTGAACATTACTGCTAGGTGTCCACAGCGCCCTCTGGTGGACACTAACCTCTAAACTATGAAGCACCTGAAGATAGTGTTTTCAATGAACCACTTCTGTAATTTACTTCAATCTTATTACATTCAATACTAACTATTCATATCTGTTCAATGTTTTTGTGTTCCTTAGTTTAAAATAAACATTTTTATTAAAAGTAAATACTTGATTGTGATCTAAATCCTTTCAAACAGGTGAGAACTGCCCGATGTGGAAGACCAGACCGATAAAATAAATGTATTTATAAAGCGCAGTAGAGTGTAGGGGTTAGATTAGTTTTGTTGGAAAGAGGTTTGTTGTTCCCAAGACAAGTCTATGGCTGTTGTTAGTAAGTAAGTCAAATATAAGTAATATGAAAAAAATTGTCACCATTAATACAGTTAGATTATTAATTCTTAACATTTGATTTAATTTCACAATACCATTAAAGTACAGTGCAATGATCTGAGGCAGGTGTAAGTATTCATTCATTCATTCATTCAAAAATATGAAATCCAATCGTTTATTTTTATCAGTTCACAAAATGCTTCAGTTTAAAGATTTTATTTTATATTTTTGAAAACATTCCTGCCAAACCTTTGCAAAGTATTTTAATGTTTATTATCCTTAATTCAATTTTGAGTGAATCTAAATTCTACACTAGGTGGAAAAAAACACATTTCCAGTCACTTTTTGTGATAAAATGTCAAACTTCTAGCTCCAAAGTTAAAGCTTAAACACATTAACAGAAAGAAAGATGGCGCTGATGAGTCATCCATTATTTATCAACCACCATTGAAACCAACGAAGAAGAAGCTGAACATTTGAACCAATCATTAGGCGCCTCCGTGTCACGTGACAAACAGTGCAGCAGATTTGAATTGTGAGCAGTGTTTTCGTCTTGTGGAACAGAAACAGAAATCTGTCACAATATTTTCAGGTTTGTATTACTTCTTTAAACGACAGTCTGATTATAAGACGCTGATTTTACAAAACGTCACGTTAAAACTCGTTTCTGGTCAGGATTATGAAGTTAACCGTCAGTTTCTGTCCAGTAACGTTAGCTTTAAGCTTTTAACGCGAAGCTAACTAATGTTATATATCCAAATTTAATAATGTTGTGAGTGTTTTAATGTCAGCAACATATTGACATTAATGTTCTTAACGACCCACTCCAGAACTGGACCGAACCAGAGGAGCAGCAGAAGCAGGATGGACCGTGAAGGTAACAGCAGTAAGTTCACTGACAGTAGTTTAAACCAGTGCTTACACACTGCTGTACAATGGCCATATTCACACTCTGTCTCTCTTTGTTTCTTGAAACAGACGTGTTCTTTCTGACGGATGAAAAGTTTGACTTCGACGTCTCTTTGTCACCTGCCAGGTAACAAACATCTGACACTGGGCTCCAAAGTTTATGTAATAAAAGTGAAAGTTGGTCCAGTTTTTCTCATGCAATACAATACAATTTTGAACGTTCAGTTTTTGGTTCTGTGGCTGCCATACTTGAGTCCTTTGAATTGATTATTATTGATTATTTATAGCTTACTATCATTATTTTATACTGTTTAATGCACCTGAGCAGATATTTGTGTGATGCTACTGTGGTTTAATGCAGCCGTTACTGATGTTTAATACATAACAACAATAATAATAATTACAGATTTCATTTGTAGCATTCAAGGTCACCTTACAAAACAGAGTTAAAAATAGACAGTCATACAATAAAGAAAATAATACAGCAGTGGTAAGTTGGTGGATTAAGGAGGAGTAATTTAAGATAGAAAGGGTGAATTTTTGTCAAGTTTTGAAGATGGACAGATGGATATAATTGATAGGAAAATGAACTGGGAGCAATGGAACTGTCTGAGGATGGTCACAGGGTGATGACTTCAGAGGAGGCGGTTCTGGTGAGCATACGGCAGCTGAAGTTTATGGAGGGATTTTTGGTAGGCAGAACAACAGGGAATTGCAGTAATCTATGCAGTTAATTATTCAGCCCTAGTTTCTCTCTCAGCTCTCATTCTGTTCTCCCTTCAGCTCCACAGGTGAAGACTTCGATGATGAGGTGTTTATGGGTCCAGCTGGCCACAAAGAGAGGTGTATTTCAGTGAATGTGGCGTCTTGTATGGAAAAAACAGGCGTTCGGATGAGCTGGAGCCCACTGACCGGAGATCAGCTGGAGGCCATCTGTGAAGAGGCACAGAAACTGGCCGATCATTTGCAGCACTCGGAGTCAGCTCAGACTAAACCGACTGAAAATAAACCGAATAGTTTGACAGAAAAGAATGAGTTTGTCCAGGACTCGGAGTCTAAACTGAGCATGCTCTGTGATCCCCCGACTGTGCTCAGCCCTATTAAACGTCAGACCTTCTGCGTTCAGGACAGTCCCCTCAAACAGCTCCCTCCTGCCGTTCAGAGCCGTCTGCTGAGAGCGCGCAGCCCGAACTCAAGAGGCTCCAGCGCTCGTCCCACAGCCGCAGCTCCACGGGGCTCGACGTCCACACGACCCTCTGCCCCTAAACGAGTCGCGAGCCCAGCCTCTGCCCCGAAGACCAAACCGGCTCTGAGAGGGAAAACGGGGATCGGAGTCAGCGTGGTTTTACCGAGTCGACCCACGGCTCTGACCCATGCTACACGTTCAACCACAAAGAGTCAGACCGACAAGACCAGACTGCAGCCTCCGAGCAAAGTGAGAGCAGTGGGCAGTTTGTAAAACTGACATTTGGGCTGCAAATATATATCACAAATGTATCATTATCACAACATTATCAATTGCAATGTCTGTATCACAAAGAATGACTTGCAATTATAAATAGTCTTTTTATCCATTTAAAATTCCATTCAGTGGACACCCCTGGTCTAAGGGCCCATATACATACATACATATACTTTTTAAAAAACTGAACTAAAAAAATGTAAGTTTTCTCTCAATGACTAAAGAAGAACAAAACCAAAACACCACCATGGCATCAAAAGGTTTAATCAGCTGTTTGAAGATAATCAATGTCAGGAAAAAAAAAGGCCACAAGAAGACGGAACAAGACAGAACAAAGACCTCACAGTTTAAACTTAAGACTCACGAGCCAAATCCAGTTGTGATTTAAATGGTTCAATAGTTTCAGAATTCAGATAGTTTCATGCATCATCTATCATCATCAATAACACATAGACCAGGCCAACAAGAAACATGGGTTTGTTTAGCTAAGCATCAGTCATATTTATTGATTGTGGGTTGTGGGATCTAAAAAAGCAGAACGCAAATAATCACAATCGTGCTACTGGTTCAAAAAAAAAAAATCAGATTAGATTATTTTCCAAAATTGTTCAGCCTTTATAATTATTGCATGTCTGTAGCAAATAACGTTATCTCTTTCAGGTGTCGTCAGGTTGGAGACGGAGTCCAGCCTCGAGTCGAGCCGGTTCATGTGAGGACCTTCTGTCAGATTCAGCCAGTGTGGCCTCAGACGTCAGCGACTCCTCCCTCAACTCCAGCCACTTAGGGAAACGCTCTCTGGCTCCTCCGGCGAAGGTATGAGCACAGACAAGAGTTAACACAGCCTCTGGTGCGTTTTATTATAATGGAGGCAAAGTGTTTGACTGTGCTGATTTAAAAACAGTGATATTTCTTGCCCTGCCTTAAATCTTATACCATCCCATGTCTTATTTGAGACCTGTTTGTGTTTCTTTTCTCCTAAAAACCCAAAAGTCAGGCTGATGGTAGACTGTTGTGTTTTCTCAGAGCCTAAGGAGTCGGTCCGGTGTGAAGCCGCTGGGCTCAGAGAACAGACGCCTGACCGACCGGAGGAACACATCCTCTTCCTCGTCCTCAGTGTCCAGCTTCAACTCCAGCATCTCTCTGTCTCCTGCTGCTAAAGGTTCAGTGATGGATAACGATAATAGCACCTCCTCGAGAGTCAAATCTCATGATAATTTGGTGTGAACAGTTTGAGAAACACTAAACTCTTTCTGTTTTCTTTATTTTAGGGAAACTGAACTCTTCTCTAAACCAGTGTCCAGTGACCAAACCGACCGATCAGAGCAAACACCGCCGCTCTGTGGTCTGTAAACCCTCGGACCCTCCGTTCACCGCGACGGGACGCAGGTCTCTGTCCGTTCAGAACAGGAAACCCTCACAGACCGAGCTTCCCAAAATGGCCAGAACCACGCCTTTGAAGAGAGCCGAGGCGTCTCCGAAACTAAACACACCTGTGAAGAGAGTTTTACAGAGAACCACCTCTGTCCCGGCCTCAGGATCGGCCCGAGTCCAGAGCGGGCTGAAGACTAAACCCAAACCACAGGCGCTGGTCCCCCCTACGCCCAGTGGGACGCTCCGAGGTCAGACACTGTTGAATGTTGCAATAATGTGTAGAGCTGTGATATTTGGATTCATATGTACGAGTTTTAGTTGAATTTTTAGGCTTTAGTCAGATTTAAACTGATTTGAGTTGGATTTAAACAGGTTTTAGAGAGATGTCGATAGGATTTAGTTGGACTTAAATAAGTTCTAGTTGGATTTGCACAGGTTTTAGATGGATTTGAACAGGTTGTATTTTGAACCTGTTTACATAAAGCTGCTGCTGTTGGAGCCATAAACAATACAATACATTTTCTCTCTGAAGCTGAGGGCAACATCAATTTTAACCTTGTCCCATGATTGGCCCCAGGGCTTGACTTTTGGCGCTAGACACACTATAATTAATTAATGTAGTCCCTGAGCTCATGACTTTGAGCTTTGTATTTACTCTTATTTTCACTTTCAAATATCACAGGTCACACTGTTATATTAAAAAACATTATCACATGTTTTTTTTCTGATTTGGTGCAGCCCTAGTTTTTGTCACTAAATGTGCCTTTAATAATCACTGTTCACTTTGTTTTTCAGGTTCTTTGTCTCCAGACACAACAAAGATGATAAAACCAAAAAGACTGATTTCTACAAACAGTGTGGACAGGTACATTTAAGTATAATCTGTTTTTCTGTGTCAGCAGTTTATTAGAAAAAGCTTTAATAAAATAATCAATGTATTTGGAAAAAGAGCATCATATGAGACCTTTATGTAGTTTTAGTTTAGATCTTACTTTTAGACTCAATAACATGTCGTCAGTTATCCCTAAAAAGCACTAAACATGTGATGAGTTCAGTGTCTTCTCCATAGTCTCCCTCAGAAGCCCTCGCTCGGAGCTCTGACGCCCTCCGGAGGCAGCAGCAGCGCTCTGCAGCTGAAGGCCCGTCGTCCATCTGCTCTGCCCACTCCCCTCAGGTCCAGGCTCTTAGGACTCCCCCAGACCACCCCGTCCGGCCAAGCCCGACCCATCAAACCCCTGCCCGGCCTCAACTGTGCCCCCAGCAGGTGAGACTCGGCAACTGCAGCACATTTACCCTGGATTCACACCGATGATGCGCTCCAGTGAGGTTTAATGTTACTGTTTTTCTAGTCCGACTCCCACCGAAGGCCCAGAGGCAGAGTCCGCCGAAGTCCCTCAGATCCAGCCTTTTAATCTGGAGCAAGAGGAGCCTGAACGTGCCCCGCCCCCAACGGCACAGTCCGACCAATCAGAAAACACTGCACCTGAAGCACTTTGTCTGAGCCAATCAGAATCGAGGAACGCGACAGAAAAGGAGCCAATAGTGGAAACGAGCAGCAAGACTCAGGAGGTGAGACTCTGTGGACGATGTGACCGTATTTAACCCGTCTTCTGTGTGCTTTGTGTTTAGTTTGTTACAGGTTACAAGAAATAACATTTGTTCATTTTGAAGTCTGCTTACTGTATGTCAAGCTTTCACACATTTCATGTTTTAAAGAAAGTAACATGACACTATGATATCCCCTTATTTTTCTGAGGTTGTTAATTACTAGAAAAAAGTTAGTGAGGCACTCAAAAATAATAAATATATAAATATATAAATGAGGGACCACTGTACAGTAAGACTGTTTGAGAAGACATGGTTTTTTCCTCCAAACTTGCCGTCTTAAACGTCTTTCCTGCTAAACAAACATGGCGAACTAATGCCTAGTTCTTGATGAATTATGTTTTTACAAATCCTTAATTAATTCTTAATATGTATTTATTATAAAGTGTTAGCTCTATTTGATGTTTCTAACTAAGGTAAATTATACATTGTTTATCTTTTTCTCTGATTTGTAATTCTGCTCAGAGTAAAATGAGATTAGATGTTAATGAGGCTCCTGTTTTTCAGATCTTACTGTTGGATCTTCCAGCCCCAGTCCTTCAGCCTCAGGAGAAACTGTTGATCGACCTGACCAACACCCCAGACCTGATCCGGACCAGCAAGACCTGCCCCTCTGCCACCGAGGTACGGCCCACTCCTCTGCTTTTAATCTTTTTTAAGTAACTGTCCTGTCTTCTATCTTCTCTTATCTTCCGTGAGTCAGTACCATATTTTTCATCTATAGTCCCACAAGGCTACACACTGTTGAGATTTTTCTTTTTTTGAGCTGTTTCTTTGCGTAAAAAGACTGATCACCGATTAATTGGACGCTATTAAACTTCCTGGAACATCACATGACAAGCTGGTGTCGACCCTCCTTTTTCGAGCATGTTATTGACCAAGATGCACAGAATAAACCGCCTCTGGATCAATATGAAAAACCAATCAGAGAAACAGGGCATTACACAAACCCGCCCTGTTTTAAATGAACAGTTCTGAGGAAGATCAATGGGAGACTTCATTTCTGCTAAAAATGTTTATCATCTGACAATTTTTTTGTGCTTGTCTGTTCAGCTCATCGACCTGAGCTCTCCTCTCATTAAATGGAGCCCAGTCAACAAAAAGGAAAAGGACGCTCCTCTCATCAACCTGTCGTTCTGAGCCACGTCCCGCCCTGAAACTAGAGTCTACGAGACCTGGACCTGGACCAGGACTTCTCTGGCTCTGAAGATCTTAGTCATATCTGGTATTTAAAGAATTGAAGCAGCTTTGTTTATACTGAAAATACTTGCTTTTTATGTTTTTATCAGTGTTTAAATAAATGTCTTTGTGTCTGAAGTTTGTCTGATCTGAGAAAAGCCAGTCATTGTGAAAATTAGTCTTGTGAGAAATGAAAATCGTTGGTATGTGCTGCTGTTGGTGATTGGTCGGTCCGTTTGAGAAGATTTCAGTTTTTGTTCGATCAGAGAAAGGGCTGCTGCTGTAAAACCGCTCTGTGTTTGTATAAAAATGAATAAAATTACCATGTGAGGCTCTGGACTGGAAATAATGATGAGAAATCAGACTTATACTGTGCTGCATTCATTTCTGTAGGAATTTGTAAATGTGAAGATGAATAAAGTAGCTTAATACTTTTTCTTTTGGTGTTTTTTTTTATTTTTTTATTCTTTTATTTATTGGGTCTAATGTAAAAGACCATCACCGTAAAAAATAACTGATTCAAAAGAAGCCTCAGCATAACTAAGATTTCATTTGGGTCACAAACTGGATCAAAAAGAAGAAAAAACAGTCACAGATGAAAAAAAAATGCTGGTTTAAGAAACTATCTGGAAAAATGTCATAAAAACCCTGACATAAATGATGAAAATAGAATTAAATGTCGATAATAAGGAAGAAACTAGAAATAATGACACACTGAACAAAAAACAAACGCCAGATCAAACTGGGTTGTTTTGGCCTTTTAAAATACAGGTCCCACAGAAAAAAGCCCTTGTGTTGACTGGAGGAGGTATTATGAATTATTTTATTATTTATTAACAATAATAAACAGTAGATTATATCATAACGACTGTTTTTTCACAAATGATTGATATTACAACAAACTATTTGGGGTTTAAACTCGAAGAAAGAAAAAAAGACTATTAAAACTATGTACTGTTTGTTCCCTTAGTTCAGCTCTATACAACATTTTACACAGTGCACCTTTAATGCTGACAGTTTTATACATTTATAAAGTTTATACATATTGCAAAATCTGAGCACGTACAGCTGAATATTCATCACTGGAGCTGCTGCGTCTCCAGGAAATACTCCCATCTTTTATCAGCGCTCCATGTGTAACCCATCCTCTCATTGTCTCTCAGATAGTTTTTCTTTGGCCTCGTCTCAAATCTATCCCCTGAACAGACCCCAACCTTGGCTCGGGGCTGGTTTCCGGTTTTTAACTCCCACGGTTCGGGACTTCCCAACGCTGCTTTCTCTGAGGAGCAGAGCTAAATATCTGGAGTCCAGCTGCAGGGCTTTACAAATGAATGATGACCCTAACCCTTTTACTGCCGGCTCTTCAGTGATGAATTACACTGAGAAAAGACAGCTCAGATAAGCCTCATAGTGTGAGATAATGGTTTTAGACAGAAACTTATGAAGTGAGGAGTGAAAGAAAGTGTGTTTCAGGCAGCTATCATTAGAGATAGTTAACATTTTAACATTTTTCAGGCAAAAATGGAACGTAAAAAAGGTACACTCTTTTTTTTGCGTTCCTTCTGTCTTTTGTACACTCCCATAGGGTATTTCTCCTGTACATCACTTAATACAAGCACATATTTCACATCTACTTATTATTAAAGCCTAAAGTATTGCAGTTTCAGAAGAACATGTGTCTTTTATGTCCCGACAGGAAGCCACCCACACATCGATGGTATGTTTCTGGAGCAGATCGTTCTCTGAGCTCTCCTCGGTCCAGAAGCTCCAGCTACAACTGAGACACAACAGAGGAGTCTTCATTTATAAATGTTCCCTTTTATCTGTGCATAAACTCTGTGATGATGATGATTGATAATGACTTTTCCTGTTCTTTGATTTGTCTTAGTTTTTCTCGGTGACTTTGGCTCATATTTTGAAACAGTTCAGTATTTCAGCAACAGTAAATAATAATAACAGTAAAAGTGCATTTGTCATAACAGTTCTGTGGTTTATCAAAGCTCTTCAGATGTTTGTAAAAGCAGTTACTCCTCCAAACAAAACAGACTTTGTTGGAGCCAAAATGTGAAGTTGTTTTGACACAGTGAGCCTCCGTTGGCAAAGAGCAAATGTTCATCATTATATTCACCGAGCGGGAATACCGAGGTGTTCCCAGTGCAGCCGAGAGACCGTCCCGTCAGTGTGTCCTGGGTCTTCCCCCGGAGCCTCCTCCCGGTGGGACATGCCCTGAACACTTCCCCCAGTGTTCCCCACAGTGTCCAGGGACGTCTAGAACAGATGCTCTACTTATCAGTTATAATGACCTCAAAAATCACATCCATGAATAAAAATAATATGAAAATCTAAATATAATTCATCTTAAAAAAAATGTTTTGTTTTTTTTAAAGCAGCCCTATGTAACATTTCTCCAGCAGAGGGCGCACACCCCTCTCTGTGTAACTTCACTGTCAGAGCCACAATGTTTGTTTACCATTAGAGACGTTTAAGACGGAGAGTTTGGAAGAAAGAACATGTCTTCTGAAACAGTAAAGTTATTTTAGTGTATTTTGTACAAACACGACTCTGTTAGGGTCCAGTGGAGCGCATCACTCTCGTAATCCTTTGTGATGTGCCACCGTCCCGGGACAGGAGAGTTATATTGGAGGTTTGTGTCCAGCTGAGGATACCCTGTCAGTGAGATAGACATGATTCTACTGATCTCAGGTCTAAGAACCATCAAAATGAGAGAGAGAATATATATTTTTGGGATAAAAGTTACAACGGGCTGCTTTAAACTTTGTGTAACTCTTTACATGAAGCGACATACGACACAGACGTCAAAGAGAAGTGTTTGTACAGGTTTTTACTGACATTTTTTCAGTGTCAGATCTCGGTCTGATGTTTCTATACTTCCACCTCATTGTCCATTGTCTTTTATTTCTGTAAAACACTCCTGAATGTGCCTCTAAGTTTGGACTTTTGAGACTAGACCTGGACTGTTTGGACCATAACTGTTCCTTGCGCTCTCTTCCTCTTTCACTGACCTTGGTCCTGATTTGGTTTTGATTCGGTCCTTATCATGACTTGGTCTCGGTTAATGTGATCCTGATTGTAAAACAGCTTTATAAATCTCTGTCACCTCGTCAGTTCTCAATCATCTTGTTTGTCACTTTCCAAAAAGAGGCGTGGCTTCGTGGGATTAAAGCCCAGTTGTGTCCGACGCCAAAGTAAATGGATTTGAGTCTGTGTCCCTCGACTGTGAGGAGTGGGAGACAAAGACGCCAGTGTTTCCCGTAAAAACAGGATGTGGACAACAGGAAGTCTGATTATCACTGCTCTCGGTTTGTGTGAAGGAGACAGAAAAACGAGAAAGAGTCAAAAACTGAAGAGAGTCAAAGTTACTCAGTTCTACTTTAAATGGAAGAGGTTGAAAATATAGAATTCAACTCTTTGTTTCTGCTTTAAAAGTTTTAAACAGTGCACCTTTAAATTCAAAACAAGCAGGATTTCCAGGGAATCTTTGTTGACAACCTTGGCTCTGTTCCCATCTGCTTTTGTCATCAGTAAAAGTCAAACCCCCCAAAAATCTACACATTTGCCTCATTTTTTTCCCCCTCTGAGCTGAAAAACAGCTCCCATTTTAACAAAGGAGTAAAATTATATATGATACATTCACTTCCACATTTAAAGGAACATTGGTGCATATCACAGCTTTGAGTCTTTTCAGCTCTGAGATAAAATCAGTGAAAAGCAGAGGCATGTGAAAAACAGCTGCTAACAAACTATGACCAAAGCCAATTGACACAGACACAGTGTTGAAGGTTATGCAACAGCCCAGCCCCCAGCCCCCTGCCCCCTGCATCTGCAACTCTCTCCGTGAGCCGTGAAGTCTGTTTAAATCAGTCGTGAAGGGTCGCACACAAACGACTCGACGGGGGCCACTCGAGCTGCAACCATGAAAACGCCTTTCAGTGAATTCTGGAAAAGTCGAAAAGACAGAGGGGAGCTTTTGGAGAAAGATAATGAGAAGAAACTTAGTCGTTCACAGCTGTAAGTTTGGAAATGATTTACTTTTTACATTCTTTCAGACTTATTTTTTACATTTTTGTCCATCATCTAGAGCAGAGGTGTGGTGAGGGGCCGCGAAAGTTAATAAGAATCATTTCAGGGACTGAAGAGGGTGGCATTTATAAGTTTTTATTTTTATTTTTGCACGTGAGATTTCATCTTCATTTGAGTCTTACAAATGTTATCTTTACCATACATTTTCTCCTTTAATGGAAACTGGTTTTAGTTGGATTTTAACAGATTTTGGTTGGATTTGAACAGGTTTTAGATGGATTTGAACAGGTTTTAATTGGATTTGAACAGGTTTTAGTTGGAATTGAATAAGTTTTAGATGGATTTGAACACATTTTGTTGGATTTGAACAGATTTTAGTTGGAATTGAATAAGTTTTAGATGGATTTGAGCAGATTTTAGATGATTTTGAACAGATTTTAATTGGATTTGAACAGGTTTTAGTTGGATTTCAGCAGGTTTTAGATGGATTTGAACAGATTTTAATTGGATTTGAACAGGTTTTAGTTGGAATTGAATAAGTTTTAGATGGATTTGAGCAGGTTTTAGATGGATTTGAACAGATTTTAATTGGATTTTAACAGGTTTTAGTTGCATTTGAACTGGTTTTAGTTGCATTTGAACATGTTTTAGTTGCATTTGAACATGTTTTAGCTAGAATTGATTCATCCAATCTAAAACCCGTTCAAATCCAACTAAAACCAAGACCCAAAACTATCACCAACTAAATGCATTGAAGGGCCACATAAAACATTGCATTGGGCCCCTCGTTAAGTTTGACATGTGTGATCTAGAGCTACAATTGTGCATGTTCAAAATGAGTAAACACACATGTTTTTTTCAGGGAGAGGCTGCTGGGGGACAGTGATGTTCGAGGCGCGCTGCAGAAAAGCAGGGTGGGGTCTCTGTTGCCCCCCGTCGGCACCGAGCCGTTCAGACGCTTCACTCCGGCCTCGATGGAGCAGATTCAAAAGTGCAACGACCTGGAGCAAAACAAACAGGTAGAAAAAATGCTGAATAAAACTAAATGTAGCACAGAAAAGCATCATCGGTGATTCAGTTTCTTGAATCTGGTCTGAGGGGTCTGATTTATTAAAGTTTTGTCTGTACTAGAACACACACGAGTGGATAATGTTTGCAGAAAATGGAGAAAAGTGATTTATTGTGGAATAAGTTAAAAGCTGAATTTGCTCTAGTTACTTAATGAAGATGTAAAATGTTGTGTTTTCTCCAGATAATGCAAAAAATAAATAAAAAATGCAAAAAAGTTAACGCAGCCCTGAGTAACTTTTCTGATCCCTCTCTGTGCTGTGTTTACAAGAAGAGACTATCCAAGTGGCAAGTTTAGAATAAAAACACATCTTCTGAAATTATGAGGTAATTTTAGTGTGTTTTGTACAAATACACACTAAAAATACACTGTTAGGGTCCAGTGTATTGGCCACCGTCCCGGGACAGGAAAGTTATATTGTAGATTTCTGTCCAGCGGAGGAAACACGGCGCTATTTTAATAAATTAGTGTCGGCTATCTGATTTATGACGGCTGCAGCACAGTGGAGAGTTATGTGAAAAAACATTCGTGGAGGAAAGACTGCTGCTGTTCGTGCAAAGATGATGCACTGAAAATGTGAAATAATCTTCAGTCGGTCACAACAAAGACCGACACTTTACTGCAACACTTTTTCACTAATTTTCCAGTGAACTGTAGAGTTTGGTGCCTCTGAAACTCATCTTCACGCGTCTGTCTCATGTCCCAAAAGTGAATGAGTGGCAAATGGTCAAATGTGGGGCGTTAAATGTGCAACTTATCAGATATTGAAAAGACTGCAGTGCATTATGGGTAAAGAAAGGGCCAACACAGGATCCACAGATGCATCCTCTGTGTCTGAGCCAAACAGAGGCCTGGTCCTTGGAGGAGCTGGGGTTGGACAGGCCTCCAGCAGCAGATGATAATGGGCTGTTTCCTGATCAGGATCCTTCCTTTGGACGAATCCAGGTCATGGTCTGCAGCAGATGGACTGTTTCTAACTCACAGCTCCTTCAAGAATGTGTTTAGATAAAAACCATAAGGCTACACCTCCTCCTAAAGCCTTACTGTAAACTGAGGTCATCAAATCTCAAGTCCAAGTCCAAACTCATGGAGGTCAGTGTTCGGTGAAGGAACAAGAGCAAGATTTTTAATTGAATATAAAATGACTGAGGTTTGTGTTCAATCCCAAGAACAGACAAATGTGCCATTTTTAGTCTTAGACTGAGACAAGACCGAGTAAAACAAGTTTAAGACTACGACAAGACTTTTAGGGATCAAGACCAAATTGTCTTAAGAGCCGTCTCAACACCAAGACTACAGTGTATTGAGACTATCTTGGGACTGGTTTTAGTCTTGACTCGGTCTCATCCTGCCATCGTCTTGGTCTTGACTCAGTCTTAATGGCTAAAAGTCTTGGTCTGGATTTTCTCTGGACTTGGACATGACTTGGTCTCAGTGCAGTCTTAAATACAACTCGAATATATTACAAAATGGAAACATAACTTTTTCATTTTTGGCGAAATGTTTTGTTGTTTAAACAGCTTTTAAAAAAGGAAGAGTGCGTGTTGTGTACTTGCAGTCTGCACTTTCACCACCAGGGGTCCTCGAGATCTACACACCCACCTTTAATTTAGTTCAGATGTAGTCCAACATGTCTCGAGATGCCTCAGTGTCTTATCTGCTCTGTGTTTAGTGGCTAACCTTTTATTCCAACAGGTGGAAAAGGATTATCTGCTAAAACCGGCCAAAGAACTGGAGTCTGGTAAAACCCTCCCCTTTTTCTTCGGAGACCCGCCTCCAGAGCTTCTGAACGTCCCATTGGAGGATCCCGACCCCTTCTATCGATCACAGAAGGTACATCGACTCTTTCTATCTGTAAAACAACGTTAAGATCTTCACCTCTGACCTCTGACTTCTGACCCTGCAGACGTTCGTTGTCATCGGCAAAGGAAACGTCATCTCCAGGTTCAACGCCGAGTCGTCCTGTTTCCAGTTCAGTCCGTTCAGTCTGGTCCGGAGGGCGGCCATTAAGATCCTCAACCACTCATATCCTACTGAGAAAACACAGCCTTATCTCACGCCTTTGCTGCACATTATTAAAGAGTAATAGATCCTTAAACCTGACGCACTGGGAATGTCCCACAAGATTTATGATTGTAATTGTCTTACTGGCTCATGGCAGTAATATTTGAACACACATGCCCTAAACTTAACCGCACCTTGTTTTCATAAACTTTACAACAGACCTTTCCAGAAGTGAAGTCAACAAAAGCTGTGCAAACGTTCGGTGATTGAAGAACTAAACCACAACCGACCACACCACAACTGATCTGTTTAAATCCATCCAAAACCTGTTCAAATCTGACAAAAACCTGTTCAAATCCAACTGCAACCTGTTCAAATCCATCTCAAATCTGTTGAAATCCAACCAAAACCTGTTTTCATAAAGAAAATGAATGTTAAAGGATGGACTCAAATGAAGATCTCACATTCAAAATTTAATAAAACCTTCCAAATGTCACCATCTTCGGCCCCTGAAAGGATTCTGATTAACTATCGTGGCCCCTCACCACTTTGAGTTTGACACCACTGCTCTAGACGACAAAGTGACTGGTTGTTTTCCATGTGGTTGGTGAAAAAGGAGCACAATGCAACAGAACAAAAACTAAAAAGTTACATTAATATGGAAATTTATTATTTAGCATGATAGCTAAAACATAAGCTAATTAATTATAAGCTAGTTATCATGGTTGTCTCACCAAGCCGGTACAATCAGATGGCTAATTGCCCAGTTAAAAAAAAAACAAAAAACAATAATATTAAGCGGAAAACATTTTATTTATTTATTTACACACAACTTTCAATGTTTTGTGGAAGACTTTTAATAGCTGCATATTTTCAGCTGAATATGTCTTTTAACAGAGAAACAGCTGAAAAAAGAAAAGCATCAACAGAGAAAAGGGAGGCAACGTAAAACACAGATAAATACTGTCAATTCAATCACGTAACGTTTAACGAGGAGGATAATGTGTGACATGTTGTGTTCACTGTATCGATTTATGCTAATTAGCCATGCGCTTCTTAGTTTGGATTTCACGGCTGTTTTCATTGGTTTGTCAGGTCCGTATAAAGATCTTGTGTGGCGTTCATCTGTAATAAATGAGTTATAACCACTTAACTCCCTAAAACATTGTTCAGCGTGTTCCTGTTGGCGACGCTGCTGGTGAACTGTGGCTTGATGATGACGTCCACTCCTCTGGACCTGGACCACATCGACGAGTGAGTTCACACACTTTTTATTGACTTTTTTTTTCTTCGTCCTGGCAGCTGTGAGATAAAATTTTTATTGTGTGTGAACGGGAGCCGAAAGAAATGAGATTGTCACAGTAGAGCCTCGGCGGGAAAAATGTAAAGAGACATTTTGAACACAAAAATAAGATCCAGGTGAAAAAGCATCTGTGCAACTTTACGTTCAGTGAAGTTCAGCAAAATGTAAAACGTTTTCACTGCAGAATACATTAAATAAAAACAGTCTCCTCCTTTTATAATTTCACCTCCAGGGGGCGCAAGTATAAAAATCTATTCATAAAGTATTGAAAACTGAAAGTGTTTGTATTTTGTGAAAACTCAGATTTAACTTTTATGATTTTTACAGATTTGCAGAGAATTGTACTCACTCTTCTTTTGAAAGCATTTCTCAAAACACTGACATTTGTTCACTGGCACTGTTCAGAGAATTTATCATGAAAATCTGAGCCAAAGCAAATGAGAAAAACTGTAAATATGCGGCTAAAAAGTCCACACAATTACATCACATCACTGGCAAAATTGCACAGCTTCTGGCCTTAAAACGATAAAAAAGTGTGACAAAAACATAGTTGTATTGGTGAACTGTGAATGGTTGTGTGTCAGTGTGTGTCTCTAAGTGTTAACCCTGCGACTAACTGGCCATTGTCAAGGTTTTAATCAAGGTTTTAATCACCCGTGACCCCTGAATTGTGGAAGAAAATGAATGAATGAATGAAAAGGCTCAAACTGTGACCAAACAACTTCACATTTTGACTTTGACAAAACTGAAAATGAACCAAAGCTATTGAGAAAAAACGGTAAAATCATTGTTAAAACAGTGCTAAATAATGATTGCTTGAGATTGGATGTTTTCTGTCATTTGTGCAGGTTTTGAACACACCGTTGTCTTTATTGATTCTTTTTTTTTTATTATTAGCAGATGGGAAATTAACAAAATCTAAACAGGATTAAAATGTTTCATGTTTTTCTCATCAGTAAATGGTTGTTGATCCTGAATCTTCTGAGTCCAAAAATCTGGGAAATGCTTGGGTCTTTCGGGAAAAAATCAAAAACTTGGCCCGAGGTTGATTTGAACAAGAGAGTGATTTTTAACTTGCAGCTGAAGAATGTCACTGCGACGGGAAACAATATCAGCGTTTGTCTCGAATCTGGATGAATAATCTGTGGTTAGGACTAAAAACAGAGCGAGAAGATGACCGCAAAAGTACAAGGGTTCAAACCCCAGTGAGAACGATTTAGAAAATGTGTAACTAATGGATCACAAGGCTTTAAGTGAGAAACAAGGGTGATTTGGTTCAGTTTTTACTCATCTTTTATGGCAGTCAAGCTTTAATTGGGGGCTCGAATTGTAGTTAAGATGGGTTAAGTTAAGCCTAAATAACACAGACAAAAGACATCCAACTGCCTCAAGAATATTAGTTTAGTTCAGTTTATTTCACTCATTTAAAGTAAAATTTAACAATACTTTCACTAAATCAGAAGAATAGACCACAAGGGTTTAGGCTGAAGTAAAAAATGATTGTGCCTACATCTTTTAACATTTATAAGACAGAAAAAAAGCAAAAAAAACACAAAACAGTTTTAAAAAGTTACATTCATACCTGTTCAAACAATTATAAAAGCAACAACAGCATCATTTTTATTACAATAACTGTTACTGTAGTTATCAATATTATTTCCATCATTACCACAACCATTAATATTAATATTAAAATTAATTCAATTCAATTCAATTCAATTACAGCACAGTATTTTTTAACACTAATTAACTACAATAGAAATTGTTTGAGAAATGCCACTTAACGTGACATTTAGCGATTATTTTGATGAAAAAGAGTAAATGACGCTTGAGTCACAGAACAGTGTCTTTTCTCTTTTCTCTGAACAGATATGTTTTCATTTCCATTTACACTTTGGAGGCTGTGATTAAAATCCTGTCGAGGGGCTTCTGTTTGGGACGCTTCACGTACCTCAGAGACTCCTGGAACAGACTGGACTTCATCATCATCATCGCGGCGTAAGACTCGAACTCACAGAGAACGGCCACTTGTCTCTTGTTCTGTTGGTGTCCTCTGTGTGTTTCATTTCAACAGGTTTTAGTCAGATTTGAACAGGTTTTAGTTGGATTTCAACTGTTTTTAGATGGATTTCAACAGGTTTTAGTCAGATTTGAACCGGTTTTAGTTGGATTTCAACTGTTTTTAGATGCATTTCAACAGGTTTTAGTCAGATTTGAACAGGTTTTAGTTGGATTCAACTGTTTTTAGATGCATTTCAACAGGTTTAAGTCAGATTTGAACAGGTTTTAGTTGGATTCAACTGTTTTTAGATGCATTTCAACTGGTTTTAGTCAGATTTGAACAGGTTTTAGTCAGATTTGAACTGGTTTTAGTTAGATTTCAACTGTTTTTAGATGGATGTCAACTGGTTTTAGTCAGATTTGAACAGGTTTTAGTTGGATTTCAACTGTTTTTAGATGGATTTCAACAGGTTTTAGTCAGATTTGAACTGGTTTTAGTTAGATTTCAACTGTTTTTAGATAGATTTGAACAGGTTTTAGTCAGATTTGAACCGGTTTTAGTTGGATTTCAACTGTTTTTAGATGGATTTCAACTGGTTTTAGTCAGATTTGAAAATGAAAGAAATTAGTGGTTTGGAACGTGTGAAAATTACATAAAAGCCATTAACTGCAATTTTTAAATAAAAGTAAGTGGGATAACACAACTCTGAGACCCAGAACTGAACAGCAGCATGGTTCTGTTAATGCCAATTTTACTTTATTCATTTGCTGTTGAAATTATTTTCTGTGGTGCCCTCATTACCCAAAACAGGAGAAAAGCCAAAAAGTAAAAAAGTAGACGCAAAGAGTTAAAAAAAAATGCACCTCTTCCTATTTATTCACTGAAGACAATGTGAAACCTGTGTGTTTGATGTGTTTGCAGAAAGCTAAAGGATTATAATATTCAGTACCATTCTGACATTCATCACGGAGAAAAAAGAGAATAAAAAGATAAACAAAGTGTGAGCAGGTCTGGTAGCTGTGAGAAATAGCATTAGCATCAAAGCCGTATTGTGAGGCCGACATTAGCCTTTTTAGTTGAGATTGATAAGAAAACTGAGGGAAAATTGGAGTTGTTGTTATTTATATGTTATTATGGAATTATTTTACTGGTCTGTATGTGTTTGACATCTTTCAGTTTGTTTTGGCTGGATTTGAATATTTTTTTAACACTTTTTTCCCAGGGATCTCTCTTTCTCAAAAAAAAAAGTCTTGTTTGAATACACTGGTCTTAGTCTGAATAATCAAACTATTTTCCAACACGAAAGCCAACAAAAACTAAATTAAAGGGAATATTATGTTTGTTTTTTTCTCAATGAAATGACCAAAACTGAACTGATCTTAAAATGCTGTGCTTCAGATTGCTGACAGAGTTACTGGATTTGCGTGGACTGCTGTTTCTGAAGTCCCTCCGAGCTCTAAAGATCCTGGGCCTCTTCAGCGGTCGGTATTATCTTTATTCCCCGACGTTAACTCTTATCTTTTGTAGCACGTTATTCTACTTTTTCTGGACGATTTTCAGTCACGAGGAGGACCGTGGGAGCGTTCGGACGGTCGCTGAAGAGGCTGGCAGACGTCGTCCTCTTATCGCTGCTCGTGCTCTGCGTCTTCTCCGTGATCGGGACGCAGCTCTTCATGGGATCCCTCAGGAACAGGTGCGTGCTGAGTTTAGCGGAGAGCAATTCCACCGAACTCGAAAACTCGACGGACAACGAGGCGTTTGACTTCGAGAACTACGTCAATAACCACTGTAAGAGACTACGGAGATTTTTTGATTTCACTACAAAGATGAGAAATATTTAATTGTCTCTATTCTGTTTGGCCTTTTCCACAGCAAATATTTACTATTTACCAGGGCAACTTGACGGTCTTTTGTGTGGAAACAGCTCTGGTGCAGGGTAAGTCATAAAGCCACAGTATTATTCCATAAAAAGCTAAATAAACAACAGCTTCTCAAGTGTTTGTACAGATAGAGCCTGATTTACTAAAGCTTTGATGTAGTTAAACACACTCTAAGTCCGTTCATGAGAATCATTTCAGCGACCGAAGATGGTGACATTTGGAAGCTAAATTCTGAATGTGAGATTTCATCTTCATTTGAGTCTTACAGAAGTTATCACACAAACAATACTTTTCTCCTTTCATGGAAACTTGGCTTTAGTTGGATTTGAACCGGTATTTCAACAGATTTTAGTCAGATTTTAACCAGTTATAGATGGTTTTGAACAGGTTTTAGATGGTTTTGAACAGGTTTTAGATGGATTTCAACAGATTTTAGTTGGATTTCAACAGGTTTTAGTCAGATTTGAACCGGTTTTAGTTGGATTTTAACTGTTTGTAGATGGATTTCAACAGGTTTTAGTCAGATTTGAACCGGTTTTAGTTGGATTTCAACAGCTTTTTGATGGATTTCAACAGGTTTTAGTCAGATTTGAACCGGTTTTAGTTGGCTTTTAACTGTTTTTTGATGGATTTCAACAGGTTTTAGATGTTTGTTACACACAGACAGCACTGGGTCATGAACAAAAAGGTAAATGGGGAACATGCCTTTTCTCCAACAACATAGCAGCCATTTTGGGTTAAATGTTGTCCTCTTATTTTAACAAACTCTGACAGGCTCCAAAAACAGTCAACATCATCTAGAAATATCCACCATCTAAAGTTATTAAAAACGTTCTCATTAGTCTTTGGCTGTAGCTGTGGTGAGACGGTAAAGAAGCAGACGATTTGAGGAGCATAAAAAAAACCCCAAAAAACCATTATGGTCACATGTGTTTTGTATGATGTGCGTCTCTATTTCGTGTTTGTGTTTAGTTCTGATCATAAATAAACATCTCTTCTTTGTTTAGCGTCTGTCCCGAGGGCTACACCTGCCTCAGAACCAACTTTAACCCAAACTACGGCCTCACCAGCTTTGACTCGTTCGGCTGGTCCTTTCTGTCCTTGTCCAGACTCGCGATGAGAGACTTCTGGGAAAACCTCGCACAACTGGTCAGTAACTAACTCTACACAAATTTACATTAAACCACAAATCATTTACGAGTTCGCAGGAGCTTTTGGCCTCGACTCTCTTCTGTTTCTCTTCAGACGATGCGGGCCGAGGGTAAATCCTTCATCCTTTTCTTCGTCGTGACTCTGTTCGTCTGCTCCTTCTCGCTGCTCGGACTCATCGTGGCGACGGTGACCATGGAGTTTATGGAACAGACCGACGCCGACGTTAAACAGACCAAACAGAACCAAAAGGACCTCAGTGAGATCTTGGAAGCACTCAAAGACCAGGTCATCTTTCTCTCATCATCTACTAAACAGAGAAGCTAAAAAGTTAAATAAAGTACCAAAATTTATGCTTTTTTAAAATACAAATAACACCAACTCATTATATTCCTTGCATGTGGTACATATTTGTCGAATAAAAGCTGATTCTGATGTTTTTGTTCACTTTTCTTCATCAGCAGGACATAGAAGGACCCCCTGAAAAAGGTAGATATCATTTTATATCTTTAAGTTCATTTAAAACTACTTTTCTGTCTTCGTTGTCAGTTTTCTTCAGCTCCAGCCTCAGTTTTACATAACATTTCATTCCTGTTGCGCAACTTGAAACCCTAAACCCCCAGTGCTTCTTGCAGGAGACATCTGGTGTTTCACTCCTGAACTCCCCAAGTCAATCATGTTTATATATTATTCACCGGTTTCTGGGAAAAACAACGCTTTGGCCGTGTTTCTAATGAGAGAGGTGTGACTCGGGACAAAGAGCAGAGTGTTGTGTAATTTGTGATTTGTGAAGCTTGAGTGCGGCCAGGACACTGAGAATAAAAAGGACTGGGCTGAGTTTGAAGAGACTTTTCCCAAAAAAAAAGGGGTTTGACTCTGATTCAGAAGCTGTTATTGAAATACTAAGTCAACATCTGCAGAGTATGGACTTGTTTCATTAAATTTACAGATGAATAACTTGCCTTTTAAGGACGTCACTGTTAACGGCCCACTTCAGACCAAGTGTTTTACTTCGTCCTCTCTCATGTAAACTTTGGCTCCACTGTAAACTCTAAAGCCCCTTTTTCCCTGGAGTCGTAACGTCCAGACTGGGCCAGTTTGGCTCAGTTTGGAGTCTCTCCTGAAGAGGCTTGTGTTTCCTCAGAGCTGTGTCCAGAGAGAGAAAGAGATACATGAAGCAGACTTGGATGCACTGCCAGCTTAGTTTTTGGGAAAAAAGTACATTTGTCTTATAATTAAGTGAACAACATCCAATCAACAGACAGCAGTGTTTAACTCAACATTAGTCAAAGGGGCCAAAAGTCTTGTTTTCACTGGGACGGCACATTCCACATGGGGGACCCAAGAGGGTTTTGGGAGGGCAGTCAACTGATTGAAGTCTTGAACAAGAAGCAAAAGTAAAAACATTAAATGGAAATGTTTTTCAAATAAATTCCGCCTTGTTTTTGTGGTAAACGTCACATTCAAATAGAAAACATGATAAATATTCTACCTTTTTCCCAACGACAAAGCTAGTGTTTATAATCAACTGTTTCTGGTTTTAAACAGAGTCAGCGTCGTACGGCTCTCACTTTGTGAATTTAAACATTTTACTTATCGTCTGCACTGCATTAAACACAAGTAGAACCTGTGCCTCAGAGTCTTGAACGAACTGAATGTTCAGAAAGATGAGAATAAACTAGAAACAGATGTTTACTGCAGCAGGATTTACTCTGATTTAAATTAAATACTGACAATGATACAAGTTTGTAAAAGTCTGCTTCAAACACATTTTATTCAAATAGAGACACAACTTTTGTAGCAGTTCAATGACGTCACTGTTTCTGTGTCAGACGTCTCTCTTCTGGACCGAGCCGAGAGGAAACACCAGCCTCTTCTGGAGTTACCTGAACCAAACCGTCCCGTACAGTACCACCAGTACAAATGAAACTAAAGGGTTTACAAAGTAGTGCAAGGCTTTATCGGGGCATGTTTCAGATCCCTTTTGGAAATGGAAAGGTGCTCCCACTGACCTGACTGTTCTTCAATCTGAAAAGACAAGGGAAATTAGTGAAATGTCACAAACAAAACAGTAATTAATTCAAACACAGTGGAGCAGATTGACTCTCTGTTCTGTCGGGTTTTTAACAAGTTGAGTCAGTGTTGTTGCTCCCGTCTGCTTCTCCAAACTGTTCTCTGATGAGTCCGGTGTTCCAGACTCCGAAGGGACCTGCTGCTCCCGTTGCCTGCGTCTCGTCTGCGGCTGCGACTGTTGCGGCTGCTGGAGGCGGCTCAAACACGGCCTCCTCAGATTCGTTTCGGACCCGTTCTTCGACGCCTTCATCATCGTCTGCATCATCATCAACGTCACATCGCTGGCCGTGGTGCACTTCCCGATGACGGAGAATTTTTGGACAACGATGTTCTTTATGGAAATGGTGAGTGTAGTTAATGAAGTCCCAAACATCTCTTGCACTGTAGAGCAGCCATTTTGGCAGGAAACCAGGAAGAAGACAGAAAGTTCTCCAGTCCAGTGTAGTTCTCAAATGGACAGACTGTATGTTTAGTCCAAATAAAACCACCTTAAACACATTTTCCATTTTGCAGAGCTTCTCACTGATCTTCCTTCTCGAGGTTGTGCTGAAAATCCTGGCCATGTCTCCGTACGGCTTCTTCCAGGTCAGACTTTTATTTTCAAAAATGGCCGACGACCGTTTCCTTGGTGACAACATCTCTAGCTGTGTCCGTTGCCGTGGTTACAGGTCCGCTGGCACATCTTCGACACAGCCCTGGTCGTCTGGAGTCTGATGGAGAACTTCGTTGTACTTTATGCGCTTATCACATCGCTCAGATTGGTGAGACATTTACTTAACAATTTATTATTAAACAATTTATTTTACGTGAAATGTTTTGTACATCTTGATTTGACTGTGATTCTGTCCTGATGAGTGAGTGAGCACCAGTGTCTGTCCTCTAACCCTCTCCTCTGTCCAGTTTCGGTTGGCTCGATGGTGGCCGGGTTTCCTGAAGTGGCTGAGGACGGTGTGGGCTTCTCTGAGGTCTCTGGGCGCCCTGACTCTGGCCCTGGTTCTCACCGTCTTGTTCTTCAGTCTGTTTGGGATGAATCTGTTCGGAGAGCAGTACCGGGACAAGGTGTGCCTCATCGCTGCGGACTGTGAACTCCCTCGGTGGCACATGAACGACTTCTTCCACAGCTTCATGTTGGTGACTCGAGCTCTGTTCGGAGAGTGGATCGAGACGCTGTGGGACTGTGTGGAGGTGGCCGGGGTCTTCTCATGTGTGGCCTTCTACGTCCCGCTCGTGCTCGTAGGGAACCTGCTGGTGAGTCTGTCTGTGTTGAAATGGATTTGGAGTTTGAATTCAGCAGATTATGAACAATTACGCGACTGAAACTGATCCAAATCCACTTAGATACTCTCCCTTATGCTCCATTTTTAAACACGTTACTCAGATATTGTCGCTTTGAAGTCCATTTCACACACGCATTATCTACTCACTTTATTCTGACATCGAGGGCGTGATGTCTGGACATTTCCACAGAAATCTCTCACCTGGAAGTTATCCTACACACAGACTCCGTTGAGCTGTGAATGTGTCAGTGACCTGTTTGCTTTGTTTACTTTGCTTTTTTTGCACATAAACTTGATTGGTGTAGAAGTTTGAATGGAAATTTTTACATTTATTAAATTTGATTTGTAAATTTGAGAATGTGAGAAGAAATACAAGGCTCTGGATTAAGTCCTACTTGTGCAATGTAAGAACTAAATCAATATTAAAGACTAAAAAAGGTATTTTTTATTTAGACGCACAATGATTAGGCAATAATTTTGAGGCAAAGAGTAATATAATAAAATAATAATAATCTTTATTTATTGAGCAGTATAAAAAACATGTTTTAAAAAGTGCTTAACAAAAAAAAACAAAAACGTACAGTAAAACAATAAAAGAGCAGCAACAAAATGAATCGTTAATCAGACAATTGGGGCAAATTGTGCAAAATAATGACATAATTTAGTCAAAAGGAAACGGAAAAAAGGAAACGGTTTGAAAATTAAATTGTGGGGAACACAGACACAAAATATAAAAATTAGAATAATTGTTTTAAAAGTTGGGGTTTTAAAAGACAACATCACTATAATAAATAATAAATATAATACATAAAAAAGGGATTTTAAGAAGTGATTTTAAAGATGATACTGATTTTGTAGTAAATGTTATGTGGAAGACCGTCATTTTATTTCATTCATTAATTTCATTCTTTGTGACATGTCTCAGTGGGAGTTTCCTGGATAAATAAATCAAGGTCGAATAAAATAACTTCTATAAAAGTATAATATAAATTTTACTTAATTTTTCCTACATCTGCCCAAAGAGGACAAACTGAGCTCTGCCGGAGGAGAAGCACACTCATGTTTGTTTTAAAGCAACATTTCTTTTTTATTTTAGTTTTTCCGTGCGTCAGCTGCCGTCCCGTGTCCGACCCTGTGTCTGTCCCCGTCCCGTTTCAGGTCCTGAGCCTGTTCATGTCGTTGTTGATGAAGTGGATCAGTGACAGATTGGCTCCAAAAGAAGAGGAGAAAATGCAGATCTTCAAAAAGAGGATGAGCGCAGTTTTGAAACTCTGTGGGATAAACCTGGGACAGAAGAACGAAGAGGAAACAGGTACGAGCAGACGTCCCGCTCAGGTCGGGACGGGTCTGTAAACACGGGACGAGTGAGTTTAAACAGCTCTATTTTCAAACATCAGTCAAATACAGAAAAAAACAAAACCCAAAAAACTGAAAATGTAGTGGTTTAGTCTCGTTTTAAATCTGGTTTTGACCTGGTCCAGAACTGGTTTAATTCTGGTTTAGTCTTAGTTTAGTCCTGCTTTAGTCTTCATTTAAGCCTGGTTCAAATCTGGTCTAGACTTGGTTCAGTCCTTGTTTGGACCTGGTTTAGTTCAGGTTTAGTCTTGCTTCAGTGCTGGTTTAATCCTGGTCTAGTCCTGGTTTAAATCTGGTCTAGTCCTGGTTTAGACTTAGTTGGACCTGACCCTGTTACATTCCTGTCTTAGACCCGGTATAGTCGAGGTTTAGTCCTGGTTTAGTCCAGGTTTAGTCTTGCTTCAGTGCTGTTTAATCCTGGTTTAGTGTCTAGTCTTAGTTTAGTCCTGGTTTAGTGTCTAGTCTTAGTTTAGTCCTGGTTTAGTCCTGGATCAATCCTGGTTTAGTCCTGATTTAGTCTTAGTTTAGTCCTGGTTTAGCCCTGGTCCAGTCCTGGTTTTGTCCTGATTTAGTCTTAGTTTAGTGCTGGTTTAGTCCTGGTTTAGTCCTGGTTTAGTCCTGATTTAGTCTTAGTTTAGTCCTGGTTTAGTCCTGGTTTAGTCTTAGTTTAGTCTTAGTTTAGTCCTTGTTTAGTCCTGGTTGAATCCTGGTTTATTTCTAGTCCAGTCCTTGTTTAGTCCTGGTTTAGTCTTAGTTCAGTCCAGGTTTAGTCCAGGTTTAGTCCTAGTCCAGTCCTGGTTTAGTCCTGGTTTAGTCCTGGTTTAGTCCTAGTCCAGTCCTTCGTATTTACCGGTCGTATAAATGTCAGTAGGTTTTGTTTTCCTTTTACTGCGTTGACTGTCGAGACTCGTCTTCTTCCTCCTCAGCAGCGGGTCCCACTGGAGCAGACGAGAAGGAGACCGTGACCTCTGACCCCCCAGACTCAGAGGAGAAGGAGAGTGTGGCTCTGACCTGTGTGACCTCTGACCCCCCAGACTCAGAGGGAAAGGCCTGTGACAACGGACACCAAACCAGTACGCTCCCGATCTCAGAGGCAGAGGTCAGTCACTCAGCCCTGGATATGTTTATGAAAATAAATACATAGTCAAACTTCAATTTAAAACATTTTTCTTTTTAAAACACCTTCCAAATTATTTTCTTCTCTTTGTTGTAGCTACTAACAGTTAATAATTGCTATAATGCTTGAAAAAAAAATGCTAATACAGCCCCATCCTTTAAAAAAGAGCTACAGAAAAAACTGTGTTAAAAATTTCAAATAAAACAAATACTTCTTTCAAGTCTGTTTCTTTATCAGCATAAAATGTGTTTAATTCATTTAGTTAAAATATTGTAAAAGGTCTGATTGTGCCAAATGTAGCCTGTGTAGATTTTGAGCTCCTGAATTCACAGATATTGAACTTTTAGCGTTTCAATCATGCACCAGGTTTATGTTTCTAAAATATAATCTGTAACATGAAAACACCTTCCCAATTTGTGCAGAAACTTCATAAGGTCAGAGAAAGTGAGCCGTCTTCTGCCGAGGTTCCCGAGGACTGCTGCTGTGAAAGTACGAGAACACACTCGACACAGATAAATGTAGGATTATTACTGAGTGAAATGAAAGTGGGTGTTTGTTTTGCAGAGTGCTACAGCTGCTGTCCCGTCCTGAACCTGGACAAGTCCCAGGGCTGTGGCAGAGTGTGGTCTAGAATCAGGAGAGGCGGCTTTAATATCGTTCAACACAACTATTTCAACAACGTCGTGGCCTTCGTCATCGTTCTCAGCAGTGCAGCTCTGGTAAAAACAAATGATAAATACCTTTTTTTCCATTTTATAATTGATTTATTGATTTTATATTTATGCAAAATGATTTTAAATTCACACATAATACACAAAAACAGTATACATTATCATTTCATGCTTCCATCCTAAAATAAATCATACTGGACCATCTAAAATAGTGTACTGTAGTAAGGTTAAACATGTCAAAATTGATATCACTGGGTTTGTAAAAAGAGAAAAATATATATTTACAAAAACAAACAAAAAATAATTAAAATTAATTCAATCAGCATTTATATCATGAAGAATAACACTGAAAATATTGTAAAAAAAAAATAAAAATAATAATAAATAAATCTCTGGTTTACCTTTAACAAAGTATACATTTTTTCTGATGGAGGCACATAATTTTTCCTGGATTTACTTTTTTTGCTGCTGCCATTGCAAGTAAGGCTAATTTCTTTTCATACAAATATAATCCATTTTTAAGTAAGTTTAAGGCAAAACTTGGGTCATTTGAAATTCGTTTTTTTAATAATTTCCCAAATAATTACAGATAATTACAAACACTGATTAAAGTATATATCGTATTTTATTTAACAGATATTTGAGGACATCTACCTGGAGGCTCGTCCCGCTCTGAAGACGGTGCTGAGCTACGCAGACCAGGTGTTCGCCTACCTGTTCCTGCTGGAGGTGCTCCTGAAGTGGGTCGGCCTCGGCTTCAGGAGATACTTCAGAGACGGATGGTGTTGGCTCGACTTCATCGTCACAGTTGTGAGTTTTCTTTGTTTGTCCTGGAGTTTGTGACGTGAAATGACTTTAATAATCCGTGTCTGTCAGGTTTCTGTGGCGTCAGTAGGGGCTGAAATTATGGGAGCGGACGCAGCTGTGAGGGGTCTGAAAAGTCTGAGGCCGCTGAGGATTCTGTCCCACATAAAGGGCACAAGGGTAAGGCACAAATGAGTTACAGCTTTAAGGGACTCACTGTTTACTTTTTTTGTGTTTTGTTTTGGGACATTTTTCCCATAGAGAAAAAAGAAAGAAAAAAAGAAAGACAATAAATAATTTAAACACCACAGTATATAAAATAAAATAAAATAAAATAAAATAAAATAAAATAAAATAAAATAAAATAAAATAAAATAAAATAAAATAAAATAAAATAAAATAAAATAAAATAAAATAAAATAAAATAAAATAAAATTAAATTAAATTAAATTAAATTAAATTAAATAAAATAAAATTAAATTAAATTAAATTAAATTAAATTAAATTAAATTAAATTAAGCATACAAAGAATCTAGAATCATACAGCTATCAGGGACTCACTGTTTACTCTCAAAGGTTATGTCTGTGTTTATGCAAAGAAGAGAGAATGCAGTGTTTTGTTTTGGTTTTTTTTGTTTATTACACTGTTCGAGTAAATATCACACGAGGATGGACGAAGAGCTCAAAAAATTGTTGTATGACCAGAATCTGAGTAAAATTCGGCCCGGTTTAAGACTATTTAAGGCAATTTCTAGCTTTGTTTTTGAAAAAGTACAGTTGCAATAGTAATAAACAGCTCAGTAAACCTATATATGTGCATTTCTCCATTAAAATACCACTTCATATTTCATCAAATGTACAGTAAACCAACTCATAAAAGGCACAGGTCACATTCAGGGCCAGACCTACTGAGCTGCACAAGTTTTCCTGGATGCTAATTTGACTCTGAGTGGTTTATTTAACACCGATCCAACAACAGCTAATTGTTACATCCTTATATCGTGCAACACAAACAAGTTTCTGAGGTGTTTTCCACATTAACTAAAGATACAGCCCAGAATCTGACTCTGTGTTTGTGTCGGCAGCTGTCGGTGGTCTCCCTGCTCAGACTCGTCCCCTCGCTCGTGGACGTCCTCCTCGTCTCTTTGACCGTCTGGTTGTTCTTCTGCGTCATGGGCGTTGCATTATTTTCAGGACGGTTCTCCTACTGCTTCAACGAGACGAGTGAAGAATTCATAAATGATGTGATGAACAAAAGCGATTGTTTCTTTCTGATTGATGAAAACTTCACTGAAATTCGCTGGAAGAATGTGCCGATGAACTTCGACAATGTTTTGGCCGGCTACCTGTCACTGTTACAAATGGTTAGTCCAAACACTACACTCACTAGACCCTAAATTTCTGCACATTTACACTTCAGTATCCCCCGGGAAAGTCCTGATTTTAAGCCCCCAGTCCCGTGTCCCGGAGGATATCTACAAAAACACTTAAATGTCACAATTTTGCCTTCTTTCTGTCCCGAATGTGCCCATTTTTACCCAGTCTTTAAGCTAAGGCATTGTGCTTGAAACTCATTGTTTGTCTGAGTTACCATGGCAACAGCAATATTAATCAATTGAAAAAGATCAATAGTGTTCCTCAGGTCTGTAGCTCATTAATGATTGGTTCTTAAGCGCCATTTCTGATTTCTGACGACATTATTTTTCATTTGTTAATGTACTGTCGTTGGATTTGGAAACAAACAAAAAAAAAAGGCTCATTTGCTCAAATCATTCCCTTTTCACTCATCCTGCTTCCTGTTTATTTACACCAGGATGACCATATTTTCAAACCAAAAAATGGGAAACTTTTACATTTTACACTTTTTACCCCAAAACTAAAAGATTTTTGCATTTGATCCTAAAAGAGAAAGGAAAAAGAAGGAGTTTTTGTGATCTCTGACGTCCACTCTGTTGTTCAAAAGCCCAATGCAGGGGATGGTCCATGTTTTTCAATATAGCATACGTCCTGTTATGTGTCTTCACAATCTTTTTTTCTGAGACTGCAGCATAGAAAACTTATGTGTGTTTTAAAGGAAAATGTCTGACCTGGCTGTTTCTGTTTCTGTAAAAATGATTAAATTCTGTTCTTGGTGTTTTTCAGGCCATGTTTAAAGGCTGGATCGATCTCCTCTATTCAGCTTCAGACAGTGTACAAGTGTGTAATCTTTATTAAATCATAAATGCAGAGACATTCATAGTGTTTGAGTGTTCTTAGTATCGTCTCTTTTTCTGTTTGTTTTGTGTTGCAGGTTGAGATGCAGCCCCAATATGAGAACAACATCTACATTTACCTTTTCTTCGTCATCTTCATAGTCCTCGGTTGTTTCTTCACCTGCATTCACATCCTCAAAGTGCTTTTCGATGCTTACACCGCCCAGAGAGAGAAGATAAGTGTCCGCTCCCTGACTCTGATGGATCTGTTTGACGATGTTTGGGTCGGTTAATTAAAATATGACTTGTTTGCTTCTTTACTTTGGAGGAACACATTTGTTTTTGACGGAGAAGCAGATGAAATATTGCAACGGAATGAAGAGTCTTAGCTCAAAGAGACAAATGATCCATCCTCCGCGACCTCAGGTTAGTTCACAAAATCAAGAACAAACATTTAACAGGAGTTAGTTTTGGGTTTTTTTTAACATATACTAACGCTGGATGTGTCCTGTGAAGCCGACCGTTTCCTGAACAGCGTTAAAGTGATTTAAATCATGTCTTAAACAGTTTCATCTGTTTGTATTAATCCTATATTAATAATAACTCTTTTAGCCTACTCATCTATTAAACTTAATTAAATATTTCATATGAATTAAATAAGGAGAATTGACCTTTGCAATATTTTATGTGGCCCTCCAATACATTTTGAAGGTGATATTTTTGTTGGTAGGTTTTAATTGGATTAGAACAGGTTCTAAATGGAAAAACTGTTCAAATCCATCTAAATCATGTTCAAATCTATCTAAAACCTGTTCAAATCAAATTAAAACCTGTTCAAATCCAACTAAAACCTGTTCAAATCCATCTAAATCATGTTCAAATCTATCGTAAAGCTGTCCAGATAAAATAAAAATCTTTTAAATTCAACTAAAACCTGTTCAAATCAAATTAAAACTTGTTCAAATCTATCTAAAATCTGTTCAAATCTAACTAAAACCTGTTCAAATCAAATTAAAACCTGTTCAAATCCAACTAAAACCTGTTCAAATCCAACTAAAACCTGTTCAAATCAAATTAAAACCTGTTCAAATCCAACTAAATCATGTTCAAATCCAACTAAAACCTGTTCAAATTCAACTAAAACCTGTTCAAATCCAAATAAAACCTGTTCAAATCAAATTAAAACCTGTTCAAATCCAAATAAAACCTGTTCAAATCAAATTAAAACCTGTTCAAATCCAACTAAAACCTGTTCAAATCTAACTAAAAGACTTTTGCAATAAAAAAAAAAAAAATGTTCTTGCTTCTGTGCATTGACAACTTTTACATGATGCAGCTCAAGATGAAGCTTCTGTTTAATGAAATCAGTCTTTTTACGAGGAGACAACAGATGGTTTTTACAGAAAAGCACCGACCACCTCTCTAAATTCATGAAGCTAATATGGAAGCTCGGTCATGACTCTCATCAGTGTTTTTTTTTTTCCCAGGGGAAGCTTCAGGGTCTGGTGTTCGATTTGGTGACCAAGCTGTGGTTCGAGGTCGCGATGGTGGTCGTCATCTGTTTAAACGTGGTGCTGATAATGGTGGAGAGTCACGACATGAGCGAAGAAACGGAAATAGCCCTGAACTGGGTGTCCTTTACCTTTATTCTCATTTTCACCGTTGAGTGCGGTTTGAAAATCTTCGCTTTCAGACGACACTACTTCAGCGATAACTTAAACGTGGTGGACTTTGTGGTGGTCGTGGTGTCGCTTGTTGGTGAGTTGTATCGACGCTAAAACTACACAAAGCTGAGGATATGTTCACACTAGAGACAAAATAAGCACATTGGCTGTAAAAGTCTGCAAAAATCTGGCTTTTATGTGCAGCACACACAAATAGAGAGTTAAATCAGTGTCATTAAACCCCAAGTTTTCCGATTTGGATTTGTTAGGTTTTAACAACTCAAAACTTATTTTAGCCAACTTGCTTTGTGCAACAGCCTTCAGTTTTCACAGAGAACTCTAATAAAAACTCCTATTTACGTCTTCTCTTTACACCCGTTTCTAGTTCGTATAAATCCATAAGTGCCTATTTATCAAAATTAGTTCTATTTTTATCCAACGGCCTGTTTGGTTTGTTGGTGCTTGTAAAGGCTGGGCCAAAGTGACAAAATGAGGAATAAACTCAATGAAAAGAACACCAACAAAATGACAAAATCAAGCTTAATGTTATTTTTTATATTTATTTGTTTATTAATGATAAAAATTTGAGTCCAGATTTATGGACTCAAATAACTCCTGAAACTTTCATGTTGGATTTTAACTGTAAAAGTAATTTGTTGATTGCCATTATAATCCCATGACACTTATTTAAACCGACACTGTTAAATCTGACGTGTTGCTCTAAACCACACATGTCAAACTCAAGGCCCGGGGGCCAAATGCGGCCCTTTGCAATGTTTCATGTGGCCCTTCAGTACATTTGAAAAGTTATATTTTTTTTCACTAGATTTTAAAGGATTTGATTTTTGCAACAAAGATAAATAAAACCTATTAAAATCAACCCAAAAACAAATTCAACTAAAACCTTTTGAAATCCAACTAAAACCTGGTCAAATCTGACAAATACCTGTTCAAATCCAACTAAACCTGTTCCAATTCAACTAAAACCTTTTGAAATCCAACTAAAACCTGTTCAAATTCAACTAAAACCTTTTGAAATCCAACTAAAACCTGTTCAAATCTGACTAATATCTGTTCAAATCCAACTAAAACCATCTAAAAACAGTTTCCATAAAAGGAGGAAATTATTGTTTGTGTGATAATTTTTGTAAGACTCAAATGAAGATGAAATCGCACATTCAGAATTTAATAAAAACTTCCAAATGTCACCATCTTCGGCCCCTGAAAGGATTCTTATTAACCATTGCGGCCCCTCAACACTTTGAGTTTGACAACACTGCTCTAAACTAATCATATTTTCTCCTCATCTTTCCTGATTTAGGTGTTTTCTTGAGTGACATCTTTTCCACATACGTCATCTCCCTTTCCATCTTCCCGTTGCTGCGATTGGCCCGCATCAGTCGCATTATCCATCTCATCCCCGGAGCCAAGAGGATCCGTCTGCTGCTCGCCGCTTTGATGATGTCCCTTCCTGCCGTTTTCAACATCGCCCTCGTCCTGTTCGTGGTGATGTTCGCCTACGCCAGTTTCGGCACGTATAATTTCTCCCACGTGAAGAAGGGGGCCATGATCGACGACAGGACGAACTTCGAGACGTTTGGGAGCAGTCTGATCTGTATGGTTTTTGTCACTACGTGGGCGGGTTGGGACGGCCTGCTGTTTCCAATGTTGCAAACCCCTCCGGACTGTGACCCGTTTGTTGAGCATCCCGGGACCGGCGTTCAGGGGAATTGTGTCAGTCCGGCGTTGGGAGTGGCTTTCTTTGTCTCGTACATCGTTTTGTCGTCTTTCCTGGTGCTGAACGTGTTCATCACGCTCGTCGTGGAAATGGTGAACGTGTTCAGGGAGACGAACAGTGACCCTCTGAGCGAACACAACCTAGAGATGTTTCGTAAAACCTGGAAGAAGTTTGACCCTGAGGAATCACAGCTCATTGAGTACAGGTGAGTCTGACCCAAATAGACAGGGATCAATGTTATTAATGTATGTGTCAGTTCATAGTAATTTACAGCAGAACGAAAGTCCCACTGTTTTTTTCTTGGGACCAATTTTCCAAAAAGAATCTTGACCTAATCTCCTGTTCTGGTAATTCTTTCATCGTCAGCCATTGCCATTTAATGCTATTTTGGTCATTAACTTTTGAGTGGACAACCATGAACTTTCCTCTTAGTTTTTGAACTGATAAAATGTTTTTGGGGAGCCACTTTTGGTTCCCATCCAAGTGTTTGCGAAACACTGGTTTTGAAGAAGGCATCTACACATTAATATAAGCTTGAGGAGTTTTTGTTGTTTCAGAAACTTAAAGCCATTTCTATTAAACTGTGCAATTTTACCTCAGACGCAAGTGATACTACATCATTTATGCCACACATTTAACATCTCACCAATCTCAAACACTCTCTGTGAACCTGCAGCGGGACGAGGGAGGGACACAGCAGGACCACCGCACACTCATTAAATTTAATCAATCAGTTTGGGTATTACATTGATCAGGCATAACATTCTGACACTGAAGGTAAAGTGAAAAACACTGATTATCTCTTCATGATGGCTCCTTTTAGTGATTGGGATTCATCAGCAGCAGGTGAACATTTAGTTAGAAACAGGAAAAATGTGCAGCGAAAGGATTTCAGCGAGTTTGACAAAGACTGGATCAGAACATCTTTTGGACTAACACAATATTAGACAGGTGGTCATAATGTTGTGCCTGATCTGCTGCTACTTCTTATACGACAGAGAAAAAATGAGTGAGACCTTTCATACGAAGTCCTCAGTTCACAGGCAAAAGTGAGGAAGTAATTAATTAAAAATAATAAACTAAACTGAACTCGTTTCTGTCTCGTAGCCAGCTGCCGCATTTCTGTGACGCATTAAAAAAGCCTCTGAGGATTCCCAAATCCAGCAGCATCAAACTGTTGAACGTGGATCTGCCTCTGCTTCCCGACGACAAAGTCCACTGTCGGGACGTCCTGCCTGCAGTCGCCGCACAGGTAACAGGACGCCCAGACTTCAGACTCACCTGTTGATGCTGCCCAAAACTCCACATTGCAAAGTTAAACTGTATTTTTGTGTTTTTATTTGCAGGCTTTGGGAGAATCTGCAGACAAGGACGCTCTTAAAGCCAGCATCGAGGAAAAGTGCCAGTCGTTAATGGACAAAAACCCTTCTCAGGTGCAATTCTGCTGATTCCACATAGTAAATACAAGCACTTTTGATTAACATTTTACTTACTATGAACTTTATTACAAAAATGCACGCTTTATTATGACTTATCCTCATACGAACTTGTTCTTGCAGGCGTCTTGTGAACTAATCGGCAGAAATCAGGAAGAGGCTGCGACGCCAACCCCACGTGATGACATCGAAGAATAAGATGTGGACAAATCAAACACACTAACATCCACAAAAACACTAACACGTTACTAATGCCACTAGTATGAAGCGCTGTATTATCCTGTTATTCTGAAAGGCTCAAATACCTATAAAGGTGAATACAGCTGTGTTTGCAGTAATGTTGTGGTTGTGTAAATACAATCACTATACACCGATCAGGCATAACACTATAACCACCTGAATAATACTGTGTTGGTCCCTTTTGTACCAAAATAGCCCTGAACCGTCGAGGCCTGGACTCCTCTAGACCCTGAAGGTGTGCTGATGTTAGCATTTTTCCTGTTTCTAACATCAACTTTAGACTAAATGTTCAGCTGCTCCTAATATATCCCAGTCACTAAAAGGAGCCATGATGAAGAGATAATCAGTATTAGTCACTTCACCTTCAGTGTCCTAATGTTATGCCTGATCAATGTGTATTTGTAGTGTGTGTACTCTTATTTTTTTACACTAACTCCTTAACAACTGGGACTGACGAATAGATTTAGAATTTTTATGTGTCTTTTTGATATTACATTTGATATAAAACAAAACATTGCATTGAAAAAGCTTTCTTCTCTTGTGGAATAAAACCAGTGGGAAGGATGTGATTTTGTAAACTCTTGTCCATTTCTTCATCAACACACTGTTTTTTGAAAACACAAATGTCAAACTCATCTCATACTCAATGTAAAGTGATAGTGGTAGGTTTTTTTCATTTGGCTTGAAATCATTGCTTACAGGTTATTAGATGCATTTAGAGATGTTTTAGTTTACATATTAGTAGTTTGTTAAATCTTCTTTATAGGCATATTTTTTTTTATTACATACTACATCATAGAAAATGTAGCGAGATGCTTGATGTGACAGATAATTTAATTAATTAATTACAATTTGTTGTATTTCTGTATGTTACGTTGTTTGAGCTTAGCTTGCTTTAAATCGTCAACATAATTTATTTATTTATTTATTTGCAAAAGTAAATTATCTCCATTAAATTTGGCGAATCAGCTGTTTCCAGACTCAAGAGCAAATGCAACGGAAAAGACAAACAAGTAGGAAATATTAACAACCCATTCAATTTGATAAAAAACCTACTTTAAGAATATAAATGACTGCCTAAAAGCTGAATTGGAGAAGTTGTCCATTTGTTTCTTAAATCTCCGTTCTCACGTGGGATTATTGTAAGTATATATATATATATATATTAGTATTTTTTATATGCTAACAAGTTAGCCTAAAGCTACAGCTAACGCTAGCTCACGTATGAGATGCTTTACTGCTGTGTGTAAATTTGTGTGTGAAATTGTCAATTTAAAACAGTTAAACACGTGTCAAATAGGTTAAAAGTTATATTTTTGTCCATAAAACGATGATAGTAAAATATATCAGTTCGCAGTTAATGCAAATGTGAGAAGGGCGCCATACTTTATTTAGCCACAAGGGGGCGATGTTGGCATTTCATTAAAAAGCAGGGTTACCAGGTGTGTTTGGGAACTTCTTAAATTGCCATTGAAGTATTTATATTATGTTGTTAAGTACATTTAAAACTACTCAAGGCTGCTCAAGATACGTATAATCATTTGTCAAAATTTACATAATTAGTCAATAGCAATAAATACGTTAAAGGCAAAATATGCACATTTTCTAGGTCAAAGTATTTAAACAAACCAAGACCCATTCTCTATTTTAGAGAGAGATACCTAATCCAACACTGTGTATAAACAACTGTAATAGTCCAGTGTGAGATTGTAAAGGCGTGGACTTCTCTCAGAATTAGAGGAAGATAAACCTAAACTCTTCAGTGTTGTACTTTCGATTGCTTTATTTGTATCTTACCCACACTTCCTCAAAAACATCCTTGAATAACTTAATATTTTTGGCTTTTTATGTGTTTAAGACACTACCAAAGCACAGATGAAGTAAATGCACAAGGACCTGTGGCAGGAGGCAATCAAAACCATTGATCAGCAATACTCTGTATTTTCATTTGCCTCTAAAAGGTTGGTATTTTAACCAAACATGATAAATTACTAGAGGTTGTAAACAAAAAGTGACATTTCACCAGTTTTACTTGAGGAGCAAAAAAAAATTACCATATTTTAATCTGATATTGTGTATTGATTTTTCTACTGAACAGATGTTAGACACTTTTTTCATCAAACATTTAAAAAAAAGTTGTGTATACCTTTTGATGTTTACTTATAATTTTTACTTTTAATTATATTTATCATATTTTGCCCCAAATGTAACCAGTAATTGTCTTTAAAAAGCTTCAAAGATGCACAGACACATGTATTTTCCCATCAGAATGAGACTTTATTGATATTTGTCATTGTTTCCGACTCTAATAGTAGGAGTCCATGATGCGCCTCATGCTCATGAACCTCATGCCGCCGCTCCAGCCCATGTTCATGAAGTTCCTGTACTCTCCGGGCCTCATGTACATCATCCTGCCTCTGTAGTGGGGGTGCTCGTACATCAGCCAGTGGCCGTCCATCACGTTGCAGGACATGCAGCTGTTCATGCGGTAACGGTCCATGATGTTGTCGCAGTCGTCCATCAGCTCGTACATCTGACCGCCGAAGTTCTCCCTCTCGTAGATCCTCATGCGGTAGTTTCCACGGTACTGGTGCAGAGGAGATAAAAAGAGGTTAGTGATGGGACATGGGATCGTTCTGGGAGTGTTAAACTTGTTCTCAGGCTTTGAAGAAGTCCAAAGATTAAACCAAAACTATAGAGCTTCAGGTTTTTTTGTTATATGCACAGAAAACATAAAAAAAGAAAGTAGAAGTGAATGAGACAGAGATAATAATAAGGGATCTCATTGGTCTAACCCTGAACTGAGCCAGAGATTTAAGGCAAACCTCAGTTTAATACCACATTTCAGTAATTTAAGGTGGATAATTTGTTGTGGGGCATGAGGAAAGGGGTATTTGTTACATCTACATAAAATATTCCAGAATATTTTTCAAGAGTTTTAGACAAAAGGGACATTTTCTTCACCTTTTTGAGCTACGTAGTGCAGTATCTGTTTAACTTTTATTTTAATCTATTTATTTAATCTCAAACACAAAATACTATAAAAATATGATAATTAACAGAGTGCAGTCTTTTTCTCTGTCATCTTCTGTTAGTGATCATTGTTAGTTTGTTAGGAATTTATAAACACTTAATTAATCCTTACATAATATAAATCTGTGTCTGAATTATCTGTAAAACTACTTATTGTTGCCTGTGACTCTCCATATTTTTCTTTTGTTTACGCTGGAAGTTTTAAGTGAAATTGTTATTTAATCTCTGCCTAATCTAAACTTCCCGCCTTGTGTTCAGATGCTGTGAGCTGATTGGCTGAGCGGTTACCATGGGGATCATGCGGCAGGACCTGATGCAGTCGTTCATTCCCATCATGCTCATGTAGTCGGCGTACTCGCCCCTCCTCATGAAGTACTGGTTACCCATGTAGTTGGTGCGGTCGTAGACCATGAAGCAGCCTCTCTCCACTCTGCAGGAGTGACACCTGCTCAGGTAGGAGGACATGTCAGCGAAGTCTCCGCTGCACTCCCAGGAACGGCCCATGAAGTTCCTGTCCTCGTAGAAGACAATCTGGGACAAAACGGAAGCAGGTCAGTCACAGGCTCACTAGATTTTACATGAAAACACCTTATAATAGTAGAATAGTGGTGCAGCAGTGTTAGAGACATGTTTTGGGCTGATTAACAACTAAAAATGACATATAAATCATCACCTAAATTTATGAAGGAACATTTAGCATATTATATGTCATTTATTTCCTACTTATGTGTTCTGTTTTGTGGTAAAAGTCTGTGATTAATGGAGCATTAAAGAAAGAACCTATAAAAGAAGACCACAGAGACGTAACGTGGAGAAAAATTATTAGATTTTGTTTTTTGTTTTTTAAGTTCTCAAAGCCTTATTCAAGTGAGTGAACAGTGAATCCAAATAAATGATATTAATCGAATATTTATGTAATAATTTGGCTTGAATGGCCAGTTTTTGATGTTTTGTTTTTTCCTATATTCCAATAGGTGTCACTATTAGTTATTAAAAAGTCCCATCAGTTATGAACCCTGAATTTAGGATCTATTTGTTATTTCCAGTAACTTTAAAAAAATATATAGTTTATAGCTATATTTGTTTAAGTGGATTTACTAGAAGCAGTCTTAGTGCCTAGTGGTTCTCAGACTGTGGTACAAGGAGAGACTTTTAAAATATATTTTGTTTTGTTTTTGGATCATTATCTTAAGCATAAAGTTATTTTAGGCCTTTGTCATAACACTCACACACACGTGCCTTAGTTTAGCCCTTTTTAAGCTGTTTAACATTAGCAATTCTAGCCTAAAGCAGCAGTTCTAGCATAAAACTAATAATTTAAATTACTCTCTCTTTACTAGGAGTAGACTTTTATATTATTCTAATGTTATGAGCAATAATCTAACACAGAAGAATGGGTGGTACTTAATAATAATTGAGATTGTTATATCCTATTTTTACTTTGAGCTAAATAACCCAGTCTCTCTGTGAACACTGGTTCTGTTTTCTGTTTGAAACCCGTGCTGGTGTAAAGTTGGACTCACCCTGCCCATGTTCATGCTGCTGGTGGTCATGTTGCTCGGTGTTTGTCGTCGTGCGGTCGCCGGTCGCCTGTAGCTTGGCTGGTTGGCTGCTGGTGCCTTGCTGTTGGTGGGACAACTGTGTGTTACCTGTCCACCGCCGCTGCTCTTTATAGCACCTGAGCAGCAGAGGCTTTTTTTGTCCAAACGGCCTGATTCAGCAAGGTTTTTGTGTTCGGACGTCACAATCGGCATTTCTCTTAGAAAAACCAGACAAAGACCGACGGGCCGCAGCTGCGTGGCTCCTTCAGGCCTCTGTCCACTCTGTCGAACACAAAAGACACAACGGCACAATAACAGCACAATAACAGCACAATGCAGCGTTCACTTAAACAATGACGCACAATGACGGACAATACCAATAGATAGTTAGATGGACAGAGTTGAACACTCATCTTAAAAACACGACAATGGCCTCTCTTACTCATAAAGCCTGTTTTGTTTTATTAAATTTTTCATATAAGGGTTGTATTAGAAAATTCCATTGCTATGTGCTGTTCTGTATGAAATATATGGACATTTATGCCACTTTATGGTGTTAACAGAGTGTAAAATAAGGGGATCTTTGTCAACAGAATGAACACACAAAAAACTGACAACTTACAAAACATATTTTAATTAAAAATACTTGAAAAATGAAGGAAAAAGAGAGAGAGTAAAACTGTATATTATGTAAATATAACACCTGAATATTGTTTCCTTATAAATATGGCTGAAATGTGAAATAAAATACCCACTTTAACTGTAATTAAAGCCTGACATGTTTGAGTAGATAAGAAAATATAATGTAGATAAAATGTTATTCTAGACACATCTTTTTCTACTTATTGCTTATAATTTCGGGCAGTGGTTTATCTCAGGAAACAAACATCTCTGATCATTTCGTCCACTTTATACAGAACAAGCCAGTCTTTTTGTTTCAACTTTTGGCCTATATTTTAAACACTTATAAGATATTAAATGTGTATATGCTTTACATAGTTACGCAGTCTTTCAAAACCCTTCTGAGGGAGCAAGGGAGTAGTTAAAGTTAGTTAGAACAGTATTTTATTCCTGAAACACTGTGAATATGGCTCTAAAGATTGTTTCAGATTCACATCACTCCCTGTGAACTCTAACCTTTAGGACGCTGGTGCTTAATCAACTCAGATAATTTATTTATACTTCTTTATTTATTCTTATTGGCACTCTGCACTTTTACTTTGTACTTTATTTGTTGACATCTCTAAGTTATTCCTGTGATGTTGACGGTTGTATTTTGTATCCTTTTATCAATCTATTTATTCTTGTATTTATTGTCTAATTGTGTTTTTTGTGAATGTGTGAGTGCTTGTGTTTGTGAATGGATCAATGGAAGCATGTAAACCTTTCGACTGCCCAAGAAGGACGCAAAAAACAGAAAAAAACACATTTTAACCTGTTAAAATTGGTGTTCAAATGACATTTATCTGAACTTTATCGCTGTCTGTGACCCACTATTGTGCCCCTACCCACCAGTTGAGAAACCTGGATTTAGGATATGAAATTTGTAGTTAGTTACCCACATATTATAAAATGGTTCTAATATTACAATAACGATACATTTTCAATTTTGAGAACACTATCAGCAAGATTTTTTATTGTTATAGTTTTTATTTAGTATCATTAATTTCATCTTTATTGTCCAACACTTGTCTTGATAAAATATAGACTTAAAGCTTCATAAAACTGCATTCTGTTTCTGTTTCTGATCCTACGGCTACAAACTGAGCACTGCAGGAGGAGAAGCACACTTAGTACTTATCAAATGATTCACATGGAAGCATCAACTCACTCTCCACTGTGTTTGTTCATAGACACCAGCATGTCCCTGCAGGGCTACCGTAGCTGTGACGGTGTGAGTGTGGAATTGCAAACTGAAAAATGACCAAAAAGGCCCCAAAAAATTACACATTGCAACTTAAAAAAATAAAATATAGTGATTTATCTTTGTATTTGCACATTTAAAGTAAGCCAAGTTACTCCAGCGTTTACTCAATAAGCACAAAAACCCTACTTTTTGATACTGTATAAGTGTATGGGACTGCACATTTTCAACAAATAATGTGTTAAACTTGTCTAAAGTTAGATGAAATTTGTGGTGACACTGGACAAACAGAGGAGCCTCAGTATCATGTGACCGTAGACAGAAAAAGAAAAGTGGACTGAGGAGGTATCTCACGTAGAAACGAGGGCCGGCTCCATAAACTTTAGATCACGTTATTTCATATTAAAAAAGCATCACAAAACAATAAGACAGTGTGTTTTTTCATTGTATTCATTCAGAAACGTTAAGAAAAACTGTTTATAAAGTCTCTTTCACACATAAACTACAGATAATCCACTCCAGTTGGCATCTGTCTCACTAACATTTATTTATTTATTGTGTCTCTGGGGTATTAATAAGTTTGTTTTCACTTTACTTTTAAGGTACATGTTGTTCATACTTTTGAATACACTGGGCATTTTTAGTCTGAAGCTTGTGTTAAAAAGGAATTAATCCAAGAGTGTGTGTTTATGCTGTTGTCATTAGTGTTTCTGTAGGTTTTTTGGTCTCAAAGGGAGTGGAATCTGTGACTAGACTTAACTCTGATGTTTATGAGACACAATATTCCTGTAATCTGTCTCTTTATAAGGTCACATGACGCACCTGAGAGCATCTGTCTGTCCCAATGTGTCCTTATTTATTTATTTTCACTGAAGGCTAAACTGTGGATGTACTACCCTCAAATAACTCCTGATTATGGACAAATAAAAGCAGAAAAACAGAAATATAGACCAAGATATAACATGTATCATGATGAAAAATTATAGTTACAATTGGTCATTATTAAAATTACGATTATTTTACACGATTACTCATTGACTTTCGAAATATGTTGGATTTACTGAACAGAATTCTCCTTAAAGTAAATAATATATTCAAATGTATAAATAAACAGCTTAAAAAATAAAAAATAAGTGAAATAAATCAGATCAACAAGTAATAAATAAAAACAAGTAATAAATTATTGTTTTTTTTCTCGATTACATAGATTGTTGAGAGCCAAATTTGAAATTAAAATCAAAATTTGAATAATTGCACAGCCCTATGTATAAGTGAACTGGCGACTATTGTCAGGGTATGTCTTTCTGTGACTATAATTAATAAAAGAACACAGTAAAAGGTACAAATCCTGCTGTTTCCGGTTTATCCCCATCTTTCTGGACATTAAATTCATAAAGCTGCTTCAGTTTCCTATAATTAAGGGACACAGTGTTTAATTCCTCAACTTCTGTTTGTGTTTAATACAGTGTAGATGATAAAACAGTACAGGATGCTTTTGGGGAACGTCTCAGATCCTTTTGGGAATGGAAACTCTGACTCATAGACTTTAGGGGTTTCCAAACTGAGCCGGACTGAGCCAATCTTTACCACGTCACTTGAAACCAATCTTAAGTGTTAGCGTTTAGTGTTAGCCCTGCCTCAAGCCCGAAAGCAGCTTGAATAGTCTGCACGACGGAAAGTTTAAAAAGGTTTTCATAAGGAGTAGAAAATAAATGATTGAAGCAATATTGAGTTGTATTTTCTTGTGTTTTCCAGGCTTTGTTGCGTGAACCATCAAATGGAGGACTCTACTTTTGTCAAGCGCTGACTATTTACAAGAAACTGAGGTTTTAAAATGCAGGAAGCTTCTGGAAATCTCATTAAAGTCAATCCTTAACCCTTACTCAAGAGAAATTCACACTCAAACTCAAGGCCTGGAGCCAAATGCAGCCCTTTACAATGTTTTATGTGGCTCTTCAATACATTTAGAAGGTTTTATTCATTGACTTTTGATTTTTGCTACAAAGATAAATAAAATCTGTTCTAATCCAGCTACAACCTGTTTAAATTCAACTAAAACCTGTTGAAATCCATCTAAAATCTGTTCAAATCCATCTAAAACCTATTCAAAACTGACTAAAACCTGTTCAAATTCAACTAAAACCTGTTGAAATCCATCTAAAATCTGTTCAAATCCATCTAAAACCTATTCAAATGTGACTAAAACCTGTTCAAATTCAACTAAAACCTGTTGAAATCCATCTAAAATCTGTTCAAATCTATCTAAAACCTATTCAAATCTGACTAAAACCTGTTCAAATCCAACTAAAACCAGTTTCCATGAAAGAAAGAAAGTATTGCTTATGTGATAACTTTTGTAAGACCCAAATGAAGATGAAATCTCACATTCAGAATTCAATAAAAGCTTCCAAATGCCACCATTTTCAGCCCCTTGAAATGATTCTTATTAACTTTCACCACTTTAAGTTGGACACCACTGCTCTGTATATTTGTAGCAGTTAAAGAAAAGAGACAGAGAGTAAATGCATCAGTTTAAGCTGCCTTTATTGATATTTCTCATTGCTTTCGACTCTAATAGTAGGAGTCCATGATGCGCCTCATGCTCATGAACCTCATGCCGCCGCTCCAGCCCATGTTCATGAAGTTCCTGTACTCTCCGGGCCTCATGTACATCATCCTGCCTCTGTAGTGGGGGTTCTCGTACATCAGCCAGTGGCCGTCCATCACGTTGCAGGACATGCAGCTGTTCATGCGGTAACGGTCCATGATGTTGTCGCAGTCGTCCATCAGCTCGTACATCTGACCGCCGAAGTTCTCCCTCTCGTAGATCCTCATGCGGTAGTTTCCACGGTACTGGCGCAGAGGAGATAAAAAGAGGTTAGTAACAGTTACATGCAGGAAGTGACGTGTTTTTCTGTTTTTCTTAATAATGTCTAAACAGCCCTGCCTTAATTATAATGTCCATCAAGTGCTTGAAATTATTTTGAATTAAACATAACAAAGGTAGAGAAGATGATAAATATATTGGCTGTCTATGAGATTTATTGTAAACCTTATGAACTAACTGACTTTAAATGGTCTGTGATAGTTTATATGAAAGAAGATAGAAGATTAATGCTTGCTTCAAACCTTTGGAAGTAAAAATCTTCTTTTAACAAGTCCTAAAACTGTAATCCCATGCCTTGTTTTGCTCTTACATAAATATATTTCAGTGAGAAGTCTTGTTGCATCTGTCATCTTTATAATAATTGTTGATATTTTTAAAACTGGAAAATGGAGCACATCAGACTCTCAAATAAAGGCTAAAAATACTCCTCTCTATTTAATATCTTGTGTTCAGATGCTGTGAGCTGATTGGCTGAGTGGTTACCATGGGGATCATGCGGCAGGACCTGATGCAGTCGTTCATTCCCATCATGCTCATGTAGTCGGCGTACTCGCCCCTCCTCATGAAGTACTGGTTACCCATGTAGTTGGTGCGGTCGTAGACCATGAAGCAGCCTCTCTCCACTCTGCAGGAGTGACACCTGCTCAGGTAGGAGGACATGTCAGCGCAGTCGCCGCTGCACTCCCAGGAACGGCCCATGAAGTTCCTGTCCTCGTAGAAGACAATCTGGGACACAAGACGTCACGAGGACAAGTCAGTCAAACGCTATACAGTCTCGTTTTTCACTTGATTAGCAGAAAAGAGTAAAAAAATGTATCTGAATAGGCAAATATCTTTTATTTTCATATGAACACAGACTTCTAAAGTACTTTACAATTTGTCCATTATGATATATTGTTTCTAAATATAATTCAGTTCGGTTCAGTTTAGTTATTATTCGTTGCTATGCTGTGCTGGTTATACAGTTTAAAAATAGCCAACTAATCAGCACACTTTACATGTTCTGTTCATATCATTAAAGATCACCAGCATTTATAGTGATTTAAATGTAGAACTGTCCATAATTAATGTCATTTATAATGTTTACCGCCTTTAAAACACAATTAACTATTTTTTTTAGTGTCAGAAGATAAACTTTTTTGTTTAGAGATCAATGCAAATGGAAAGTAGTCAAATTTTCCAGACTGTAAACCCACTAAAGGATTAAACGAGAAACTTTTCATAAATATCCAATCATTATTGATGTTGATTTAACTAGTTCTGGTTGGATATGTGATCTCTAAAGATACTCACAGTTTATAATTTGCTGTTATTTAATGATTTTCAGGCACATTTTGGGTTTGAGGTAAAAAATACATATGTTTAATAGTAACTAACAGCACTGACTGGTTTTGACAGCCCTTAAATGCTGCCCTTTGCTGTTCCAAACCAGGTCCTATTAACAAAAACAGGCCCTGATCATGTGACCTCTCACCTTTGACTTTAGTAAAGCCTACCCTGTCTCTTTGTATCCATGTGCGTGTCAGTGTTGCATGCTGGGAGACTCACCCTGCTCATCATGTTCATGTCGGTGGCGGACATTTTGGCGTTTGCGTCGATGGGTTGCTGCGGAGCTGAAGCTGAAGCTGCTGGAGACTGAACCGAGACTGATGTGTCCACCGAGTGACCCCTGAGCTTTTATACACCTGAGCGGCCGGCCCCCGTTTTGTGTCGAGTTCCTCCGAGTCAGCGTTTCTCTGTCACGCAGTCGACAAACAATAGGTCGACAAAGAGCGGTAACAAAAACAGAGGGAGGCCTTCAGCCGAGAAACAAAAACCTGCGCTTTACCTGCAGTTTACGGCTCATCAATGAAGTCATTTTACAAGTGACCAGGAATACACACGTGCTTTTTTTTATTCAGTCCCATTGAGGTTAAAACTCATTCATAAGAGAGACATCTAGCGATCTATACTCTCACCACATGACACAGATTAATATGTTACATAACTCGGAAATGACTTGAAGCTTTTATTTAATCACACATCTTAAACCAAACCTTTTTAACCCACTTTCCTAATAAATTTGAACTGAATTAGTCATTTTTATACAAGTTTTCTCTTTTTTAGTGTTAGAGTTCTAGCCTAGTTTTTTTCTTTTTTGTGCCATTTATTTACACTTTTGATGCTATTTTGGACATTTTTTATTATAGTTGCAGATCATTTTTTTATACAAGCTTGCTCTTTTTTAGTGTTAGTGTGAGTTCTAGCCTAGTTTTTTTTCTTTTTTGTGCCAATTATTTACATTTTTTATGCTGTTTTGGACATTTTTAATTATAGTTTTGTTTCTTTAATTGGTTTGGTTGATTTTTTGCCAATTTCCAAAAGGAGTTGTGTCACAAATTTATCCTACAACAAATTTAAGTATATATATTAAGGCTGCTCAATTATGGAAAAAAAAAATCATAATCACAGTTTTGGTCATTTTTGAAATCACAATTATTTTACATGATTACTTATTGACTTGTTGGATTTATTGAACAAAACAGTAAATTCTCCTTAAAATAAATAATATATTCAAACGTATAAATAAATAGCTCAAAAAATAAATAGAAATAATTAAGATAAATAAATAAGATAAATAATCTTGTGGAAAATAAGTAGCTAGTAACAAATAAAAACAAGTGTATATCAAATGGAATACAGTCTGTCACATCAAAATAACGTGTATTTGTATTTGTCAATGAAAATAGACACTGAAAGCTAAAATGATCCCAGTGGAAGAACCCATTTGAGTTTGTGTTTCTACAAAGAGCAGACAAACTGAGCTCTGCTGGAGAAAAACAGGAGATATTACTTTGTAAATGGACTTATATTAATATTACTTTGTAAATAAAGTGGACTGTGTGTTAATTTATTATAAATAACTGTCCTGGACACATCCGGGACTGAATCCTCCGTCTGTGGTTTTCCCTCAGGTTTTATTTTATCCCATAGTTATTTTTGTTGTTTTGTTGTTTTTTGTAGTACTGCTGTTATGATATTGTGCTGTATAAATAAAGTTGAATTGAATCCAGTTTGCTTATAGCACAATAGTTACATGGTTAACTATAATCATCTATTATTTATAACGTATATGCTGCCAATACTTAATAATCTAATGTATCGTGGGTTCATAGGAAAACTAAACACTCTTTTAAACACTTTTACCAGATGTATCATTATTAACAGAATATATTTAAATTATAGTTAATTCTAAATAATACTCTTGAATAATTACTGTGTAGCATCTCCCACAGACATAACTTTATCTGTGTGAGCTTTAATCTAAAAAATGTAAGAATGTAGGTTAAATATACTTATTTTTTCTGATTTTCCTGTTCAAACTGTCACAAATTAGATCTAAATCTGTTTTTTTTAGATAATAATGTAAACATGGCTTGAATTTTTTGTGTGTTAGTGTGAGTTCTAGCCTTGTTTTTTTCTTTTTTGTGCCATTTATTTACACTTTTAATGCTATTAGATCTAAATCTGTTTTTTTTAGATAATAATGTAAACATGGCTTGAATTTTTTGTGTTTTTTCTCTTTTTTCTGGACCTTTTTTGAGAGCCTTATTACGACTGAATGAAATCTGAACTGTTTCTGTTCTGTTTCTGTTCGACTCTCTGTACTTTCTCTCTCTCTCTTTCTCTTTTTGACATGTAAGAGCCTCGGGACACGATAATCTCAGGTGTGCTGTTACCTGCCCAGGTGCATTCAGTCCCTCAGCAGCAGCAGCAGGTACGTTCACTCATTCTCAGATATTATACGCTCTCGTTTGTGTGCTTAAGTTTAGTGTTGCCTACTTTTGTCCAGTGAGTCATGCTTTAATCTCAGACTTTAACAGCTACTATACGCCTAAAGTAGCATTAGCGCGTAATAATCACAGTTTATTGAGGAGTCATTGAAGGAAAACATCTGGATTAAGGAGAAGATTATTGTTATTATTTCAAGAGTGCACTTTTTGAACTGAAATTATGTTGGTTGTAAACTCTAATAAGCTTTGTGTTTTTTTTAAATGACACTATTGACACAGTAATATTCAGTTTATTTAAGCAATAGACTTAAATGCAAGGCAGCAAGACAAAATCATGTTGTTTATTGTATTATTCTATGCATAATCATTACCAGACCCAACATACAGAAACAAATAATAATGTTATCTATGTTGTGTGATTTGAATATTTTTCTATCTCTATCTTCTACAGTTTTGTAAAGGTAGTATTTAAATCAGATTTTCTATTTTTCCTGTAAGAACCTGAGAAAGAGTGGGCTTTTTAACTTTCAGGAGATTCATGCCAATTAACAATAAATAAAATCGTCTTTTTAATATATTTTTAAAACTTTTTCGTGAATTGTTCCTCCGTATTTGCTCGTTAACTTCTTGGGTCGTTACATACACCACTGTCCCTTAACCATCTTACTTTAATTCATATTTATGCCCAAAAATATATATTCTCACTCTCATTTTGATGGTTCTTAGACATGAAATCACACTTATGTCACTGACACAGTAACTTCAGATGGACAGAAACCTCCAATATAACTTTCCTGTCCCGGGACGAGCACTTATCGCCAGAGATTACACGCTTTACGACTGAAATAGAGAGAAAATACACTAAAATGACCCGACTGTTTCAGGAGACATGTTTTTTTTCTTCCAAACTTGTCTCTTGGATAGTCGCGCGCCCTCTACTGGCTAAAAGTTACACATTACTGCTTTAATATACAATACTTACTTGGGTTTGTATGTGTTTATTAATATTCATTTAAGCCTAAAAAACAACGCATGCACAAAAAAGTAAAACATACATACTGCATATTTTTTAATTGATGTGTTTATTTTACAGTGACACAGACAAGGCTTTGATACAATCTGAAAAGTGCGAAGCCAATTGCAAACTGTGTCCCTGCTTAAGCCCTAAATTCTACATAAAGGACAACTGTGCATTAAACAGATACACAAACAGTGACTTACAACGAGACAAAGACAAAAAACATTAAAACATACAAACAAATACACAAATACAGGGAGTATTTCTATTATATTTCACTTTGCATCAAGTGTTTTTATTTCAGTTGTTTTCCAAAGCTGTGTTCTTTTTATTTGAAAGGATCTGTAGTTATATTTTAAAGTTATGCTGTAAACTATTTCTGGTTTAAGGCCATTAATACATAAAAAAATAGACATGACCCATTTATATAAAGTCAAAAAATAGCTGCTTTACTTACTACCACTGGTTTGTCATAATTCATTACATACTTTAAAATGATAGCTCACTCAAGAACAGTATCATATTTCTTTTGCTTTTGTCGATATAAATTACAGTATATATTTTCTATGCTATTATGTGTACATTAAATTTGCACTTGTGTGTTGGGGATCTTATGTTTCTAAAGCCTCAAGTATGCAGCTAAATACAGTTGTGATGAGATGAAGATGTCTGCACTCTCATTTTCTGTCTCTCAGTTATGACAGGTCTATACGTATATGCTCTAATTTAGTGTGTATTTAAATCTGTGAGGAGGAGAAAAACTTCACTCTGCTCGTGGTAAACGTTTAAATATAAGTAGCACAGAGTTGTATAATATTTTATATGTGGAGTTTTCACTTCACAGAATTGAATTTGGTGTCTTCTCAGCTGTGGTTCCAACAGTGAGTTTACTGCATTTAAAGCAATGCTGTGTAACTTTTAACCAGCAGAGGGCGCATATCCCGGCAGTGAAAGGCACGGCAGCCATGTTTGTTTTCCAGTAGAGACGTTTAAGACGGCAAGTTTGGAAGAAAGAACATGTCTTATGAAACATTAGGTCATTTTAGAGTATTTTGAACAAAAATGACTAGGGTCCAGTGTACTGACCTGTTTTCTTTATTATATTTGTCGTGTGATAGGCCTTAAAACACATCTATTTAAGGCTACAACCTCAAATAATGCTGTTACTTTTGAATGTATTATTATTATTATAGAGCCTCACTCACTAATTTCTCATGATAAATCCTTGTCCCGGGACAGGAAAGTTATATTAGAGACAGTGAGACATGCATGATTCTACTGATCTCAGGTCTAAGAACCATTAAAATAAGAGTGAGAAGATATATTTTGGGGCTAAAAGTTACCTGGAGGTACTTAAAGGTAAACTCTTACGTCTGTTGATTGGTCTATAACGAGAATCCAAAGGGAAAACACAAAAGGGTTTTTCAAATGAAGCATGTTTGGTTCTTGTGATTAAAAAGTTGATACATGTTTTAATTTGATGTGATTAGAGGCTTTTGAAAGTATAGTTTTGACTGACTAAACATTTTACACAATGCACCTTCACGACTCAGTGTTACTTTGGTACGTCTTGGTTTTATTTTGATCTTATATTTATAGAATACCAAGAACAAACCACTGCTAATTTATGTAGCATTATTTTGTTTGGCTGTAAAACTCCCGTCTTTAAAACAACGTGCAATTAGTCAGACATTTTTTATTCTATTTTTTAAACCAGGAAAGTCCCACTGAGATTATGAATCTCTTTTGCAGGGAGTCCTGGCCCAGTAGGGGACTTATTTTGCATGTCTTCACACAGAAAGTCCTTGGACGGTCCTGTGATCGACCAGGACCTTCTTCCTTCAGGCAAGTGCGCTAACCACTTTGTCGTTGGTCAAACTAAACTTTTAACGTGAACTTTAGAACTGCTTCTTGTCTTTACTGGTTCTGTTATAGTTTTTTGTCCTCAGCGATTACATTGTCAATCTCTCCAGTAAAGTTTGTTTGTAGATCTTGTTGTTCCTGTGTGGTTTTCAACAAAACTCTAGCGGTTTTTGACGATAATCCAAAATGAAGTGCCATTGTCTGTCACCAAAGTCTCTCTCGGACATTTGTAGAGGCTGACTTTAGAGACAGAGCTGACACTTTCCATAAACCTGTGAACTGTGAAGATGTGTAATATAATCTCAGTGTATCTGTGTCATATATGAACCGAGGGAGGTGGCACATTGTCACAGCAGAACAATAAGTTTAGTGAGACAATAGAGAGAGAAACCTGTGTGTATGACGTATGAATCAGGGCAATGGCTTAGTCGGATTGGTTTTAACTTTTGAGTTTGTTTTCTTCTGAGATAAATAATCTAAATAGTCTTTTAGAACAAGATAATTTGCTCATTAAATGATAAATAGTGAGAAATAAACTGCAAATAAACCATCACTTTCTTACGAGGGTTTGCAGTTTGATAAGACATACAACTAATCAGAGAAATGAGGCACTGCATAAATCCTGCTCTACTTTAGAAATATAGGAAATGATTACTCGCTGCAAAAGGAAGGGATTCTAGACCCATTTTTTGCGCCTGAAAAGGAGATCCACATTTACTGCATCTATAATGAGCATTTTTACGAGATTGATATATTTTTTTCTAAAGACATCTCCCTTGAGTTGCAAAGAATATCTATTAATTTGGTTTTATTAAGTCATGATTTTTTTTTAAAAGTGGAGCCATTAGAAAGGTTTGCTGGCACTAGTGATAACTTTTTCCCTTAGGGCCACTCTTTGAAACCACTACATACGTCTTCTTGTCTAAATTATGACATGAATAGAGCAGATAATTGGAGAAGTGCTTTTTGTTTTGGTAAAGTTCATTCAAACATGGATCAGTGAATAGAGGAGAAGAATTACGTTCCAGGGTCACGCTTTGGGCTTTGGGACGTTCTCCAAACATTTCTACTGAATTTCTACTGAAAAGGCTTGTGTTCTTTTCTCTTGGATTGATTCCAGCTCTTCGATATGAGATAAATTAAAAGTATTTTGCAGAAGCTTTCAAAACTGAGATACACTGAAGCTGTATACTGCTGCAATAGACAAAAGATGAAGATTGTTTTCAGTTTTGTTAAAGGTATTATGAAGTTCTACCAGTTTCCTACTTTTTATCTCGTGTTTAATGCAATGTAAAATGCAGGAGCAGTTGCGTGCTAATAAACGCTAGCTTTGTTTTGTTGTTTATGTAGGTTTCTTTCTTCTTTACCAAAAAAAAGACAAGCTTCCTCTGAGAAGTTCTGTGTTTTTCCCTTCACTTTTCAATTTAACCCAATTCTGTCTTGTTCAGCCAACAGATTGCTGTGTTTAGCTCAACCCTAACTACTGCAGAGAAGTGCCCATAAATGTGTCAATGGAAACTGACTCTCACTGCCAAAAGTGTACTGTGCCGCTCCAGTGGAAATGAAAGGGTATCTGCCTGACTACAGTTGAGGGAAAATTGGAAAAGCATTGTAGTAGTGGCTTTAACAATCACTACACACTTAAAACATGAATGATGTTTTCTGTTTCCACTCAACAGCTCAGATTAAACACTGCAGCTGCTCGAAGCTTGTTAAAACAGAGCAGTGAGTGCATTGTGGCAGGTAAATGTCAGAACGGTTTGGCATTATTTCATGTGAAGACACACAGAGCAAATCCCGACAATTACTGCTGAGGCTTACACATTCCCCTTAAAGTTCATGAGCCCCTCCAGGCCCTGCTTCTGCACATATCATAAAGCAGCGCTCTCCTGTAACAACACATTTTCATCATCTATTCACAGTCGGAAGAATTTATATTTAGCCTCGAGTCACAAAAAACAAGCCTTGATTTTATGTTTAACACTATGCAATATCTCATACAATGGTTGGATGTGTGCCTGTGTGTGGCACAGTTATACTGTATGTGCTCTGGATTTACATTAGGGCAGGGAATCACAATACAATACTATGTTTTCTGATCCTGTCCATGATAACAATGTCATGATACAGTGGTTCTGCTGACATTAATTTAGAATAAATCAGGATTTATGTAAATGTATTTAAAAGATAGGCCTAGATTGAGAAGAAGTGGATTTTGAGCATTATTTCTTTGCATTTTGTGTCATTTTAATGTACAAAACTAAGTCTGAAAAGGTGAATAAAAGAAGAATAAAACAGAATTCAGTAATTGGCAAATCTCAAGCCTCAAATCGTGCAAAAGGAATTTCACGTTTTGATTCACCATTTTGCCTCAGTCCATTTTATATTATTGCATTCTGTTTTTATTTTGAAATTAATTATTTCCTGTGGGTTTGCTCATAGACATCGGTATGACCCTGCAGGGCTACCATAGCTGTTCACATGCTCAACAACAGGAGGTGTGTGATTGTAACCTGCACTTTCACCAACCTCTTCCACTGTGCTTTTTCAAAATGTGTCTAAAAATACAGTACGTCTCAAACTTAAGCTCGTTCTCAGTGGAAATCTAATAATCCAAACTCTCCTTTCACAATAAGACGCCTCCGATGTTGACTTATAATGATAAACCAAAAGTATTTCAGTGTGTTGTATTTCAAAAATGTTGACAAAAAACTCAAAAAGTGCTGTCTGAGGAAGGCTGTTGTGTAAACTTTGTACCACTAGATGGAGTTGTGAGCCGCTGCAACACATCAAAATAAATAAAAGGGTGAACTGTCGGGATACATTTTGTGAATTTTGTCTTTTGAATAGTTTAGCCTGTTGACAGTTTTATATTTGATTGGACAATGGCGTGCAATTATAGGCTAATTTTTACAGTTTTATTTAATGGCTTGACTTTGGCTTAACTCAGCTGCTTCTAACTCTTGCACAACACCATGTTCCAAACTAATTTCTCCAGCTTTTACTTTGGTGTGAAGCCTCAGTGTGAAGTGGGTTAATGGAGCTGCCAGGAGGGAAATTCCTTCCATTTAGTGTTCAATCCTGAATTAATGCCAGAAGCCACACACACCTGCCAGAGGCTTGTGTCAGGGCAGACATTTGTGTTATTATGGAGACAATATAAAGGATTAATTGTGGTCAGATTGAGATAAACCAGGAACAGATAAAAACAAGTGTATGATTTGTGTTTAAGCCACATTGTACAGTTTAATAACAGGAGATTTATGTCTTTTTTCACAGGGATTAACACAGATTCAGGGACCAGTGGATGTGTGTAAACCTACAACATGATCTTCATTCTCTTCTTTATGAGTAAGTTTTTAAAATCATTAATAGGTAACTTTTTTTACCTTCTTCTTTTCATCCTCCAAGAACTGGCTGATAGACAAGACATGACTTTTTTTGGTATTTTGTTGTTGTATGAAGTACTATGTTACAGAATACAAAGATAGTCATTGACAACTGGCACCAAAATAATAAAGTCCTTGTATCCTTGATTGTCCATCTGCAGTAATGCATATATACACAGGTACAGATAAATAAATGTACCAGGGTAAGTCCTTCCATTTGTTATCCATCATGATTTTCAGGAGTATCGGGTCTTTGTTGAGTAGTTTCTCAGTAAAATAAGACATATTTTCAACAGAATAACCCATTTCCTTGGTTTATTTCCTTGTTCCTTCGTTGTTAACATCAGTGTCGACCAATGGGAGCGCTCCTTTTTACCTGAAGTGAGCTGTGATTGGACAAAATCCTGCTGTGGACTGATCATTCTCATCTATTAAAATCCTTAATTATAAAGACTAGAACGTCTTAAGGTCTCATTTTTTCAGATGATTCTAGTTACAATAAACTTTAGGAGATTACACTGAAAAACTAAATACAAAACAAAAAGTTAAAAAGGAGTTCTATCAAGCCTGGCTGACATTTAGGACTGTGGGCGGTTGTGGAGGCAAAAATTTAGCTCTTGGACTATTTTGGCGAGGCCCCGTGGGTTCATGGGAGCTGGAGGAAGTGTCTGGGGAGAGGGAAGTCTGTAAATATGCCACCAAGACCGCTTCTCTTTCGATCCAGCTCTAGATAAAGAGGAAGACGATGGATTAATTACTTTTGCCCCTTTGTCACACACTAGAAGTGAGATCAGTCTAAAAGGAGCTAGTCTTTTTGTTTTGCCTTTTTGTTTTGTTTAAACGTGGGTTAGATTTAGATACATATTGGAAATTGTAAAAGTTTTTGGTGCCATTGTCTATTATAATTTTCAAATGAAAAAGAAGTAAATGACAATGATGCATTTTCATATTATCTCCATATTGCACTTGGAAATGAGACATTAAAAGAATAATAATCCAATAAACAGATGAAAGTATTGCACATAATTAACACCAACGACAATTTGAGCCAATAGAAACAAAAGAAAAAGGGCGACGGATGAGGCAGAGGAAGACAGAAACGTGTCTGGCTGTGATCAGGATTAGTGTAGTGTACAGTAGATATTTACTCTGTCACCAGATTAAATATCCCAGAGCTGTGAAACTATGTCTGCGTGCTCATTCTTGTCTTTTCCTCTTTTTTTTGTCTCTGTTTGAGTTTCATACTTTCCCCTAAAACTTCAGTTACTCTTCCATGTTCTTAGACTGTAATCCTCATTTTTATTTCAGAGTAAATCACATTAAAATGATCTGATCCCTGTCTTAAAGTAACAAAGCTTTGTCCTGATTCCGTTCATTTTTCTTGATTCATTGTAAAAGCTGGTTTCTCGTATTATCCCTTGTAGGTCTTTTCCCTGCCGTCCGGCTCCAGGACCCGGACGAGGGGTGCAGCGGTGGCTCCTGTAACCCACAGATCGGTGACCTGATGGTGGGACGGGCCGCTCAGCTCTCAGCGTCCTCCACGTGCGGCGTGAACGCACCAGAAAACTACTGCATCATCGGATATCTGGAGGTTTAGAGCTTACTGCAAACTTTTAGCTCCGACTTTACCTTCAATGATCTCCTGAAGCCAATATTTATTCCTGTTTCACATTGCTTCCCTTTTCTCTGTTGATGTTTTTGGGGTTTTTTAGCTGTTTTTCGCTGTGTTGAAAGACGTATTTAGTGCTGAATATACACTTTTCTGTTTCCGATTTTGTTTTTGTCATCTCAGACCCTACTCTCCCCCAACATCAGTGTAGTAACTTTCCTGCTTCTTTTATTTGAAAAAGGTAAAAACTGACCTATTTTTCACCACAAAATACTATAGTAGTGATCCTGTAATTATCTCTGTCTCGTTAAACACTGCGTCAAAGCATTGCTAACATTTATCCATGTTTCATTTGCTGCCTTTTTTTTAAATTTGAGCTGTTTTGCTGTAAAACAAAACATATTTTCCAACACAATAACCCATTTCCTTGGTTTATTTCCTTGTTCCTTCGTTTTTGTCATTAGTGTCGACCAATGGGAGCGCTCCTTTTTACCTGAAGTGAGCTGTGATTGGACAAAATCCCGCTAAAATCTGTTAAAATCCTTAATTATAAAGACTAGATCACGTCTTAAGGTTTATTTTTTGCACAGATGATTCCTGTTACAATAAACTTTAGGATTAAACTGTCAAACTAAATGCAAAACAAAAAATTACCAAGAAATAGCCAAGACAACCTTTCTGAAAATGATATAAATCGTTGTAAAGCAGAAGAACATGTTTTTCGAATATAGAGCCTTTATTCCTTATTTTATCAAAAATATATCACATGCTTGTCCCAGATAGAAGAAGTTGCCTTAGATTATCTGTTCTTGTCACTGACAGATGGCCAGTGTCAAGAGTTGTGTGTGTTTTAGTCAAACTGCAGCTGAACCCTGTGTTGGTCTTATTCTGTATTTTCGTCCCATTGTGAGTCTGAGTGAAGGATTTCTGGCCCGACATCTACTTTTCATACTAAAACAAGTCCTGATCTGTCACTTTATGTTCTGACAGTGTTCGCTATACCCCGAGGAATCAGCTTCATTACTGCATTTTTTTCACTCTACATCTACTTTTTTTTCCTCTCAACAAATGTTCAACAGAGAAGCATTTATCACCTTCTCGATTCGGCACTCACTCAAATATGTTCCATTAGTTTTAGATTTCAGGTTTATGTATTATTATAGATTTATAACCTCCATTGAGTAATTCACTGATATAACTCCGTACAACAAGGACATTCAAAGTCCAATAAATTAAGTTGCTGCTGTTGTACTTAATGACAATCAGGCTTAACACAAACAAAAAAAGTGAGAATTAATCCAGAAAGCAGGGTCAGGACCATAATCAGCGTATGATAGATGCAGAACAGTCCCAAGTCCAGTCTTAGACCAGGTCCAGACTCATGGAGGATATAAAAGCTGAACAAATATGGGCTAAATATACAGCCCTGTGGAGCCCCACCAAATTAAAAAGGTTTACTGAGTTATTTACAACTTGTACCTCAGTTTTAGTTGTGGTTTTGTGTCTGAATAGTTGCACTGATTGTAAGGTGCACTTTTAATTTCAATAAATCTATTCCAGTGTTGTTTTTAATGTGTTATTTTTTTCACGTTATCCTTCAGGAGGAACAGAAATGCTTCACGTGCGACTCCAGGCTGCCGTACGATCTCCAAAGCAACACCAACAGCCACCGAATCGAGAACGTGATCACGACGTTTGAGCCCGAGCGCAAAATGAAGTGGTGGCAGTCTGAGAATGGTGAAGCTCAGTCTCTGTTTAGAAATATTGAGGATCTAAAGTCTGTTTTTATTGTTGAGATGACTTTTTTCTGTTTTCTCTTTGGTGCAACAGGAGTCCACGAGGTCAGTGTTAGACTGGATCTAGAGACAGTGTTTCAGTTCAGCCATCTTGTCCTCACCTTCAAGGTAAAACAAACACAAAGATCTCATCAACATAGGTCTCGTTAACCTTTACTTGTTTGTAGATGTGGTTTAATTTAGTATCACGTAGCCCATAAAGCTATATATAATAACTGACAAGGGAAATATCCAAGGGCCAACAGTCTCTTCTGATTATATTCTTCTTCTACAAGTACAGGTTTTAGTTGGATTTTAAGAGGGTTTAGTTGGATTTCAGCAGGTTTTAACAGGTTTTAGATGGTTTAAGTTGTATTTAGAAAAGTTTTGGTTGGACTTGAACAGGTTTCAGTTGGATTTGAACAGGTTTTTGATGGATTTTGTATGTATTGTATTGTATTTTGAACCTGCTGCTCATGTTGGGGCCACAAACAATACATTTTAACACTGAAGCTGAGGGCCACATAAAAGAGATGGTTTTAGTTGTATTTGAACAGGTTTTAGTTGGATTTGCACAGGTTTTAGTTGGATTTGAACCGGTTTTAGTTGGATTTGGACAAGTTTTAGTTGGATTTGAACAGGTTTTTGTTGAATTTGAACAGGTTTTAGTTGAATTTGGACAGGTTTTAGTTGGATTTGGACAAGTTTTAGATTTTATTTTGAATCTTAAAGCCAAATTACTGTCGTTAGAGTCAAACAGTGATTTTATCCTCTCACAAAACCTCATATTTACTTCTGTAGAGTTTCCGTCCGGCGGCCATGTTGGTGGAGCGGTCACAGGATTTCGGACACACCTGGAAAGTCTTCCGTTACTTTGCGGAGGACTGTTCCCTCCACTTCCCTCACGTCCCGAGACAGATCCCGGACAGTATCGACGACGTGGTCTGTGACGGCAGATACTCGGGCTCAGAGCCGTCCACAGAAGGAGAGGTAACCACACTGTCCTGCCCCTAAACCTGCCCCTTCAGCTCTTTCAGCCTTCACTTAATGCACGCCTCCTGCAAGTGTGCATCAAACCTGACTGTACTGAAGGATATTACCCATAATTCCTTTCATTGTGACCATTCAAACTAAGCTTCTGTCTAAAAAAACGAAGAGCAGTGGGACAAAAAAGTGAAAAATTGAGTCACGTTTGCTCTGTTGTGCGTAAATATTCTCATGTAGACACGTATTTAGCAGGTTTAGTTTATTTTATTCTTTATTTATCATGTTCAAATACATTAATCTCACAAGAAAAGGGATGCTTTGTACCAGATTTAGCTACAAGCCACTCTCCTTTTGCTGTCCCAGGGCAGTGAACACAACAATAAAACATTTCAGACACAAAACTAACATTAATTCATAGTTAAAATACTATAATTGTTACTATTCATGACCAAGCTGTATTAATTAAATACTTATACAAATAGTTAAGTGAATAATCAAGAATAAAGGTAAACACTGGAGCTGATTTTATTGTTTGATGGTTTTAAATGAAAAGATTGTGCATTTTTTAAGTTTGATTTTTACAATTCACTGTTTAGTTTTTACACATCTATTTATTTTAATAGTTCAACAAGAATCAGTGTTTTTGTGTGTGTTCTCAGGTCGTACTGAAGGCTCTGGACCCTGTTTTTGAAATTGATAATCCATACGCCCCACACATACAAGGTGAGGCAGTCACAGAGAATCGGCTTTTCTGATTGGCTGCAAGGTTCTGCCTGTTAAGCACACTGCCTTTGTCTTCAGCCACAACAGCCTCAGATAACCTTTAACCTTTGGGACGTTTCTGACAGATTTATGTAAGCGTTTTGTCGAGTTGTGTTTTTCACCTTTAGTCTGTATTTAGCATTTCTTTTGAAGGGAAATAGAGCTTAAAATGTTTGAGCTTCTTATTCATTAAAGTGGTTCCAGATTATTAGAAATTATAGCCTTAATTGAAAACTGAAAACAATCAAATAGTTTTAAATAGGTTTGTGCTATTTACTAAAACAATAAATAGAATGAATTGATAATGAAATGAAAAACCTGAGAAGACAAGAAACAGGTCTAAATCTGGTCTAAACCAGGTCAAAACCAGAACAAATGAAGTTCTGAACCATGAACCATGATTAAACCATATCTAAGACTAAACCAGGACTAAACCAGGCCTAAACCAGGACTAAACTATGGCTAAAGTAGGAATAAAACAAAGTTAAACCAACCAGGTCTAAATCAGGACTAAACCAAGTAAAAACCAGATCTGAACCAGGTCTTAATCAGGTCTAAACCAGGTTTGAAACAAGATTACACCAGGGTTAAACTAGGACTAAACCAAGACTAAACAGTGTCAAAATCAGGACTAAACTAGGACAAAACTATAACTGAACCAAGGTCAAAACTAGGACTAAACTGGGTGTAAACCAGAACTAAACCAGGTCTAAATCAGGACTAAACTAGGACTAAACAAAAGTCAAAACTAGGACTTAACTGGGTGTAAACCAGAACTAAACTAGATCCAAACCAAGACCAAACCCAGTCTAAACCAGATCTAAACCAGGTCTAAACTAGGATAAAATCAAGACTAAACCAAATCAAAACTGCTTCTAAACCAGGACTAAACTAGGCTCCAACGAGGACGTAAACCAGGTCTGAACTAAGACTATCCCAGAACTAAACCAAGACTAAACCGTGTGTGAACCAGGACTAAACCAATCTAAAATTCCTCCTGATAATTGAAACTGATTAAAAGTATTAAGTGTCTTTTATAAATGTCTCCTGATTGTTTTGTTCTCGTTCGTTTTCAGAGCTGATCACCATGACCAACCTCAGGATAAACTTCACCCGTCTCTTCACGCTCGGAGACACGCTGCTGGGTCGAAAACGCAAACGAAACCCTCAGAACAAATACTACTACGCTCTGTACGAGATGGTGGTCCGGGGCAGCTGCTTCTGTAACGGACACGCCGCTCACTGTAGTCCTGTGGGGGGCCGAGGGGACGCGTTTAACCAGCCCGGGATGGTACGGACCACACGGGACGGGGGCCATTACGGTTTATGGCATGAAAACAGTTTTATTCCTCAGAGGGAGGAGTTTAGCCTGAAACTTCTGTGATTGGACGACAGCTGATGAATGCATGACTCTGGTTTCAGTGGCGTAAGGCGGTAATAAAGGGCCTAGTGTTTTTAAAAACAAATTTAAACTTGTTATAACCAGATTTGGACAGGTTTTAAGTGGTTTTTGTTGGATTTTAACTGGTTTTCCTTAGGCGTAAACTGGGTATAACTGAATTGAATCCTTAGTGGTTTTTGTTTGACTTTAACTTTAAATTTAAAGTGGTTATAACTGAATTTAGACAATTTTAAGTGGTTTATCTTAGACTTTAACTACTTTTAAATGTAATTAAACTAGTTATAATCATGTTTGAATGAGTTTTAGGTGGTTTTTGTCTGCTATTAACCCCTTTAGAATAGATTTAAATTGGTAATAGCTGAGTTTTTAGTATTTTTGGTGGATATTAACCGGTTTAAAATGTATTTAAACTGGCATAACCACATTTGAATGGGTTATAAATGGTGTCAGTTCAACTTTAATCAGTATTAAATGGATTTAAACTGGTTATTACTGTATTTGGAAAGTTTTAGTTGGACCTTATCCAATTTAAAATGGATTTAAATTGGATAATGCTGGAATAGGATGGGTTTCAGTTTGACTTTAATTGGTCTTAAATGGATTTAAACTGGGTATAACCATATTTGTACAGGTTTTAAGTGTTTTAGTCTGACTTTCTGGGGTCTTAAGTACAATTGAACTAACTTTTTTTGTTTTTAACGATTATTTTTATGTTTTTTTTGGCCTTTATTGACAGAATATAGTGGCTAGAGAGGAAATGGGGTGATAGAGAGAATGGGGAATGACACTGAGCAAATGACACGCCTCCGTGAACTAACTTCCTCTATGAATTTCATTTAAATAATAACATTAAATGTAGCATAATTGCATTAATATACAAAATATGGGGTTAAATTGTGAAGAACAGTAAAGGGGACTGCAGTGATAGTTTTATCAGACTCACTGTATTTCGATTTTTTAATGTTATATTGCAGATACTGTGGCATGTATACACTATGTCCCAATGTCTTACAGCTGCCAGAGAACTGAGCATCTGCCAAATTAGACATTTTACAAGCCTCTGAAGGGCGCCGTATTCTTCAGTATTTTTTTTTCCAAACCTCATTCTGTGCCAAGATACTTACTCCATTTAAACGTCGGGTTTTTTTGTCTTGTTGTTGGAGTTTGCTGTGATTTTGTCCCTCCCATTCAATGAATCCGTGATAATATCATTTTATTTTTCTTTGTATTAATGTAAACGCCAAATCCTGAATATTGTCATAACCCGGGATAAAGCTCACATCCGGGATACTCCATGGTGTTGTTCTGATAAAAACATGATAAATATGTTTTTTTCCTTTCTCTAGGTCCATGGTCAGTGCATTTGTCAGCACAACACAGCTGGATACAACTGTGAGAGATGTCAAGACTTTCACCACGACTCCCCCTGGAGGCCGGGAGGAGAAAACAACAATGGCGTCTGCAGAAGTAAAAAATCCAGCTCATTTTAAAACACAAGAAGCTTTTAATTTTATCATAATCAAGCACTTGTGTCTTTTTCTGTGTAATAGGGTGTAATTGTAACGGTCACTCTGATTCTTGTCACTTCGACCCGGCTCGTTTTGATGAGACCGGCGGTTCGAGCGGAGGCGTGTGCGAAAACTGCCGTAATGACAGAGTTGGAGCCCAGTGTGAACGATGCCGACCGTTTACGTATCAGGATCCACAGAGAGCCCCCAACGACCCCCACAGCTGCATCCGTACGCTCCGTCGACTTCCGTTCAGCTTCATACATGTGTGGAATTAAAGGCCACTCAGTTACATTTATGAGTTTACAGGATATAAACTGGTTATAAGTGGATTTGGACAGGTCTTAAGTGGTTTTAATTGGATTTTAACCATTTTGCAGTTGGTTTAAAATGGTGATAAGTGGATTTTAACAAGTCCTAAGTGGGTTTAGTTGGACTTTAACTACTTTTGAATTGATTTAAACTTTGGATGGGTTTTGTGGGGTTTTAGTTAGACCTTAATTAGTTTTAAATGGATTTGAAGCTGTTATAAATGGAATTTGATGAATGTTGATTTTTGTTGGACTTTGGTTTTAGACAAATTTAATCTTGTTATAACCAGATTTGGACAGGTTTTAAGTGGTTTTAGTTGGATTTTAACTGGTTTTCCTTAGGCTTAAACTGGGTATAACTGGATTGAATCCTTAGTGGTTTTTGTTTGACTTTAACCTATTTTAAACTAATTTAAAGTAGTTATAACAGTTTTAAGTGGTTTATCTTAGACTTTAACTACTTTTAAATGTAATTAAACTAGTTATAACCATGTTTGGATGAGTTTTAGGTGGTTTTTGTCTGTTATTAACTGCTTTAGAATAGATTTAAATTGTTTTTTAGTGTTTTTCGGTGGATATTAACTGGTTTAAAACGGATTTAAACTGTCATAACCACATTTGAATGGGTTATAAGTGGTTTCAGTTGAACTTTAATCAGTGTTAAATGGATTTAAACTGGTTATTACTGTATTTGGATAGTTTTTGTTGGACCTTTGGATGAATAAAATGGATTTAAATTGGTTAATGCTGGAATAGGATAGGTTTTAGTTTCACTGACTGGTCTTAAATGGATTTAAACTGTTTCTAACCATATTTTACAGGTTTTAAGTGTTTTAGTGTGACTTTCTGGGTTTTTAATGGATTTATGTTAGGTCTTAAGTAGTTTAAGTTGCTTTTTTTTATATAAACAATGTTAGACGTATCTTGTTGCATTAATATTCCTTTATTTACACAACATTTCCTCCAGCCTGTGACTGTGACTCGTCTGGCTCCGAGAGCGGGGGTCTGTGTGACGAACTCAGCGGTCAGTGTCGCTGTAAAGAAAACGTGGAGGGTCAACGCTGCGATCGATGCAAACCTGGATTCTTTGGTCTGAGAGAGGACGACCCTGTTGGCTGCCAGCGTGAGTTAAATATCAATCCTTCACACGATGACTCTCTGTTTTATAAAGTTTGATTACGTTTGTCACTGTGTGTTGCAGCGTGCGGTTGTCATCCTCTGGGAAGTGTTGGCTCGTGTGACGTTCAGACGGGGAGCTGTCGGTGTGAGCGTCTGGCTGTCGGACCGACCTGTGATCAGTGTGTGGTACGTTTGAAGCTTTACTGACCTCTAGTGGCGGCTGAGAGAACTACAGAAGTATAACAAAGGATCTGGGAAAAGTTAGAAAACATGGAAATTTAGAAAGTCATGACAGAGACCTCAAAATTAAGTCAAATATCAAAATGTCCTGCTCTTTTTTTAAGGATTTCATCTTAGTTTAAATGTTAACGTCCCTTTGTGAACCCAATTTTAAGTTTGGGTTTGTCCCTCTGAGGCTGCTGTAAATTGTGGAGTAGCGTGTAATCAAAGCAGAGAGGAAAAGTCACAATAATTGAGCCCTGATAGATGAAAACTGAGAAAAGACAAGAAAAAGTCCTATTATACTATTATATTGCTCTACAAAAAGAGTAGGAACCCTGATCACAATATAGAAACAAAACTGCACAGGATACAAAAGTAAAATTAAATGTCAAATATTATGCACATTTTTAGATCAATCTCTGAGAGTAATTGCTATGTTTTTTGTGAACAGCCCGGCTATTTCGGTTTGGCGAAAGGGGTAAGATGTGCACCGTGTGACTGTGACATCGGAGGAGCTCACAGCAGCACGTATGTACGGTTTATTATTTTGAAGGATATATTTATAATAAATCTCCCCTTGACATTTCTCCTACACTTTTAAATCGTCTGTGTGGCAACATATAGGCTTTCAGGTAGAAGTAAGAAACAGCGAAAGACACAAACAATATGTAAACATTGTGAGAAAACAATGGCAGACAGAATAAGCACAGTTTTAACCAGCCACACACTAAAAATTGCATCCCTTTATGACTTGTGTTTTGTACCTGTCTCTTCAGGTGTGCTCCACATAACGGACAGTGTCATTGTCTTCCAAATATGGTCGGACGACGCTGCTCCGACCCCAGTCATGGCCATTTCCTGCCTCAACTCGACTACTTCCTGTATGAGGCTGAGCTCGCTGCGCCGCTGGAAACTAGACACTCCCCTCCACCAACTCCTCCTCTTCCTCCTCCTCCTTCTTCTTCTTCGTCGTCTTCTTCGTCTTCTTCTTCTCTGGTGCGTGTTTTTTTTAGAAGTGACTGATTGATTTACAAAGTGATTCCATTTTACTCTTTGTGTTCACAGCAAAACCCAATTATTTTGCCGAAATGTGAGCAGTATTACAGAGAACAGGGCTACGACTTTAAGTTCTCAAACGGACGGGTCGTTCTGGTTCGGAGGACTCGCCGAAACGCCCGCCGCAGAAGACAGGGACAGGTGAGACATCAAACAAAAACAAGTCATCAGATGGAAAATGTTCTCCAGAAATGAGTGATTTGTGTTTGATCTCACAGTACGGCAGCATCCCTCTGGAGCCGGGCCACGCTCTTCAGATCATCCCACGAGAGAGAACGTCTGGGCGTCCCGTGACGTGGACCGGTCTAGGATTGGTCCGAGTCCTGGACGGGGCCGGACTAAGGTTTACTGTGGACAATCTACCTTTGTCCATGGACTACCAGCTTGTGATCCGCTACGAGCCAGAGGTGAGGCTTTGAATGTCTGCGGCAAAACTTGAAAATGAACAGAATGTATTTGAATATAGCCTTGATAAGATAATGATAAATTTAATATGAATATTTATGATGATTATAAAAACTTTTTTTGTTTTTTACACCAACAGTTGCACCCTTTATTTGTGTGTTTACTACAAATTAAACTAAGGTCATTTACCTTTTTAACTTTGATGTTAATTTACACCAATCAGGTTTGTTAGGTAAAAAGATGATGTTGTTTACTGAGTTTTTCATTTTGTCTCAAAGTTGATGAGTTAGAAACAAGCGAAATTTTGAATGTTCAGTGTAATAAGTATGTCCACAAGGGAGTTTTCATTTAAAACAGAGAAACAAGCAAGCTACACATTATAATTTTTCTTTTTTTTTTTTTTTTCAAACAAATGGATTTTTTTTTTTTTAAGAAAAAATTCACCCTGGTAAAACCAAGTAATATTTTTAAGATTATAAACCATTTTTTGTCGCTGAAAATGCAGGATGGTTCAGCTTTTTTAATTTAAATTTATCACCTGGTATATAATAAGTCATTTTGATCACAGTTCTTTAACATATTATCGTATTGAACGTTCAGTCTCCGTCTGATTGGCTGGCGTCACTGAGCATCACCACACTGTCCCGGGGCGACCAACACTGCGACGCTGAGCCGATAAGAAGTGGCACAATGACTCTGGCTGGAAACTCAAGGTGTGGCTTTGTCAATAAACAGAGGAGAGCACAAAACACTCTTATATATCCATAAACACAGACAAACTTCAACCTACTGTCTTCAAATTATTCCAGAAATGCATAGGAACAGCTTTAATTTCTAGTATATTCAGTATTTGATCATTTATGTATTTATTTATTTATTTGAAAGGGGACAGTGTACATTAATCAACATTAAACAATTTAAATGTACGAGTTAGTTGAATTAGGCTAATTTTCGTTCTTAAAAAGTCGTAAAAAGGCCTAAAACAGACATGAGCAGCATAAAATCACTTAATTGTATGAATTCACACAATGAGGAGGAGCTAAACCATGCCTTATCTTGTAAACTAAGCAGATGTTTTTGTGTTTAATGAGATTTTCCCAGGTCAGCTCCCATATGAACCCAGCTAGTTCATATTGTTCATTAATTTCTCCTCATGTAATGATTTAGTTGATTAGTTTCGCTTCTGTTCCGGATTTTTATTTTTATTTTAAAGACATAAAGATGCTCAGTATATTGCAAATTTATTTATTTATTGTTATCTCAGTATCAACAACTGCAAAATACATATTATAAACCACGAAAAACGTTATTGTTTTTCATTTAGTAGACATTTGACACTGTTTTTTTAATATAATCCAGTTCAGCTTTTAATGGCAAACTGCATTCAGATATTACAAATCTTATCATTATTCCAATATTCACTCTAGTTACTGTTTTCCTCATACTCTGCACTGTTTATCGCTGTATTTATGTGTGTTTTCGATACAGAGGAGCAGTCCTGGGCTCTCCCGTTTGTCTAAACACTGGGGCTCGATACTTTGTGGACGTCACTTTTAACAAACACCCAGAGTCTGACCCGGCCTCGAGCTCACACGTCCTCATCGACTCGGTGAGTGTCGGCTCCTCGGAAGAGTGGAGTTAGCGCTAATGCTAAAGCCACAACATGAACGTAAACACTGTGAATGAGTTTTTGAGGAGAGCTGCTGCGTTTCGTACTAGTTTTAGATGATTTTTTGCAGGATGTAATGTAGAGAATGAAGTACAAATACATGAATAACTTGCAGATGATGAGAACGTGCCTGATTTTGGGTATTGTATTGGTATTGATTGACTTGTTTGTTGACTAAGGTGACCATGTGTGCCTATTTAATGACGACTGTCCCACTGTATGTCCCAGTTTTGAACAGACCAGGTCTCAAGTGTCCTCCATTTTAACAAATACTGAAAACAACAGTCCATAGGTTTTTGTCACTTAATTTATTTGTCATGTTTGTCACACAGAAACTTCAGTTACATTCAACCTAATGCTGTAGCTTTAATGGGAATATGTGCTTCTATAATGTACTATAATGTGAAAAGGTCATGTTTCTCTGGAGCTTTTTGAATGCTTTAAATGCACCAGTGCAATTCTTGTTTTTTCAACATCATTTTTTCTTTCTTGCCCGTGAGTTTGTGGAAAACAAGGTCTGGATTATGGTTATGTGTGATTTCTAGATGGGGTTGATTCCCAGCATCGAGTCTGTTCAGGACCTGTGTTCCCAGAGCGAGTTGGACTCTTTCAGACGGTTTCGCTGCATCGGATTGGCCGCTGAGGCTGGACCGCAGGAAGAACCCCCGGAAGTCTGCGACGGCCTCGTCAAGAGCATGTCGGCACGAATCCACAAGGGAGCCGTTCGTAAGCAGACGACTCACTTTTGTTAGATAATGAGAGAAGCAGGACATTTAAATAAAGTGCATGTGCAATAAAATAGGATGATTGTTTGTTTTCAGGACAACATTACTACATTAAAAGCAGATAAGTAATATGGGAGCTGCAAAAAGTAAAATAATATATGCACAGTAAATAAAAGCAGTAAAAATGAATAAAAATTGTGTTGAACTTGTGTTGTTTTCTGCTCTAACCTGTTGCAGCCTGTGGGTGTAATGCTGTCGGCTCTATCGGACTACACTGCAGTAAACTGGGCGGGATTTGTGATTGTAAACCCAACGTGATTGGCCGCTGCTGTGACTCCTGCGCACCTCAGACGTACGGCTTTGGACCTGAAGGCTGCAAACGTAAGACTTGTGTCGACTTCAGGGGCTTTTTACAGCATAATTTAACACTAAAGCGGTTTGTTTTATGTGCAGCCTGTGACTGTGACCCTCGTGGGGCGGTGTCGGAGCTGTGCGACCAGGTCAGAGGTCAGTGCGCGTGTCGTATGGAGGTGGCCGGACGCCGCTGTGACCGCTGTCAGCCCGGATACTGGGGATTCCCGCTGTGTCGACCCTGTGAATGCAACTCTCTGTCGGAAATCTGCGACGAGGAGACGGGCGAGTGTCTGGGCTGTAGAGAGCACTCGACTGGGCCTCAGTGTGAAAGGTTACACTTCTCTACTTTATATCAATGTCATTTTGTGTTAATATTGTGTCTGAGAGAAAAGACAGTGCTTTGGAGCTTTTATCTGAATGAAAAGTTTAGGTTTTGCAGATATTTTGACCCAGATTGGCCTTCGTCAAAGCCTCTCAAATCTTAACACTTTTACTTTCAAAGCTCAAAATGATCAGTTATCAATGTATAGCTAATTAAATGGATAGTCTAGAGCAGTGGTGTCAAACTCAAAGTGGTGCGGGGCCGCCAATGTTAATAAGAATCCTTTCATTTGAGTTTTACAAAAGTTATCTTTAACATTAATTTCCTCCTTTCATGGAAACAGGTTTTAGTTGGATTTGAACAGGTTTTAGTTGGATTTGAACAGGTTTTAGTCAGATTTCAACAGGTTTTAGATGGATTTGAACAGGTTTTAGTCAGATTTCAACAGGTTTTAGTTGAATTTGAACAGGTTTTTGTTTAATTTAGAAAGGTTTTAGATCGATTTGGCAGGTTTTAGTCAGATTTGAACAGGTTTTAGTTGAATTTGAACAGGTTTTAGTTGGATCTGAATTGGTTTTGTTGGATTTCAACAGATTTAGGTGGATTTGAACAGATTTTAGTTGAATTTGAAATTGTTTTAGATGGATTTAGACAAGTTTTAGTCAGATTTGGACAGGTTGGATTTTATTGATCTTTGTTGGAAAAATCAAATCCATTTAAAACATGTTCAAATCCAATTAAAACCTAGTGTCAAAAATATCACCTTCTAAATGTATTTATTGCAAAGGGCCACATTTGAGTTTGACGTGTGGTCAAAGGGGAAACAAAACCTACTGTATCTTTGTGTGTCAGACCGTATTATAAACTCTTCTAATAATGACTGGTCTATGCTTCTCAGTTGTGTGCAGGGATACTATGGCAGCCCCGTCTCCAGAATCCCCTGTGAGCCCTGTCTCTGTCCTGATCTTTGGGGAAGCGGTCGATTCTTTGCCTCTTCCTGTGAACAAGACCCGGAGACGCTCAGTTTGAGCTGCATCTGTAGAGAGGGCCACACAGGTGAGAGCTGCTGTTGAAGGTTTAACAGATACTTACAGAAAAGGGCAGCAGAGTGTGTCCAAAATGAATGAACCACATATATGAACTAATAATCAATAAAAAACACACTTTGAGGCGTCAGAAAACAAACAAATATATATAAAGCATTATTTTGCACTTTTGTTGAACTTTTGATTGATGCTAAAAATATTTCTAAAGCCAATAATGTCAATATTTTCCTCCAGGGCCGCTCTGTGACCGGTGCAGCCCTGGTTTCTACGGCGACCTGTCGGAGCCCGGGGCCCGCTGCGAGGAGTGCGTCTGTAACAACAACATCGACCCGGACGACAGCGAGGCCTGCGACAGCGCGACGGGCGAATGTCTGCGCTGCCTCCACAACACGGTGGGACGGCAGTGTGAGGACTGTAAACCCGGTTACTACGGCAACGCTCAGGTCCACGACTGCAAAGGTAAGATAAGAGTGTTTTATTGTCCCGAAGCTCAAATCAAGGTTCACACAGGTCCTGGAAAACCTGCCGAACCTGGAAAATAGATCAAGTTTTCTCTTTTTAGAATATTTATGGGAATAAGAGAAAATACTTCACTTATTTGTGCTGAATTTCCACAGAATGCTCCTGTGATCGTCGGGGCACAGTGGTGACCCAGTGTCCTCTGCAGAGTCCCTGTTTCTGCGACCCTCAGACGGGACAGTGCCCCTGCAGGGCGGGGGTGACGGGCGTGCTCTGTGACGAATGTGAGGACGGATACTGGAACCTGGACGGAGCGTCGGGCTGTCAGCTCTGCAGCTGCGACTCTGCAAACTCTGTGTCCAACGTCTGCGACAAGGTGTGTTAATGTTGACGATTACAGATGGAAATTAGCTTCGAACGTCATGTATTTGTACCAAGTTTTTATTAATGCACACTGTCTTCACCAAATAAACAAATAAATACAATAAAATACATCAAAAAGACACTGTGGATAGATGGAGTGAACCAATTCTATCGTAAATAGAATTTGTTTGTGCTATTTCTATCTTAATTATAATTTGTTTTGAAGTAACCACTCTCTTAAAATGCTCCAAATATTACACAGATGTGACAAAATGTTCTGGTCGTCTCATGTTTTCAGGAGACGGGGCAGTGTCCGTGCCGTCCCGAGTACGGAGGAAGACAATGTGACGAATGTGGAGAGAATCATTTTGGAAATCCAGATCTGCAGTGCGTCAGTGAGTGATTCTGACTGATCTAAACTAAAACGTGTAGCTTTTCTCTCTTCAGTTCGATCCAAAGTTGTGTTTAAATTCTCTGTATTTTTCCTCAGCTTGTGACTGTAACCTGGAGGGCACCCTGCGTCCGTCCTGTGACCCCGAAACCGGAGAGTGCAACTGTCGCGAAGGTGTGACGGGTATTTTCTGTGACGAGTGCGCTCCCGGCTACGACTCGGAGTTCCCGGCCTGTGAAGAGTGCCATCCCTGCGCCAAACTCTGGGCTGAACATGTCACGGACGTGGAGCGGGCCGCGCAGACCATGAGGACGTTCATCCCTCGTCCCCCGAATGAGCTCCGACCCGGGGCCTCGCGGCACCAACAGCTGCTGCGGAGGTTATACTCGCATCTGGACGATTTGAGGAAAAACATGACGCAACCGACGACTCCGAGTGTGAGCAAGATGGAGAAGCTGTTTCAGAGGATTGTGTAAGTTCACTTTTTAAAAATAACTTTAGTATGAACTGATAAAAGACTTTGCATTTTTATCAAACCCAAAACCCTAAGAGAAATACAAATAACATTTTTAGTGTTTTATTTTGTCTGGGCATTTGTAAACCGGAGATTTATAAATATTGTCTCTATTTTAGGCTGTGTTCACACTTCTGCTTTAATTAGTTCAAACCAAAACAGAAAACGATCCATTTAGTTTGGTCATTTTTTAAGAAACACACTGATGGTGCTGTTAGCCCAAATGCTAAAAGGGTATTTTACCTTCTCATTGATTCACATTTGCTCTCTTTTCATTTTATTTAGTTGGACAATATTGTTTCAGTTCGTTTTTTTCCATTCTCAGGAAAATTGCACGTTATTTGATGTTTTTATTGCTAATTTATGACGCTCTTTCTGTTTTGGAAGTATTCACATTTATCCAAGCAAACCACGCTAACACAGAGACCGCAACTGAGATACTATTATGTTTTTGAATAACCACACATTATTTTATTCATTCTTACGTTCTCTACCTCTGTCTTTTTTAATCTCATGTATCTTTCACCTTTTAAAATATGAATTCTTTAATTTAGTGTTGTCGCTAAACTGTAAAGTCATTGTGCGTCTGTTTTGTTTTTGTTGTTTTCTCTGTAGGAAGCTTAAAAACAGCATCGATCCTAACCTGATCCACATCGACCCGACTCCGCTGCTCAACTCTGAGATCGACAACATCGGCCTCCAGTTCAAGAAGCTGATCGACAACCTCAAACAGAAAGTGGAAAACCCAGACGACGAGGACGACGAAGACGTAGAAGGCACGCCGTTACAGGACTATAAACATATATATTAATGTTATTCTTAGTTTTTGAATCACAATTTGTGTTTTTTTTATCTGTGTTGTGGCTGTAGAGCTTTTGGATGAAATCAAGAAGAGTTTTAAATCCTTCACGTCGGAGGAAAAGAAGCTGAAAAATGCGAACCAAGCCGTGGAAGACTCGGCTGACACTCGACAGGACGCCAAAAACAAACTGAGCACGTGCAGCGGCGAAGGAGTCCTGGGTCCGCTGGAGAAAAAGGTCAAAGCTCTGAGTGTAGTCGACCTCAACAAACAGGTACGACGTGTTCACACCTGAAGTTTACAGTCATTCTGATGGATTATAGTTTACACCAATCGTTTTTAATGAAGTAAAATATAGACACCAAATAGTTTTACTCACATTTAGATGTTTTGAAGTGAAAGATCTATGTTCTGTGGTAGATTTGCGTCACATTTTGTTAAAATTAAAAACAAAAAATGAAGAAGTGGTTGAGTTTTGAACCTGGACCGCACAGAGTCAATCTAATCTCTTAAAGCTCTAGTTCCTGATTTAGTTTTTTTTATCCCGGTCTAAGACTCTACTCTCCTCCAACGTTTCCTGCTTCTTTTATTTTAAAAAAGGTCAAACTGGATCTATTTTCCACCACAAAATACTAATACGTTACATTAAATCGAAGTTCAGAGCTTATCTCCGTCTCGTTAAATACGGCGTCAAAGCATTACCAACATTTATCAATATTTCATTTGCTGTTGTTTGTCTATTTTTATCTTTTTTGAGCTGTTTCTCTGTAAAATAAGACGTATTTTCAACAGAATAACCCATTTTCTTGGTTTATTTCCTTGGTCCTTCATTGTTGACATCAGTGTTAAAGAGTTAAACTAAATGCAACAGTTTTAATGTAAACCGAACATGATTCTCTTCTGCGTCTGATGGAGCTGTTTGTGGATGATTCATTTCCCTCTTTACAACAAAACCTAGAATATTCACTTTAAACAGGCGTATCATCAACTTTCTGATGTGTGATAAAGTAGATGTTTATTCATTTTAATTCATTCTGATTTTAAATAAGAGATGTTTGTAAGTTGTACGTCTAGCTCTGCAGTTTAGTGTTATTATATTTTAGTTTTGTCATTAAAGTGAAGCAGAAATGGGCAGAGAAAGGTCCAAATTCATGGCTGAACATCTGCAAGAGGATAAAACTAAAGTAAAAATATAAACATGACGTAGACATGGAGTTATTTCACAACTAAAAGAGACGTAGCTCTGGTTTTAACAGAGCGGTGTGGTCTGATTCAGATCTGCGGAGGACCTGGAGTGGACTGCTCCGGCTGTGGAGGCGCTCTCTGTCGATCCTGGTTCGGAAGCAGAAAGTGCGGAGGCTCGGACTGTGACGGCATCGTTCCTCTGAGCAACAAAGCCACAAAGACGGCCGAGAAAACGCAGGACGCACTGATCTCGCTTCTGTCAAAACTACCGGAGGCCAAAAACAAGGCAGGTTTATACAAGGACAGAACGGAAACACTGGGTTTGAAAAAGAAAAAAGACGTAAAAATGAATACATTAGATCAGTGGTGTCAAATTCAAAGTGTTGAGGGGCTGTAATAGTTAATAAGAATGGTTTCATCTTCATTTGAGTCTTCCAAAAGTTATCTTTAACATTATTTTATTACATTATTTTATGGAATATTTTAGACAGATTTTAACATGTTTTAGTTGGATTTGAACAGGTTTTTGAAGGATTTGAGCAGTTTTTAGTTTAATTCCAGCAGGTATTAGATGGATTTAAACACATTTTATTTATCTTTGTAGGAAAAACTGGCTTAACCTGTAAAGCCTAGTGCCAAAAATATCACCTTCTAAATGTATTGAAGGGCCACGTAAAACATTGCATGAGTTTGACATGTGTGCATTAGATTATTTATTTATTTTGCCATTTTTATTTGTCTTTCATAGTCTGTTTGATTATTTATGTGCCAATTGAACGTGCTGAGTTTGAAATTAGTTTAAACTTTATAAGAAGATTTGTATAACTCCTGAATTTGAAGTGTGCAGCAGCCATGAAACCCCTTTAAGAAACTAAAGAATGACTAACTCTGTGTCTCGTGTCAGATGCACAAAGCCAATCAGACGGCTCAGCAAACCAAAGACAAGGCCAAAGACCTCCAAGACCGGATTAACACCGACAAGGAGTCCTTTGAGAAGGACAAGGACAAAACCAAGGAGCTTATCAAGAGAGTCAGAGACTATCTACTGGGTCAGTCTTTAGTGTTGGAAAAGGTGGGCTTAAGCCTGGTTTTCTCTGGAGCAGAAAGGGTCGGTCTCCATTGTCTGAGAAAAAAAACAGACTGTAGTACTTTGGGAAAGCCAAAAGGTGGAGATAAACACTGTAGACTGAGGGATTTAAACCCAACTCACAGATTGGTTTATTTTAGTCGCTTGGATCAAGGAAACTATGTCCAGGTGCCCTCTTTTTAACCATCCAATGAAAAGAAAAAATGAAAAAACTAAGAAATAAAAGTGTTTTCTCAAATGTAGCATGTCTTCTTCTGCTGTTTTCCAAGAAGATTTGCTTAAAAACAGCGTCGTACAGTCTGGCTTCATGAATTTAAACATTTACTTTATCGTCTACACTGCAGTGAGTCTCTAAAATGTAGGAAGTTAGTGCAGCTTGATGTTCTTAAATCTGTGAATAAACCAGAAACAGTCTAATGTTTACTGCAGTCATCACTAAACTCCAGGATTTACTCTACTCAAGCTTTTAAAGTCTGCTTCAAATGCGATTTCTACCTCATTTAGACACAACGAAAGCATAAACTGAGGAGAACCTTCTGTTTATTGTCTTTATTCATGAGTCCTTTTCTGATTTTTATTCAACTGAAGCATGGATTAATTAAAATCCCGATCATAAACCATCCTGTCCGTGTCTTTAGACGAGCTGCTTCCTGCCGAGGACATCGAGAAGATGGCTCGAGCCGTCCTGAGCATCCGGCTGCCTCGGACTCCGGTCCAGATCAAAGCCATGATCGATGAAATCAACACCCTGCTCTCCAACGCCACCAACTTCCAGAAGGACCTGAAGGACTTAGAGGAACAGGCCAAGACCGCCCAGGACCTGCAGCGGAAAGCCCAGGACCTGAAGTGTGTATCTGGGAAAAACTGTCCTCGAGGCTGGCCTTGGTTCTTTAGAAAGCTAACACCAAAACTGATTTATTTATCAATAAACAACACGAAAATAATTGGATACAATAGAAGTTTAAAAGTAGACATCTGATTATAGTTTTTAAACAGGTTTTAGTTGGATTTGAGCAGGTTTTAATTGGATTTGAACATGTTTTAGATAGATTTCAACAGGTTTAAGTTGGTTTTTAACAGGTTTAAGTTGGATTTGAACAGGCTTGTTTGGATTTGAACTGGTTTTAATTGGATTTGAACAGGTTTATTTGGATTTGAACAGCTTTTAGTTGGATTTCAACAGGTTTTAGTCAGATTTGAACAGGTTTTAATTGGAATTGAACAGGTTTAAGTTGGATTTGAACAGGTTTAAGTTGGATTTGAACATGTTTTAATTGGATTTGAACAAGTTTTAGATAGATTTCAAAAGGTTTAAGTTGGTTTTGAACAGGTTTAAGTTGGTTTTGAACAGGTTAAGTTGGATTTGAACAGGTTTACATTTTATTTATCTTTGTAGCAAAACATAAAAAAATGTCTTAAACCTGTTCATATCCATTTAAAACGTAGCACTATAAATATCACCACTAAATACAGACACAAGCGTGTCCCTTCATTAGCCTTCCTGGGGATGCCCACCTCAGACTTCTTCTTGTTGCCTTTTCAGGAATCGGACCAAAGTCATAAACGTAGGAGACATCACTAAAGACATTTACGACGCAGAGAAAGCTCAAGACAAAGCCAACGACGACCTGGACTCGAGCAGCCAGGACCGAGACACGATCAAAGACCGACTCCAAGAAGTACTCAACCGAAACACTACGTCTTTACTGTCCACACATTAAACAGACCGCTAACCGGACCACTGCTGGATTTATTTCAGATTAAAGATAAACTGGACGATGTTGAGACGAAGCTGAACGACCGACCTGAGGATTTACAGGACGACATCGAGGCCCTGAGGAAGAAAACGGAGCAGAACAGAGAACTGGTCGAAGAAGCAAAAGAAGTGGCTGATTCTGCTTTGAACAACGCCACTGACGCTTTACCGGTAATAATGAAGTTTAGAAGTATACTACAATAAATGGGCCTGTCTTTTATGGTGAGAATCACAGAGTCGAGCTGTGATTCTTATGTTTGATCTTTCCCCAGGACTTAAAGGAAATACTGACCCAGTTTGAGCTGTTGAAGCAGAAAAAGTCCAACAAAACGGAGGAAAACGAAGCGGCCAAACGTCTGAAGGAACTGATGAAGGAGGCGGAGGAGATGAAGAAGGAAATGGAGGTCAAGCTACAACAAATCGAAGGTAAAAAACGTTCTGGAACAGTCCTAATAATGCATTTTTTTACAGTTACTGAGGTAATAATGCATTTTTTTTACAGTTTCTGAGGTAATAATGCATTTTATTTTGCAATTACTGAGGTAATAATGCATTTTATTTTACAATTACTGAGGTAATAATGCATTTTATTTTACAGTTACTGCGGTAATAATGCATTTTTTTTACAGTTACTGGGGTAATAATGCATTTTTTTTACAGTTATTGAGGTTATTATGCATTTTTTTACAGTTACTGAGGTAATAATGCATTTTTCTCACAGTTACTGAGGTTATTATGCATTTTTTTTTACAGTTACTGAGGTTATTATGCATTTTTTTACAGTTACTGAGGTAATAATGCATTTTATTTTACAGTTACTGCGGTAATAACGCATATTTTTTTCAGTTACTGGTGTAATAATGCATTTTTTTACAGTTACTGAGGTAATAATGCATTTTTTTTACCGTTACCGAGGTAATTATGCATTTTTTTTTTATAGTTACTGAGGTAATAATGCATTGTTATTACAGTTACTGAGGTAATAATGCATTTTTTTTACAGTTACGGAGGTAATAATGCATTTTTTTACAATTACTGAGGTAATAATGCATTTTTTTTACAGTTACGGAGGTAATAATGCATTTTTTTTACAGTTACTGAGGTAATAATGCATTTTTTTTACAGTTACGGAGGTAATAATGCATTTTTTTACAATTACTGAGGTAATAATGCATTTTTTTTACAGTTACCGAGATAATAATGCATTTTTTTTTTTACAGTTACTGAGGTAATAATGCAGTTTTTTTTACAGTTCTCTAAATAACTGACTTCCATTTTTATTTTTTCAGATTTTGTAACTCATGCTGAAGGTTGCGTGGCTTAGGTTCTCTGTAAAGGGTCAAAATCTGTAAAAAACATGATTATTACTGCTGTAAACATGCTCTTTTTTCTGTTCATATCAAATATATAGAGCCCAACCAGCTTTATAAACACATTATATTTGTGTGTTTTCAGATTTGGAGAAATGGATCGAGCAACTGAACAAAAACGGAGAAGACAAAGCGGCTGAAGTCGCCGAGCTGCTGAAAAAGGCCGAGTCGCTGCGAAACGACATTTCCAGAAGAGCAGACGAATACATCAAATGCACATAATGTTTACTGCGTGGACTTTTACCTCAAATATGTCGTAGTTTTTTAAGATAATGGACAGATCTTTAACCAAATGGTATCGTCTGTGATTGTGATGGAAGCCTGCAGTACCACTAAAATGACCCTAGAGGGCAGGCTTTGAGAAAAAAACCCATTGAAAACCTTGACTTTAACCTTCTCTGTTTTGCACAGTTTAGTTTTAGCAACAAAAAAGGGATAGAGCCCAGTTTGGAGCAGCACCACAGAGACTTAAACACGAACTGCTGTAAATGGGACCAGAGAAATTTACACTTTACATTAAAAACACCGAGCTACCTCACGGTCCATCGAGCACACTTTATTATCTGGGGTTGTTTCAATGAGGAGCAGTGAAATAAATGTATGTAAACTCCTTCTACACAAACTTTAGAACTATTAAAAAGCTTGTAATTGTTGTAGATGTGGCCCTTTTAGTGAAATACTTTCTTTATTCTTATGTACTATCCTTTCCTCTTATTTTTAACTGTCTTTGTTGTTTTTAAATGCACAACTTAAAGAGTAACACTGTGTGACTCAAGCTCAAACAATGACGAAAGAACCTGACATTTTGGTGATTTTGACACTGGCTTTTGAAACAGAAATGAAAGGGTTTAACACTGGAGACAAAGGCACTTAAAGTTGAGAGAAATGACCGAAAAAAAGTCAAAATATAAAGCAGTTCATAAATGGTAAAGTGAGAAATCTGAATTATTTAAGTCTTCTGGTCTCAGTTACATTTTTTTGCAATTGTTTTATTTGACCGTCAAATGCATTTAGTTGGTGATATTTTGGCACAACATGTTTGAACAGGTGTTAGATTTAGATTTGACAGTTTTTCTACAAAGAAATATAAAATCTGTTCAAACCCAACAAAAACCTGTTTAAATCCGACTAAAACCTGTTCAAACCCATCTAAAACCTGTTCAAATCCATCTAAAACCTGTTCAAACCCAACTAAAACCTGTTCAAATCCATCTAAAACCTGTTCAAATCCAACTAAAACCTGTTCAAATCCGACTAAAACCTGTTCAAACCCATCTAAAACCTGTTCAAATCCATCTAAAACCTGTTCAAACCCAACTAAAACCTGTTCAAATCCATCTAAAACCTGTTCAAATCCAACTAAAACCTGTTCAAATCCATCTAAAACCTGTTCAAACCCAACTAAAACCTGTTCAAATCCAACGAAAACTTGTTCAAACTCAACTAAAACCTGTTTAAATCCGACTAAAACCTGTGCAAATATGACTAAAACCTGTTCAAATCCAACTAAAACCTGTTAAAATTCCACTAAAACCAGTTAAAATTCTACTAAAACCAGTTTACCATAAAAGGAAGATATTGAAGATAACTTTTGTAAAACTCAAATGAAGATGAAACCTCTCAGAGTGGCACAATTTATCTCAAACCGGCATAAAAATCATCATTTGGTTCTTCCTCTTCCTCCTTTTTCCCCTTTTTTTGTCCAGAGAATACTTTTTTAGAGCCAGTCATGTCAGAATTGTATTTTTCAGTTTGTTAATGGTTACTTCTTGGTGAATTTTGTAAATAAACTGTTTTGTTTAAGTCATATTTGCCACATTCAAGGCCTAGCTTAAGTAGAAGTGGTGATAGTGTGTCACAAGTGAGTATTTTAAAGTTTTTTTTAAAGGTTTCATTTTTACTCTTGATATAGTTTCTTTTAAGTAAATGTTTAAAATTCATTTACATTGTTCCTACTCCAACTTTAACTTTTGGTTTTTAATTTCCCAAACGTCCCGCTGTATTTTTCTCCTTCGTTTCTTCTTCTCGTTTGTTGAAACCTTCAGGTGATGCTTCTTCTGTGTGTTGTCTCTGCAGGCCGCCACACGTCCCGTCATCATCACACCGTCCCGCCACCGAATGAAGCCTCCTTTAGATGTTCAGGTGGGGGGTCTGATTCCCAGGACCCCCTCCTCCACTCGACTCTAATACACACACCTCCTCCTCTTTTGTTGGCGCAGGTGAGACGCTCAGATTTGGCCGATGGGGGAGGGAGAAGGTGGCCTGAGCTGGGACTGCTGAGAGGGTTTTTTTTTTTTTTTTTTTTTTGAGGAATGTCTTTTGTCTGCAGAGGCCTGAGGGGGAGGTGGGGGTCTTTAATTCAACCAAATTCCTCTAAAATGTCGAGGTTAGTGGACAGAAACCGTCACATAAACCACAAAAGGCAAAAGAAAAAGGACAATTCTGTTTGATTGGTCTCTGTTTTATGTTAAAATGTCACGAGATGAGAGTCATTTCAAGGTAAATGATGTTAAAATAGTGCAATACAAAAACAATTCTTCAAAATAAATGAATACATCCCTTTAAATGCAGGGCTTTTTAATGTTTTCGACGTTGAATTCGTCCACATTTTGAAAGAAATGACTTTAAATCCACAGAACAGCAGCAGCGCTCAGCTTTAGTTGATTTGTTTCAGTCTTATCCCAACTTCTTCAGAAAAGTTTGAGTCTTCGCTTTGCCCTCACGGCCACAGAGTTAATACAATGAAATTTATTTAATATTTGGACTGAAGAGCTCATGTTTTATGTGGCCCTTCAATGTATTTAGGAGGTGATATTTTTGGCTCTAGGTTTTAACTGGATTTGAACAGGTTTTAGATAAATTTGAACAGGTTTTACTTGGATTTGAACAGGTTTTATTTGAATTCGAAAAGGTTTTACATGAATCTGAACAGGTTTTACTTGGATTTGAACAGCTTTTATTAGTATTTGAACAGCTTTCAGTTGAATTTAAACAGGTTTTAGTTGAATTCGAAAAGGTTTTACATGAATCTGAACAGGTTTTACTTGGATTTGAACAGGTTTTAGTTGAATTCAATGGATTTAGATGGATTTGAATCAGATTTATTTCATTTGTTCATGAAATCTTAAGCCAGTTTTCTACTACAAATCTGATCAAATACATCTAAACCTGTGTCAAAAATACTCAAATCCAACTTAAACCTTTTAAGATCCAGCTATAACTTGTACAAATCAGATCCAACTAAAACCAGTTTCCATAAAAGGAAAAAAATACATTAAAGATAACTTTTGTAAGACTCAAACGAAGATGAAACCTCACATTTAACATTTTATAAAAACATTCAAAGTGTCACTTTCTTTATTATATGTGTCGTGTGGTAGAGCAATATGGCACCGTCCCGGGACAGGAGAGTTATATTGGAGGTTTGTGTCCAGCTGAGGGGACTGTGTCAGTGAGATAGACATGATTCTACTGATCTCATGAATAAAAACCATTAAAATAAGAGAGAATATATATTTTTGAATTAAAAGTTACACAGTGCTGCTTTGATTTATGTTTAATATGTGTTTGTAATTTTGTCAAATGTAAAATGGTCTGGATCTAAGTCTTATTTTTACAGAAGTGGATATAAACAAAGTGAAAATAAGTCTTAAACAACAGATTTATTATCTACAATTACAATTAATCTCAATTGTTGGATGGATTTAGTTTGTTTTGGGGTTTTTTCTCCAATTTTTGTGTTCGTTCTTGGTCTTTTTCTCCAGATTACAGTCAGACATATTGTTTTTGTCCTTTCATGTTACAGTTATGAGCTCCTCTGTGGTGGAGATGTAAGAGTGAGAGGTTGTGGGTTCGAATCCCCTCCAGCCACAGGTCTCTGAGCCGGTCCCAAGCCCGGACAAACGGAGAGAGTCTAGCTCATGTTGATTCCTCTGCTGTGGCGGATTTATTCCATCATCATACAATTATTTTTTTATGAATTAAGTCTTTATTTTGAACAAATTAAGACGAGAAACATGTTAAATTACAACATAGTTATTCAATATTAAACTGAAAACATATTTGATTTTTAGATTTTTTTAGTAAAGAAGTAGAAATAAAAATAAATCTGGTTTCTGTCGATTCGAGCCCCAAACCCTCCAAAAACAGCTTTCTTTTTCCTCAATAGATTTAAAATTCAGTTTAGAGCAATAGTTAGAGCCACACATTTTTACTTTTACCTTTTTTTTAAAGTCACGAGCTGCGTTTATAATTATTAAATGCGCTCTTTCAAAGATCCTGTGTCTGATTGTTATATACTTTCACCTCCAGGAGATAAAGGCACATACAAATATATTTATGTTTGACTAGGGATTAATTGATAAACCAGTTCTATTGGCTCTACCCTCCAAAATAAAACATGGTGAGACTGTGTAGTAGATTCACACTTCAGTGACTTTAAGTGCAGTTAATGAACAACAGCAGCAGCTTTTGGACAAAAAGGAGTAAAGACCTCCTTAAGTTTAACCTGCTGCAGAGAAATGAGTTGTTAAAGTGAGTTAAGGTCAGACAGGAAGAGGACTTGCTGTCAGAATAAAAGTGTCCTCTACAGTCAGACTCCACACTCAAATAAAAAGCGTTTATACAGTGCTTTTTCAACTCAAAGCACTTTATAAGACTCACACATCCACATTGTGATGGTGTTTAGCTGAGTGTCTTGCTCAAGGAAACAACAGACCTTTTTCTCCTTTCATTCATGTTAGAAAAGTCATAATATTGTGAAAAGAGGATGATATTTGTCGTAGAACATGTGAATGCACCACTGGAGCAGATTAAACAACATTAAAAACAAGTTTCTCTCAATCAAAACTTAACTATGACCAGCCAAGCTAATAGTTTTTCTGTTCTCTTCAAAGAATGAATCTAGTTTCTGTCGATTTGAGTTTGATTTTCAGGAGCTGGAACTGGACAGACTTACAACAACATGCCCAATTTTAAATAAATGGTTATAATTGGTCACGTGGGATTCATTTTGGGGTTTTTTTAAATTATATTTTTTAGTAATTATACTTGAAGATTTAAATATAACCCTGAATACGAGTCCAGTCTGAACACCTGAAGAGGCTTTTATTGTGAAGGTCGGGCCAGATGTGGAGAGCCCTCGTGAGGTCTTTTGTTTTAAAGGGGGCGGGTTTTGGAGGGTCTGAGGGGTCTCTCTTCTGCAGGTTTCTCTGGAGGAGCTCAGAGCTGCGAGGACGGACTCTGGAGGTTTTCTGTCCCGGGATTAAACGCACTTTTTCAGGACAGTTTCTTTTTTTTTTTTCTTCCGGAAAAAGACGCGAGTGGAGCATGATGCGGCTTCATCTCTCTGTGCTGCTCGGTAAGTCCGCTTCAAAACAAATTTCTTCACTTTAATTGACTTTTAGCGATGCCGTATCCCTTGTTTTTTAGATAAAATTGAATTAAAAAGTCAGAAAACGATTGCATTTGATTAAAAAGTTCTCGCTGACAATGCATTTTCACCTTTTGACTCCATTCATTGGGAGTTTTCATTGTGAAGTCCGCTAAAACAAACAAAAGGTGAGATATAAGTCTGTGACCATCAGGGTTTCCCAAACGGTGGGTCGAGGCACAAAGGAGGGTCACTGGAGGCTTTTATTTGGGTCACGCTTTACTAATTCAGGACTGATAATCATGATTGTGACTTAGTTTAATCTCACAGCAGCACTTTTATCAGACAAGAATATTAAAAAAAGAGCTTGAAACGGGTTGAAAATCAGCATTTATGAATAATTAAGCAATATTGGTGATAATCTGTGTACATTTAATAGCACAATAGCACTTTTACCAGTTAAGGAACTAAAAAATTAGGTTAATTTCATAAGATTTTGTAAGAATATTTAGAAGAGAAAGAATTAAGAGAAAAATGCTTAAACCATTGCAGCATTTAACACAGAGAGGAAATAAAAGCATCAACACACATCTCCAGAAATCTGCTTTAGGTAACATTTTCTTCAGTTTTCAATTGTTTCCTAAATAATAAATACTTAGACTAATTAATGAAACTAAAAAACTGAAATAAAACATGGAAATTTGTCTTCAAGTGTATATCCAGACACCACTATAAAGTCTGGTGATTTTTATCAGTTTATAAAATTAAAAATTAAAGAACAGAAGACTATTCAAATAAAGTCAATATTTGGTCTGACTTTGTCTCAAAACAGCAACAGTTCAAGCAGTTCCTCTGTTTTTGTTTATCCATTAAAAATAGTGAAAAATCAAACAAAAATGATCAATTCCAACCAGTTTAGTAAGCAACAGATAGTTTTTTGAGCCCGGATTTCAACATTAACGTCTGTCAATTAAATAAAACTGCTTCTATTGTACTCAAGAAATAGAGGTTCTTGATTCAGAAAGTGTTAAACTCTGCCCTAGTTGGATCTGCTCAAGTAAAACTGAATAAAAGTTGGACAAAACTTCAAAGATAGCGTCTGGAGTCAAAGAGAAACCTGTGTCGTATAAACATGGGCCGCTTTGATTTGAACAGAGCAGATTGGATCAAAGAGCAGCAGTGAAACCTGATCCAGGGTCAGCCCAGGCTTTAATTAAATCAGTTCAGTTTGAGAAAAACACACACGAGAGGTTTTCAACACCTCAACATCAGGCACCGACCGACGACTGAGACCTGTGAAAATGCTGAGTGTTTTATGTGGCCCTTCAGTGCATTTAGTGGGTGGTATTTTTGTCACTAGGTTTTAATTGGATTTGAACAGGTTTTGGATGGATTTCTAAATGTTTTATTTATATTTGTGCAAAAATCCATTTAGAAATCCATAAAACCTGTTGAAATCCATCTAAAACCTGTTGAAATCCATCTAAAACCTGTTGAAATTCATCTAAAACCTGTTGAAATCCATCTAAAACCTGTTGAAATCCATCTAAAACCTGTTCAAATGTGACAAAAACCTTCTCAAATTCATCTACAACCTGTTCAAATCCAACTAGAACCGGTTTCCATAAAAGGAGGAAATTAATCTTAAAGTTAACTTTTGTAAGACTCAAATCTCACTGTCAAAATTGAATAAAAGCTTCTAAATGTCACCATCTTTGGCCATGGAAAGTTTTCTTGTTTACTGTCACAGCCCCTCACCACTTTGAGTTTGACATCTCTTGGTTAAAATGTCCAAATCTCCTGGAAATATACTTCTGCTCAGCCCTTATTTTGATTAAATTAAATAAAATAGTCTTTGTAGCACTTCTTTCACATTAAAATCATGTCCAGACGTTGGTGCGTACGACCAAAGCACCAAATGTTGAGTTAAAGTGTAACCTCTCTGTGGTTAAACTCACATTAAAGAGGCTTAAACATGTTCAGACACAGCTAAACCCTGCCCTCTGACCCCAATCTGACCCTTGACCTCCCCATCCAGCTCTGCAGGTGTGTGTTTGGGCCCAGACCGACCCGGGACAGGTTCACAATGACGTCCTGGGTCCTGAGCTCGGGGACGTCTGCACCGAGGGCAGCTGTTACCCCCACGGGGGACCTCCTGATCGGACGGGCCCATCAGCTGTCGTCCACCTCCACCTGCGGCCTCCACCGACCCGAGCCCTTCTGCATCGTCAGCCACCTGCAGGTAACGGGCTGGGCAGCGGCGCCCGAGTCCAGGGATACCAGACCCTTTTATGTCTTTATCTCTGTCGAAATGTTTAGATTCAGAGCTTCTCCGACTGAGCTCGATGAAACTTTCTGAACGGGACTTCTCACTCTGTCTGAGGTTGATATGTTCGTCTATTTTAGTTTAATTTGTTTGTAGCATAGTTTTTTTAATTTAAATATGTATAGTCTGTTTTAGTTTATCTTATCTAAGAATAGTTTTAATTTAACTTGCTCTGGCCAGGTTGGCTTTTCACTTCATCTGTGATGATTCTTCTTCTTCTTCTTCTTCTTCTTCTTCTTCTTCTCTTCTTCTTCTTCTTCTTCT